>CM062295.1:27062709-27637709 GCA_031216915.1 Pictodentalium vernedei
AAATACACGAATTGATCATCTACAGAACATGGAGAGTGTATTATCACTAAACCACCCACAGAGTGGAGATTCCACCCATGCAATAATTGCAAATTTGTTGCAAAGCATAACAAGCACAGGCAAAGTTTCAACCAATGGACCTCTGGGTTAAACCCGGAGGTCCATTGGCTCAAACATTGCTTGTGTTTTTTTGTCCATATGTATAAAATTTTAAAGTTATAGTTTGGGTGATAACTCCACTCTGCGGGTGATTTAGTTACAATCCACTCTCCACGTACTGTACAGTCCTTTAGGGTCGAAAGGGGCTTGTTCCCCATACCGTCCCTGCGCGCCTTCTGCGCGCGAACCCATTCCTTTCGGAAATACATGAGATGATTCTGATGATGTGAGGTTCTGATAGGGTGCTCCGAAAAATTAACGGAGGGGTTTCCAAATAACATAACATAACAGCAAAACGCAAATGCATTTTTCTGTTTGCGAAATGCTTTTTGTGAAGTGCTTTAAACTGCTAAATGCGAAATGCTTTTTGCTAATTGTGAAATGCTTATCTTCTTCTTTTTCCTGTTAAGTTCAGACCACCATCTGGTGTATCATCGAACTTGGCGTGTTGCAAGTGTAATACGCGACTACGCGGTCTACACCTTCCTCCACCTGAGTTATAATACGCGACTACGCGGTCGATCTACACGGTAAACATATTCAGATTCAGAACATGCGGCGAGGAAAGTGCGGGAGCCGGGGTTCGAACCCTCGACTTCTAGCACACAAAACGACCGATTGAGACTAAGAGATTCGGACCAACCAGGCTGGCTGGTAAATGGCCTTTATACCTCGACCGCTACACAACTCTCCCCTCTTTTTTGAGATTCATCCACCGTGAATCTCACCCCAGATTCCACCTCAGAGCCGTAGAAACATCCACCATGCCTCACCACAGCGTCCACAAAGTCACCAAATGCTGAGGATCGGACGAGCCCCCATAGGTTTCAACGATTTACCCCATAAACCCCATATAATACCCCATAGAATCCCACAGAAAACCGTAGATACCCCATAGAACCCCATAGAGCATGACAGATACCACATAGATACTCCACAGAACATCATGGAGTGATAAACAAACATTATTACCACTAAATCTGTAAGTTACTAGTAGATTAACATGATTTTGGAGGGCTGTTAAAACTCCATAATTTCAGGGAGGTCATTCGACGAAGCCGGGCCGCGGGCGGATAATGGTATAAATAGCCATTAGCGGCCCGCGGCCCGGCTATTTTTAGATTCCATGGTCTAATGAATTACTCCCATTCGGATGAAGTTCCTTTGTATTTCCGAACGGAAGTCGAACGCGCGATCGAAACAGAAATATCGAACCGACTTACTGATTATTTCTTCCAGCAATTCTCTCGTGCGGTTAGCTGTAACAGGGAGTGGTAATAATAGTAATAACATAATTGTTGTCAGGCATCATGATTCATTAGCCCTTGGGCTTATTAACGGCCCTCGACTTCGTCTCGGGCCTTTAATAAACCCTCGGGCTGTTCATCATTGCTGCAGGGCCGCAAATGAATCATGATGCCTGACAACAATTATGTTATTACTATTATTACCACTCCCTGTTACAGCTAACCGCACGAGAGAATTGCTGGAAGAAATAATCAGTAACTGAACCATAATGCCCTCCAAAATCATGTTATTGTTATATTATCGCACCCTTCAAGTGTCAGTTAAAACTGGGTTGGCGGAAGTTACTTCACTTGGTCGAGTTCTTGGAACCAAAGGCGCCTGACTCTTGGATAATGAAAATTAATCGCTAAAAATCCAATATATAAAATCATTATCAAATATTACACTTGTAATCATATAGTAAATATTTTATGGTTATAAGT
This sequence comes from Pictodentalium vernedei, assembly GCA_031216915.1. Classification (NCBI taxonomy): domain Eukaryota; kingdom Metazoa; phylum Mollusca; class Scaphopoda; order Dentaliida; family Dentaliidae; genus Pictodentalium; species Pictodentalium vernedei. The sequence goes on from CM062295.1 coordinate 27,064,599, forward strand.
GTAATATTTGATAGTGGTGTTATATATTGGATTTTGGGCGATTATTTTTCATTAACTAAGAGTCAGATGTCAGTGAATGAACAGGGTGGCAAAATGAAACGGAACGTGAACAAATAGCGAAAACATGTTAATGGTGTTTAGTGGTTTATTTATACTCATGCAATAGAAGGAAAAGCGGAAACAAAATGAAGATAAAAACAAGATTAACAACTTCAAAGATCAACAGACAAAGAGACTTACAAAAACAACTATACAAGACTTTTTTGGCTGGTTATAGTTTTTGAACAAACCTCTGCTGAACTTTCGAGACATACATGTATAGTTAGGCATAAAAAAGGAGGTCTGTGAACAACCCTCTTGTGGTTTGATGCGGGGGTAGGGGCAGCGCACGTGGCACGTTAATTATCAAAGAATAATATAGTATTGTAGCCTGACGGGTGGATCGGGGGGGGGGGGGGGGCACAATTAAACTATCCACAACTAAATTACCAAAATATTGAAGGAGTCCCAGAAGTTTTTAGCATCCGAGACCCGTTTAGGTTGGCTGTTGCCTTTTCTAAGTTGGATTGTTTTTCAGCTTGGAGGGTTTTCTTAATCTCGCCATGAAAGCGGTTGTGTGTTTTTTTAGGTCAGCTTTCTTAATGGGGTCAGCTTCGGTTTTAAGAGCGCGGAGAGCTTTCCGTTTGGTTTTGGTAGCGACACAAAATGAGAAGGTATATATCAACTATAAATGTGTTGTGTAGTTTTAGCAGTTGGACAAGTGCACATGCTTGAACCAATGTTTGTTCACTAATTATTAGATAGACTAAATTCTACAGCTCTGACCAGCTGTACACGAAGCGTGCTTTTTTAACAATCAAACCAATGGAGACGATACTTTGAAAAAATGGTAGCATAACCGTCGCCAGCAACAGATACATCGTCTACACCTCGCAGTCGCTGCAGTCGAGTTGGCCGAATAGCATGCAACATGGAGAGGGGTTAAGGTATTAGGTAATAGGGAGTTAGGTCCGGTACTCTTCTATGGGGTATCTATGGGGTACCCGTCTTGCTCTATGGTGTTATGTGGGGTATCTATAGGGTATCTATGGGGTTCTATGGGGTAAATTGTCGAACCGGCCCCCAAATGTAACAGGAGGGGAGATAAGTGCGGGAGCCGGGATACGAACCATCAACCTATAGCACAAAAAGCGATCGATTTACCACGAGACTGAGATCCGGACCAACCAGGCTGGTTGGTAAATAGCCTTTATACCTCGACCGCTACACTACTCTCCCCTCCTTTTTGAGATTCAACCCACTGTTCCACCCTGCTCACTTAGTGGATCTGAATACTGTCTAAATGTCATAAAGGGTGCCTGGGGGCGAATAGTTCCGACTACCCATTTGCTCAGCAACTGATGACTTAAAGCACACAAAGCGACCGATTTGCCACGAGACAAAGAGATCTGGACCAACCAGACTGGTTGGTAAATGGCCTTTATATCTCGACCGCTACACTACTCTCCCCTTCTTATTGAGATTCACCCACTATCCCATCCTGCCCAGTAGATGGACCCAATACAGGATCTGAATACTGTCTAAATGTCATAAAGGGTGCCTTGGAGACCGAATAGTTCTGACTACCCATCTGCTCAGCAACTGATGACTTGAAGAGTGGCTGGTCATTTAACCAGTTTAATATTTGTCACCCACCACTGTTTTGGGAACTTCACCAACAAACTGCAAACACCTTTTTTGTCCGCAATTAGTTGGCCTAAAAGTAAAATTATCTTCTACTGCTTTGACCTGACCTTGATGAGAATTCGTGTTTTTCTGTGCCGGGTTTATAGATTTATCTTCTAAAACATTTCCTCGCCCATAATCCATCCCGGACGAGCCCCAAAATGTAATAGGAGGAGAGATAAGTGCAGGAGCCGGGGTTCGAACCCTCGACCCCTAGCATCCAAAGCAACCGATTTACAACGAGATTAAGAAATCCGGACCAACCAGGCTGGTTGGTAAATGGCCTTTATACCTCAACCGCTACACAAGCAAAACCATATACACAATTAAAAAAGTCTGTTTCCTTAAAATTTTGTAGGTTTGTGTTTACATTTAAAATCATAATAAAATTGTTTGGGCCGCTTAGCAGAGTCTCTCATGTTGCAGTGCCATTTTGAAGCTGGATAAAATGCTGCAGCTGGTGACGCTTACTTGGAGATTGTTCCATAGCCCGATGGTGTCTGGAAAGAAGGAGTATTAGTAGGTTTCCGTTCTAGTATATGGGACCAGGAATCTGCAGTTACAGACCCGTGTCGTAGTTGTCAACGGTACAAGTAAGGTGAATGGAATGACTACCTCGTTGTGTATGATTCTATATGCATAAGGATCAGCTTGTTCGGGGCTCCTCATTCCCGAAGTGTCGGCCATTGTAGATCATTCAGCATGTTCGTGACGCCCTCCTCTGCACCATCTCGAAGCTATTTATAATTAAAGTCGTATGCGGATCCCATATATTGCTGGCATATTCCATCTGTGGTCTAACCGGTGTCTTATAGCACAGTACTTTGGTCTTTCGGGGACACTGCTATATGCTCCGTTGTAAGAATGCCATGGTGTTGTTGGTTTTCTTCACTACTTGGTTGATGTGGGTGTTCCAACGTTGGCTGTGGTGTATGTTGACGCCTAGATGGTTGGCTGTCTCAACCAATTCACGTGTGTGCCCATGTATGATGGATGGTTGTGCAATGGGTCGCTTTTTGTTGGTCACATGAAAAACTTGGCATTTCTGTGGATGGAATGCCGTTAACAAGTCTCTTTTCCACACCTGTAGAGCCTTTAGGCCACGATGGCGTTTGAATGAGTCTTCTGCGGATTTTATTTCTCGGTATAAGACGCAGTCCCAGCGAATAATCGAACGTTAGAATTGTTGGTAACATAGTCCGGCAGGTCGTAATAAAGAGGAGAGGTCCTAAGACACTGCTTTGTGGAACACCTAACTGTACTGGTGCGGTTTCAGATACACTGCCTTCAAGAACAACTTGTTGGTATCGATTCCCCAGAAAGTTGCCGATCCAGTTTTGGGTTGTTCCCCTCACTCCAAAGTGCGTCAGTTTGTGCAACAGTCTTGCGTGAGGAACTTTGTCAAGTCGAGCATTATGACATCTGCATTTCGCAAAAAGCATGTCACAACTGGCTTTCCGTAGTTTGAGCTGCATACAAATGGATAATTCGCAATACGCATTCAGAAAAAAACGTCCCCAACAATTGGTCAAAACGTCCCCAAGAGCAATGTTTACAAGGGGGGTGGGGGGGGGGGGGGGGGGGGGTACCAAAAATTTGCAAGACGTGACGTGGGGGTGGGTGGGTCTCTTGAGTGCGCCAGAAATGTGCATTTCCAACCTCTGCAATTTTTTGAATTCTTTAAAAATACAGCAGAATCCTCTTATATCCATTTTGCCAGTAAAAATTATTCAATTAACAGGAGTATTGAATTAATAGGGATTTGATCAGTTTCATGTGTTCTGGAGGTAAACTGAGCATTTTTTCTATTATATCTTGTTTGATAGAGCTCATAGAGCTCTGTCAAACAAGATATAATAAAATAAATGCCTTATTGGATGTAGTGAGGCCAAAAAGGTTGATAAATAAGGGGAATTTGGTGCGTGTCACAGTAATTTTTTCGACATATTACAAAAATTTATATACAATTAACAGGAGTTTACTCTACAACCCATATGCAATTAACAGATCAAATTTGTACTGAAAATATGGTAAATGGTTTTGTGTTTGAAAATTATATTCAATTAACAGGGATATACAATTAAGAGACATCCAATTAAGTGGGCTCGACTGTATATCAATATATCAGCTAATATATACCATTGTTTGTGTTTCAAACCTTAAAGATGACATGTACATCACACTCTTAACATAAATACAACATCAGGAGGCTTTATATGTTAGAATATTGGGCTTAATCTGGGAAAATGTCACACGTTAGTAGGAAAGTAGCAAACACCTGAGAATACTGACAGACCAATTCAAATGAAAATTTGTTCCCGTATGTGTACACCTGCTCTGGCCAAGCCTGAAAATGAACAGCTTGTCATTTGTAGATTGGGGCCCACAGCAGCCCACAGAGGTTTAAATTGGTGGTACCAGTTTAAGAACATTATGGAACCCCCCTAAAGACAGCTGTGCCCACTAAGTTTATAAGTTTATTTTGGATTTTAATGGGAGAGTGGGGTGGGTGTCTGAGAACGGTAGTAGAAAATTTGCACGTAGGGGTGGGTGGGTGTAAAAAGGAGCTGAATAAAAAATAGGACGTCACGTCTTGCAAATTTTTAGTGCCCCCCCCCCCCCTGATGTTTATACTATTTTTCGGTCGAAATCTAGGATTCTAAGTCAGTTGTACCAATACTCTGCTCTCAGATGGGCATGAACAGGACTAGTACTATGTCATGTTCCCCTACAGGGGCAGGTTGGATGACCCCGGTGGATGACCCCGGAAGTGACGTCATGTCACGTGACGTAGTGGCGCCATGTTGTGTTGTCATGGTAACCCGCGTGAGCGGCCATGTTGTGACGTCATCTCCATAGTGACACGTGGTGGTAGTACGCATGCGCAGCGCGTGTTGTTAGGGTGATACGTGTTTCCGTCGTCCATTTTGTATACTGGAAGCCGCCATCTTGGTTCCTATGGTAGCACGTGATTGCTATGTTACCTAAGGCCTACAATAAGACGGGGGTATGTTCGAAGGGTATGTTCGATTGAATTGGAGTATTTTCTGGAACGACTTCCCTGAATAATTACCACAAACAACCCGACAATCTCTCCAAATCACCAAAATCCACCCGAAATCACCGAAATTGACTTTATTTCCCCATTTTATCGGTTTAGTACGTAGTGCTATAGTACTAAGGGGTACAAGAGGGTGCATTCGACTGAAGTGGAGTAATGTTCTGGATTAGAATTCTCCCAGAATCCCTTTTTTGATCCCTATCCCATGACGTTTTTCCCATATTAAGAATAGCACGTAGTGCTATAGGACAAATTTACCCAGAATTCTCTGTTTCTATCTATATATGCAATAGTTTACGTCTACCTAGGCTGTTCCTTTATTCTAGAGTATACTCCAGTAGCGTAGAAGAGCCTATCAACTGGAACAGTATAAGTAGGTATAAAAGGAGAGTTCACGATCATTTGTACATGTACGTGTACAACATACGCACACGATGCGTTCACCAACGTGGAATTCAGTGTTAAATCACACGCTTGTTCACAAAAACTGTACATGATTTTGAATCCGCTTATGTACAGTCAGTGACTCCTAGATCGTGCTTTTAGCGTTCAAATACTCGTGGTGAACGCATCGTGTGCATATGTTGTACATACGCAGTTGTATCATGTACGTAATTTTTGGTCGATGTTCGAATCGCAGATCAGACCACCGATCCATCGTCGGCGAACGCGAGCGAAAGCATAAGATTCTGGCTCATCATCAAAAAACAGTTTTTGCAATTCTAAATCAGTGATTCTGAACCCGCAATTGCTTTGGTACAGATGATTTAGAACTCTCCCTTGTTTTTGAGGCGGTCACGTTTTTGATTGATATAAATATAGAGGAGAAAAAAAATATAAATAAATAGTTATTTAGAAAAAATAAATATATCAAATCGAATAGATAATAAAAAAAAAAATACGTAAATCATGAGCGCTTCCCAGATGATTAGAGCGAGGTTTCTTTTAAACATGCTGATGAGAGCATACGCAATCTGCGTGAACGAACAACTACGTCCCATCTTGTTAGAACGATGCGTTGGATGTCGGGATCATCTAGACTTCGATCACGAGGATCATTCATGTCTGACGATGGAAAGGGAAGATATGGTCGTCATGTATTTCGAACCGGCGTTTGAACGCGTTAAATTCGACGATGTGATCACGTTTTGGAAGAGATTAGTCTTCTGTAAGAATCGAGACAGGCCCACAGATTCGGAAGAACTGAAATTGGCGCGTAGACGTTTGACTTTAGAAGACAAGGGATGCATCAAGAAATTATTGCTGAATGAAGCATACGTCTAAGTTTTGTTTTTCGTTGATATAAAAATAAGGGAGAGTAGAAAATAAAAAAAAAATAAAATAAATACACACATAAATTTTTTATCTAATATTAGAAAGAAAAAACACAAAAAAAAATGAGAACCAGAAATAAATTGTATCCGACGTTAGTGGACGACGAGGACGAGAAGCCGAACGGCGTTTTGCCGACGGCGCCGTCGCTAGAAGAAAGAGAAAGAGGAGAGAGGTATTGCATCGATCAAATCAGTAGAATCCAAGAGTATCTGACTCGAGAGAGAGAGTCTCGTCGTTCCCTCAAGAAGAAGTATTCGCGTTTCATGAAATTCATCAACGGGATCGACACGACACTCATCACGATTTCCATGGGTTTACACGCGGCCGGCATCGGATTGTTGTCGACCGCGGTCGCCATTCCGATCGTGTTGACCGTGGAAGGAGTGGCCCTCGCCGCCGGATTGTTCAGCACGGTCGGAAACTTTTTGAGTAGGAAATTATATCTGAAGGCTAGGAAACACGACAAGATTCGCGTCTTGGCCGACTCCAAGATCGACACGATATCCGAAATGATCTCTATGGGGTTGAAAGACGGTAGGATATCGGACGGAGAATACTTCGCGATATTGAGCGAGAAAACGAAATACGATGCCATGAAAGAAGCCGTGAGAATCAAGACTCGTCAGAATCATCAAGGAAGAGATGAAGGATTCTCTCGTGGAAAAGGGGAGGAAAGAGGCCAGGGAGGAATTCAGTAAGATGATAGAACTCAAGAGCAGCGATTGAAAAAAAAAAATAAAAAAATATATATATATATATAATAAGAACAGAATTTAAAAAAAAAAAAAAAAAATTAAATTTATATATAAAATAAAAAAAAAACGAAATTAATTTAAATAACTCTTCAAAAACATGTATTGCGTAAAGTGTAAGAGAGTTACCAAGACGAGTAATTCTAGAGAAGTGCAAACTAAAAACGACAGACGGATGCTTCGCGGAATTTGCGATGTGTGTGGTTCTATAAAGACTAGATTCATCAAACAAAAGAACGCGAGCAAAGGTAAAGGCATCGTGAATAAAATGATCAACAATCTACCTTTCGAAATGCATCTGCCCGGTCACAGTTTCACGGGACCCGGAACGAAATTGAACAAGAGACTCAACGCCGATCTGACTCCCAAATCTTGGAGCAAACCCGTGAATAGGGTGGACGTGGCCGCGTACAATCACAATCTGTGCTACACCGGACATCCCAACACCAAGACTCGCAACGACGTCTGCGACAAAAACATGTTGACGAGATTGAGAGGCATATCGAATCCGACCAGGAGAGAGAAGATGGAACGTTCTCTGGTCGGCAATCTGATCGGTGCAAAACGTCGATTCGGATGGGGCATTCAAAAAAAAAAAAGCGCATCTGAAAAAGAGAAGAAGAAGAAACGATTATTGACGAGCGAATTGGCCGAGGAGTTACACAAACCCATAGTGCGTAAATTTCGAAAGAGAAGGGTGTTCGTGAAGGGTCTGGATGACATTTGGTCTGCCGACTTGGTCGACATGAGATCGTTTTCGAGGTGGAACGAGGGCGTCAAATATCTATTGACGGTCATCGACGTGTTTTCCAAATACGGTTGGATCAGAGCTTTGAAGAATAAATCAGGACCTTGTGTCGCCAAGGCTCTGAAGAGCGTGTTCGACTCGTCTTCTCGAAAACCGAGTAAATTGTGGGTGGACAAGGGAAAGGAATTCTACAACAAGGACGTTCGTCGATTGGTAGACCTCTACTCGATCGAAAACGAAGAGAAAGCCAGCGTGGTGGAATGTTGGAATCGAACGATGAAGGAGAAGATGTACAGATACTTCACGGCGAATTCAACCAAGAAATACATATACGCTCTGAATGGTCTGATTACAACAACACATGATACAGATCGATCAAGATGACTCCCGCGGAAGCTAGTGATCCTCGAAACGAAAAACGGGTCTACGCGAATCTGTATCCCGAGAGATCTAAGATCGGGAAGAAGTCTAGAATGCCAAAATTTGCGGTCGGCGATGGAGTGAGAATCTACGCTTATAAGAAGCACTTCGAAAAGGGTTATACTCCTCGATGGACCTCGGAAATCTTCGTGATCATCAAAATATTTCACACCGATCCGGTGACTTACGAAATCGAAGCTTTGGATGGAGAAGAGATCATCGGAAAGTTTTACGAACAACAATTACAGAAGACGAAGTTTTGATGAAGAACACAAAAAATTTTTTTTTATTTACTCTCTTTGACATTTTCTTGTTTACACACACATATATATGTAAGAGAAAAAAAAATAAATAATAATAAAAAAAAATTCAAAACTATTTTTTTAGATAAAGAAAAGCAAGTGAATTAATAAACAAAAAAACCCTAAAAATCCTTTAAAATGACAAATATACTAGATATAGCACAAAGCATAGTGAAAGATGTAAGTATTCAAGAATATGAGGTTCACGAATACGAACCGGTAACCAGGACGAGTTTGAACAATGCGGGAGAGATAAGAATCAACGTCGACACTCAAGATCTATTTGTACATCCTAGCGAGAGTTACATAGTGGTGCAGGGACGTCTCACCAAGGAAGATGGGAGCGACTACGCCGACGATGACACGGTCACTCTTGCCAATAATGGCATCATGCATCTATTCAGTAACATAAAATACATGCTATCCGGACAAGAGATAGAATCTGTTTTTCATCCCGGTCAGGCCACCACGATGTTCAGACTCTTGACGTATCCTGATGATTTTTCGAAATCCAGAGGACTTAATCAGTTGTGGGTGAATGACACCGTCGGCCCTGCTAGCGCCAGCGCCGCCGCGATATTCGACTACGTCGACAAGACGTCCAGACCTAAAGGAACGTTTTCGTTCAGGATACCTTTGAAACACATCTTCGGATTCGCGGACGATTACAACAAGATCATGTACGGATTCAAACACAATCTGACGTTGATTCGAAAAGGAAACAATGACGCAATAGTGAGACTCACCGCGACCGATGCGGGTACTCTACACAAGATATCGTGGTTCGTTCCACACGTGGAGCCTTCGATGGATGAGAAAACGCATCTCTACAAGATCATACAATCCAAGAGTAAATTACCCGTGGGATTTAGAATGAGACAGTGCGACACGGCTAGCATTCCTCCCTCCACGAATCACTTCGATTGGAGATTGACGGTGAAATCCGCTTCCGAGAGACCACGTTTCATTGTGGTTGCGTTTCAGACCGATAGGGATGGGTCTCAGGAAAAGAATGCGTCGCTGTTCGATCACTGCAATTTGAGAAACATGCAAGTGTTTCTGAACGCCACAAGATATCCAGCAATTGATTACAACGCATCGTTCGACAAGAACGATTTCTGCAGACTGTACGGCGACGCCGCTGATTTTAGAAAGAAGTATCACGGTCTAGACGAATTGATGAGCAATCCCAACATATCTCCCGGCGAATACAAGTCAATGTATCCCATGTTCATGTTCGACGTCAGTAAACAGAGTGAACGACTCAAGAGTAGCGTGTTAGACATTCAGATCAAGATGCAATTCAATAGGAACGTGCCGAGAAAAACCGAAGCCTTCGCCCTGGTCCTGTCGGACAGAGAATTACAATTCGAATCGGACGGAAATAAGATGTCGATCATTCAATGAGAGATGAGTGTGTGAAAGAAAAAAAAAATGAAAAACCAAAAAAAAAAATAAAAAGTAATGTGTGATTATTAAAAACAAAAAAAAAACAAAAAAAAATAGTAATGAGATTTAGAGAGATTGAACATCTTTCTAAATCTCATTACTTTTTTATTTTTTTTGTTTTTAATAATCACACATTATTTTTTTTTAATTCATTATTTTCCACGCGTTCACTGTTTGTTCAAAGAATCTAGTTTGATCAGTAGACTCACCACGGAAGTGGTGGCTTTGGGATTATTGGTTTTCGTGACAAAATTAATCCTGTCACCGGCGTTCACTTTGAGAGGCATGCTGAACGTGCTAACATTCGCGTGTTGATTCTCAGTCTTTTCGACACTGTATCTCTTATCGCTCTCCACACCATTCACCATGAGATTGACGACCGCTCTGTTATTCAAATCTGAGGAAGCCAGACTCATTCGAAGGATTTCACCTCCCAACGGCATGGGATATCCCACCTGACCGTGTTTCGATCCGCTACGTCCATTTTCGAAAGACCACTCGGCTTTTCCCTCATCTAAGGTGCCGGCCTCTTCGGCCCACACGGTGATCAATTGTCTAGCATATTTGACTTTCTCCACCACCGAAATCAGGGTGCAGGCGTCCGTCATGTTCACGGGATCCGGTAGATTCATGAGCGCGTGTCCGCCCATGTCTAGTTTACCTTCCATGATGTCGCCCTTTCTCCAGACCGAGTTGTCATCCACGTACTTTCTGCTGACAGTGCTGGAATCGAATTCGGGATCGTGATCGAGACCGAATAAATTGTGACCATTCATGTTGATGCCACCCTCCATGGTTCCGCCAGATTCTTTGTTCAGGTAGAGATCGTCCACTTGCGATTCTAGGTATTCTTGCGATTGTAACACGGAAGAATCTACATAGCCCTTGTTGACCGCAGTTGAGTCCGCATCCGTGTTGTCGATCTTCGACAGATTCAACATCTTGTGGAATCCCACATTCAGATCCGATTTCATTTCACGTCCATCAGACTTTCTCCGTTCAAGATCTATGTAGTGTTTGGTCACCACGTCCTTGGGATTCTTGGGAGCGGCCACATTCGTTATCTTGTAAGAATTGGCGTTCAATTCCGAGTGCATCGTTTTCGTGACGTATTTTTTTCTCAGGTGTTCGCTGAATCTCGCGTGAGAGTCGTCCGCGTATCTCTTGGTGGCAGCATCGGTGGGATCTACAGGATTCGCGATGTTCACCAAACATTTGGATTTCAGATCGAGATCGTCGGTCATGGTTTTATCCACGTAATTATCCAGCAGGATTCGTTCGAAATTGGAGTTCCCCCTGTCGACGTATTTTTTAGTCACAGCATCTGCGAGATCTATCGGCTCGGGAAGATTGTAGAGCTTCTTATCGTTCATGTTCAAAGGTACTTCTCGAGGTTCGTATCTCCGAACGTAATGCTTGTCCAACAAGTTGGCAACGTCGTAACCATCGTCGACTTCGAACGTCTTCCTCTTCTTTCTCGGGTTGACTTTTTCGTCGTCACTTCTACCAAATTTATCGACTGTCATGTTGTAGTGGGATTTTTTTTTTTTTGTTGTTGTTTAGAAAAAAAATGTGTTCAAAAACGCAGTTTATTAAAAATGAACTATGTTATTTTATTTTTCGTTTTTTTATTCGATTAAAATTTTTTTTAAAATAATTTTTTATCTTTATATATATACTATAAAAAAAAAAATCTCTCTCTAATGTAAGTCATTGAGAATGTCTTGAAATTCATCTCCTGCAGACCATCTCTTGAGAACATAGAGACACAGGTGACCACAAAACACTTGATCTGGTGATTGCACTTGATCCATGTTGTAAAGAACCATCGATTTGTTGAAATAGTTCTTTATTTCTTTCGGCGGCGAGATTCCGTAGCTGTCGAAATAATAATTCTTCTTCTTCTTCCCGTTCTTGAACCACGCCACCCAGTGAGTGCCTTCACCCGATGAATCGTCTAGATTTAAAATTCCGCATTCCGATTGTCGAGGTCTTCTCTTCGGCAAGGCATCTCTGGAAAACACTCCTAGAAAATCTTCGATTTTCAAATCTTTTGCTGCATTCAACAGATCGATGTTGGATAGGGGTTCGTTGGGTAAGACGACACCTTCTACGGATATCTTTATTTTCTTATTCATAAATAAGTATATATTTTTTTTTATTTATTTTATTATAATTCACTAAAAGTGACGTTATTTTTTTTCTATTTTTTTTCTTTTTCTTTTTAAACTAACTCTATCGACTTCCACAATCTTGAATCCGTCAAATTCCTTGACTTCTATAATCTTGGATTCATCTAATTCTTCTTGATTTTCTGGAATCCTACTAACTTTCTCGATGTCACTATCGATTTCCATAATTTTATGTTCATCTAATTCCTCTTGATTTTCTGGAATCCTATCATCCACAATCATATCTGGAATCTTATCATCCGCAAGCGCATCTGGAATCCAATCATCCCCATTCATATCGTCTAAAATTAGATGCAAACTCCAATGTCCGAGTGCCAAAGTGCTTATTTTATCGTCTAACACGAATCTCTTGTCGTCGTCGGCCGTCGGAGAAATCTTGTTGACTATTTCGGTATACAAGTCATGATTTTCACTTCGAATCGATTTCATAGTCTTATACACCGGACCACTTCCTAACAGACAATCTTTATACTCTTGGAAAGAGATGTTTTTCTTCACCACGCACGCTTTAACTCCTTTGCACTTCTTGATCTCTTCATCATCTTCTAAATGATAAGCATACAGTTTGGGTCTCAAGCCCACGAATTCGACGATCTGTTTACCACCGCGCTCTTCCTTAAATTTACCCAACACCTTCTTGTTGTCGTTCGATTGAATGTTGGGCGGGTGATCGACAGGATAATTGCTCGTGTCGAACCACTCGACCACATCCGGAGATATGTCTCGGTAGACGTCTTTTGTCTCTATCTCGTAAACTAAACTGTCTGTGTCGGTAAACAGTAGTTTGGCTTTGATGTAATCGTAGCGAAAGTCGTACAACAATCGCTTGCTGACATCTAAGATGATCAGTCCGAGATAATATGGTTTGTCGAACTTCAGGTGCGTCTTTTGCATGTGAACGGCCACTAGATTTTCGCCGAATATGGTTCGGTGTTTGTAATTGGGTTCGCCACTAATTTTTTAGCTCTTTTCTCAGACGTGACGAGTCGAACGTCGGTTCTCTTCCTGATGTTTTCCATCGATTTGCCGTACACACAGTTGTTCATGAGTTTGAAGAAATCTTTTTCGAAATCGTTCTCGGCTCGAGTTCTGAGATTCGTGTTGAGATCGATGTATTTTTTCATCCAAGGCTCTTCGTCGAATCGAATGATGTGATGTATGTTGACTAATTTCATCCCGTAATCGACGTACTGTTTCAAATTCTCCCTGTAGACGACGTAGTTATGTTTGTTAAATAAATTGGGAATGAGTTTTTCCTCGTCTCCTTCATTCGGTTCCATTCGTTCGGGAGCCAGCGGATAATCGTTGTGTGGATCATGTAATTCTTCCGGATAGTTCAAATCGACTTCTAAAATGCAAGGATAGTCTCTCCATTTTTGCATCTCTTCCGGTTCCTTCACCCATTCGAAATTTCCAATCGGTAAAGGATGACTCATAGCCCAACCATACAGATTATTGGCATCCCAATACTGTATGTATTTAGTCGACCGTTTTGAATCGAAACCTTCTTTCATGTAGGGATTGTTAGCCTCAGAATGTCTGTGAGAGATCATCGAGATGCCACCTCTCGCAGCCCTTTCGAACATGAGCAACATGTCCACGTTGGATAATAATTCCAATTGGACTTCGGTGGTCTTCAACAGAGCATCCCACGCCAGACCGGGTGCGGTGAAATACCAAGCGGGATCCAGATCGTAATTTCGACGACAGACGTCTCGAAAATTTTCTAACACGTCTGCCAAGAGCAGAACGTCGGTCTTCAGATAGAGATCGTGATAATCTCTCATGGTTTTCATATTGAATGATTTCCAAACGTTTTTGGCATGTTCGTAATTCTCGTCGGAAATGTCTGATTCGTATAATTTCGAATAAAAATCATCTTTCGAAGGTAGTGCGGTGTCTTCGAATCTCTTTAGATCAGTCATGTAGACTCCTTTCCTCAACATGACGTCTACTCGTTCTCCGAAATGTTCGTTCATGATTTTAAATTTATCCTTGCTCATGTTATCGACTAATTTTTCCAGAGCGGTCGACATGAATTTAAAAGTGTTGATGAAACGTATGCATCTACGAATGGATTTCGTTTTTTCTTCTAACGTCTCTCCGTCGATTACTCTTCTCTCCTCCATGAGCTTCCATTTCGTGAAGGAAATGTATCTTTCTTCGCTGTTCGCGATGCAATTTAATTCTTCGTGTGAGGTGCCTAGATTTTTCACGAACAGATGACTGTCGTAACCCGAGAGATTGTGAAACATCACCGGATAGAAAGTGGCGTCTCGATATTTTAAATTACACCTGCTGTGAGCCGGACCGCGATACAGACCCGTGTAATGATCGTGGTCTCTGACCTTCCTATTTTCCTTTGAATTCTCATCGAACGATTGTCTGCATATGTGACATTCGGTGGCTCTGTTATTTTCGTCCTGCTGCTCGCGCATGATGATCATTTCTGCCGGAGTTTTGAATTTGTCGTATAACATTTGAAGTTTCCATTCTAACTCTTCCACGAACCTTTGAGCCACGTCGTCGTCTTCACGCTGTTTCGTGTAGGTGAAGGGACCCATGTTGTGTTGCGAGTCGAAAGCGCATTTCACGTAAATGCAATAGCCCGAAGGTATGTGTTTTTGATATCTTTCGACGTAACTTTGAAGAGCGTTGGGTTGACAGGAACTCATTTTCGCGGTGAAACATTCGAAATCGGCGTACACGACGAATGGTACTTTTAACCTTCTGTTGTGATTTTCAAACTTCGCGATGGTGTTGGGTTTGGGCATTTCGACGGCGACACCTTGATTTTCGTAGCAATATTCCTGATGTTTCGCTAATGATTTTTTGCTCTTAAACATGTTCATGCAGTTGCAACATAAAGATATCTTTCCGTTATGATTATTATTTTGTCTCGACAGTAATCGGCTCGGATGTTTAACCCAACAATAATGACGATTGTCACCATTCAAAATCGATAATAAAATAATCGTCTTTTCTCTTCCGCGATACAAAGTCCGTCTGAGAGGATAGATCTTTTGATTTTCGTCGTCGTATCCTAGGAC
Source organism: Pictodentalium vernedei (assembly GCA_031216915.1). NCBI lineage: Eukaryota > Metazoa > Mollusca > Scaphopoda > Dentaliida > Dentaliidae > Pictodentalium > Pictodentalium vernedei. The sequence continues at coordinate 27,079,633 of CM062295.1, forward strand.
GTTCACCGCTATGGTGGGATTTTGAACCTCGAAACGTTCGATGTGTTTTAACTCTGTTGGAAAAGTCACTCCGGTCCAATCGAGATTTTTAGAAGTTTCCTCGTAATGAGAAACTCTATCGGTGTTTATTTCAACAGGGTATAAAGTGGAGGTGACTGCCCATTTAAAACACTGATCATCTTTATTTCTCACGTTGACCATGGCGTGTTTCTTAGTCAAGAAATACGGTAATTCCAAGTAGGAAGATCCTTTCAACGGTTTGTTTTTAGTCATGTGAATTTCGAGTTTCAACACCTCACCGAACATCCAATTACTACCTTCATTTTGATAAATCACGAGAGACGTCAACATCTTGTCTTTCATCTTTTCGAAAACGTCTGATAGATCTGAACCTCGAAATACGGGTTCGACGTTAGATCTGAAATATGCATTTTTCACGATGCTCTCGCCGGACTTCACGTCGATTTTATTCATTATGCAATGGAGTATCATCTTAATTTTTAATCCCAAGTTTGTGTATTCGCGAAACAAATCCAATACTTTTTTCTTCACCCGTTCCATGAACAATTTCAGATCGACTTTCTTTGACGAGGGAAACACGACGAAAGTTTTAAAAATGTCTTCGATCGCACTCTCCCGTTCTACGGGTTTCGATGGGAATAGTTCCACAACGAGTCGTCTTACATATTCTTCTCCTTTCTCTTCGTTGATTGCTCGTTGAATTTCGCTCGATATATCTCGTTTGTCTTGAATCTGAAGTGCATCACTCGTTTTCGTTTTAGTTTTTCTTTTCTTTTCTTTGGAAACTTGATGTTTTTCAACAGCTTTTCATTTAGTCGTCTTCTTATTTTTCACAACTGGCGCATCTTTTGACGTCATTGCTATCGACATTTCGTTTGCCTTTCTAGCGTTTCACAAATATTCTTGTATGACTTCAATTTTTTTTGATTTAGTTCTATGCTTTCTGAAATCTGAAATTTGTAATAGATTACAAATCTCGTTTAACTGAGGTATGGTTTTCTCATTTAAATTTACCATTGTTTTATCTGTTTGCTTCATTTGTAAGAATATTATTTTTTTTTGGAATTTTGTATTTTAAATAATTTGTTAAAAAAGTTTTGCTTTTTTACTCTATATATATGATAGAAAAAAAAAAAGTTAAATTTTAAAATTCACTTTTTTTAATACAAAATTTAAAATAAACATTATTTGTAAGAATTCATAAAAAACCAAATAATCGATCATGACAACAACACCTAAAAGATGTAGACTGAAATTGAAACGAGACGAAAAGTATGAGAAATCCAGTTTTAATATCTATACATTACAACCACACGATCCCATTGAATTGAATGAGGTCGAGATGGTGGACTTAGAGCTCTACTACCACAAATATCGAATGTGTTTGAAAGTGGATGAAGCCGCGCTCGATTTGTTTTACGAGTACCAAAACGAACTGTTGATTAATATCATCGTCGCCGAAGACAGAGAATTCGACAGGGGTGATTTATTGTTGTCCTATGGAGGTTACATATATCCAATAATCTCACCCGAACTCATGAAGAAATCGGGTGGTGAGAGTGCATTCGCCTATGAAAAAAAACTCAAAAGAGTAAAGATGAACATTCACACCATTTTCGTATGTGGAAAAATGACGAATGTCAACTTGCTAATAACGGACTTGGAAATATAAACAACAGAGAGATTGAAATTAAAAATTTTTAACTTTTTATATATATATATAAAGAGAAAAAAAAACTTTTAGTAAAAAAAATTTTTACATTAAAGAAATTAAAAATTAAAAAAACAACTTTTTGTATATATATAAAGAGCAAAAAAAAATAACAAACTTTTTTTTTCAACAAATTATTATTTAAATACAAAATTTAAAATATACATTATTGCAAGAATTCGTAAAAACAAAAAAAAACAAATAATCAATCATGAAGACAACAACACCTAAAAGATGCGAATTGAAATTGAAACGAGTCGAAACGTATAAGAAATTCGGTCATAAAATCTATAGATTACAACGACACGATCCCATCGAATTGAACGATGTCGAGACGAAGGGCTTAGAGCACAAATACGAGAAATATAAGATGCCTCTGAAATTGAATGAAGCCGCGCTCGATTTGATTTACGAGTACCAAAGCAATCTGCAGAACATCGTCATCGCCGAAGATAGAGAATTCGACAAGGACGATTTGTCGTTGCCCTATGGAAATTACATATTTCCAAACATCTCATTCGAACTCGTGAAGAAATTGGGTGGTGAGAGCGAGTTGACTGATGTAAAAAAAACTCAAAAGAGTAAAGATAAACATTCAACACGTTTTCGAAAAAGGAGTAGACACGAGCATCAACATGCTAATAATGGACTTGGAAATATAAACAATAGAGTGATTTAGCGAAGAAACGCAGCTCGCTTCACCGGTGGACTGATCAACTTGTCGATCAACGCGTCGGCTGCCCTCTTGCCAGCCACAGAAGCTATCCTACCACTGGCTTCGGAAGCGGCTTTCTTACCAGCATCCAAAGCCGTCTTCTTACCGACCTGAAACGCGGTCGATGCGAGTTTTCTACCCGCATTGCTCATGAACGCTCGCATTATAGAATCGACGATGCCAGAACCGCCTTGAACGTAAGTCCTGACGTATCCCCTGTTCTTTATCACCAACATATTTTATTTTTATGATATATTTTGTGTTTTTTTTCACTGGTAAATCGTTTTGTTGTTTTTTAAATACTTTTATTATTCTAGTGTAAGAATTTACTGTTTTAAATTTGTTTGTTTGTTTGTTTGTTTCTCTCTCTCTACTTATTATTATATTCACATCAATCCTTCAATTCGTTCATCAGCCTTTTATACTGGTTTTAATTCAAAACCTTCTGTCTCAACAATTCGTCAGATATGGCAACTATCTGATTATCTAATCCCCTGTTACCAGCCCGTCTGCTCCCCATCAACAAACTCAATCTCTGAGACAGAGCGTTGGGATCGCTCGGAAGAAAAGTAGTGGTTTTCACCCCTTTGCCAGTCATCGATTCGACGAACTTCTTGTTCGCATTCCATATGGGCTTCACTATTTTCGTCCACTTGTAACCTCTGTTAGCTTTGGGTCTCGTCTCTCTGGCATCGTTATTTCTATTCATGGCGTGGGTCTGGACTAGAATGTCGCCGTAATTGTGGAAATCCTGTTCCGTGTAATCTCTGGGCTTATCGAAAAGGAGCAATCTCTGCAGACCATCGGTTACTTTATATTTATTCGAACCCACGATCAATTCATCATCGTCCATTTCCACTTCAGTGTCGCCCACGAATTTCCTACCGCTCGAATCCTCGCGAATTCCATACAACAGATCTCTCTTACCGCCACCATAATCATCGGACGATGCGATGCTATCAGTGGTGATAGTCGAAGCCGTATCATCGCTCTCACTCACGTCGGTTTCGATTCTCGTGGGAACGTAATCCGGTGTAGATTGAACGGAATACCGATTTCCAAAACTAGAAGGCAACGAACCCATTCTCAAAGAACTCTCCTTTATGGGTCTCAATTCTTCAACTATCTCCTTCCTGCTTCGCTCTTGACCCTCCGTCACGGGTTTAAATATATTTGTGGCTTCGCTTGTGAGTTCCATCTCACCGAGACGTCTGCTCCTATCAGCAGCCTGAATCGCCTTCTTAGCACTTAAATACTCGGCTAAAATTCGATCTCGGCGTCTAGGATCCATCTGGAAAAACATCTTTCGTTTTAATTGTTTTTATTTATTTTTCAAAATTAAATGTTTAATTATATTTTTTTTATATTTTATGTTTTAAGTATTAAAATCTCTTTCCGCCTTAATATAATATCTGAAAAATATTCACATCTCAAACTCGCTGTGTTAATTGAAGTTAAAAAATAATACGTTTAAACAGTACATGACAAACCGGTTTCTGATGTAACGCATTTTGACAGCGGTGTTTAAATTTTGTCAAAAGATCTTCATTCATTCACACATCAATTCATCGAGTGTCGAATTAAGAGAGAATCCTTTTTTTGATGACTGTTAGACAGTTTTAACACACAATGGAAAACTGATTTTAACAAATCTCTCTCTCCGATTGCTATCGTGAATATATTAAAAAATTTACCGCTCGAAACCTAATTGAGCGGAAAATGCATTTTAAACATTCCGATAAGTGTTTCTTGACTTTATTCAAGGAACGCTTAACAGTCAACCTCATTTCTCATAGTGGAGGAATTCTCAAAAAAAAACCCAAAACTCAATTTTTATCCATCCCATCAACAGAAAACATCAATGTCTATAATACAGACTATATATTCACAATCGACTCTTTTTGAACAACAAAACACCTCAATTACGATAACGTGTGTTAGTTGCTTACTTCAGGAAGACGTGACTGGGTTTGCAAATTTCCAACACACAGACACTCTTCGTTCAGATCGAGTTTTTATTATGAGAATCGAGCGATCCGATCGCTCGATCAGCTGAGTGGTTTTTTTTTGAGAATTTTCTCATAGTTGAGGAATTCTAAAAAAAAACCCCAAAACTCACTTTTTATCCATCCCATCAACAGAAAACATCAATGTCTATAATACAGACTATATATTCACAATCGACTCTTTTTGAACAACAAAACACCTCAATTACAATAAAGTGTGTTAGTTGCTTACTTCAGGAAGACGTGACTGGGTTTGCAAATTTCCAACACACAGACCCTCTTCGTTCAGATCGAGTTTTTATTGCGAGAATCGAGCGATCCGATCGCTCGATCAGCTGAGTGGTTTTTTTTGAGAATTTTCTCATAGTGGAGGAATTCTAAAAAAAAAAACCCAAAACTCAATTTTTATCCATCCCATCAACAGAAAACATCAATGTCTAAATACAGACTATATATTCACAATCGACTCTTTTTGAACAACAAAACACCTCAATTACAATAACGTGTGTTAGTTGCTTACTTCAGGAAGACGTGACTGGGTTTGCAAATTTCCAACACACAGACACTCTTCGTTCAGATCAAGTTTTTATTACGAGAATCGAGCGATCCGATCGCTCGATCAGCTGAGTGTTTTTTTTGAGAATTTTCTCATAGTGGAGGAATTCTCAAAAAAAAAACCAAAACTCAATTTTTATCCATCCCATCAACAGAAAACATCAATGTCTATAATACAGACTATATATTCACAATCGACTCTTTTTGAACAACAAAACACCTCAATTACGATAACGTGTGTTAGTTGCTTACTTCAGGAAGACGTGACTGGGTTTGCAAATTTCCAACACACAGACACTCTTCGTTCAGATCGAGTTTTTATTACGAGAATCGAGCGATCCGATCGCTCGATCAGCTGAGTGTTTTTTTTTTGAGAATTTTCTCATAGTGGAGGAATTCTCAAAAAAAACCCAAAACTCAATTTTTATTCATCCCATCAACAGAAAACATCAATGTCTATAATACAGACTATATATTCACAATCGACTCTTTTTGAACAAAAAAAACCCCACCACCGCCTCAAAACAATTGCGGATTCTAAATCATCTGTACCAAAGCAATTGCGGGTTCAGAATCACTGATTTAGAATTGCAAAAACTGTTTTTTGATGATGAGCCAGAATCTTATGCTTTCGCTCGCGTTCGCCGACGATGGATCGGTGGTCTGATCTGCGATTCGAACGTCGAACAAAAATTACGTACACGATACAACTGAAGATGTACAACATACGCACATCCCTAATTTACTACGACTCTTATCCTCATTTCAGAAAAATGGGATTCTCCAGAAGGCACCCCAATTTGGGCACCCCTTTTTTGAAAAACATATGGCCTTCGGCACCCCTTTTTTCTGAAATGAGGATAAGAGTCGTATTAAAAATCCCTCATTGAGGGATTTTTAATACGACTCTTATCCTCATTTCAGAAAAAAGGGATGCCGAAGGCCATATGCTTTTCCAAAAAAGGGGTGCCGAAATTGGGGTGCTGGGGATATTGCCATTGATATAGGTTTTTATTATACAGAAGGGAGATAACTCTGCATACAGGTTATGGGAAATCAAGCAATCTAATTGGTTAATTATAATTTATATAAATGACCTAGATAAATGAAACAACAAGAGTACTCGGAATAAGGTAGGAACTACTGGTATTACGTACCACCTTACCAGTAACAGGATGATACAAAGCATTTGGTAAGTTAATACTATGAACGGTTAGGATGGGACCTATAGGGGAATATTCCAACCATACTCTACTGCCATTCTGTATTACCAGGCATTGACCCCACCCCAGAATACCGCTCAATAATATGAAGCATCTGGTGGATTAGTAGTACCAAGGACCAGCAAGAGACCTACAGGGATGTGTACAGCCTATGCTATACTACCGTTCTAAACTACCAAGCAATACCCCACCCCCACAAAATCACTAGGTCTACCATAACGTACTACATATACCAGCCATATAATAAAACAAAGCAATCGGTTGGTTAATAGTACCAAGCACTAACAGGGGCCTATAGGTGTATATACCGCCCATACTATAGTACCGTTCTAAACTACCAGGCAGTACCCCTACCCACAATATCCCTATGCCTAGCATTGCATACTACCTATACCAGTCATAGGATAACATAATGCATCAGGTGGATTAATAGTACTAAGGGCCAGCAAGAGACCTATAAGGATATGTACAGCCTATATAGTAATCTCAGATAAGTATCCTATAAAAGGTATCCTCGATAGGTATCCTCAAATAATACAATACCTGGGCCATAGGTATCCTCAAATACTGAAATGAGTCTAAGAGTCGTTCGAGGAGTCACTCGAATGAGCAATTACTCGATAGCTCATTTGCTCGATGAGCTTCGAGTCGTTCGAGCAATTGCTCATGGAGCAATTGCTCTTAGGCTCATTTGCTCGATGGGCTTCGAGTCGTTCGAGCAATGACTTATCAGTAACTGCTCGATAGCTTATTGGCTTTGGGAATGATATTGGCTTTGGGAATGATATTGGCTTTTGTTGTACAGAAGGGAGATAACTCTGCATACAGGTTATTGGAAAGCAAGCAATCTGATTGGTTAGTTATAATCTAGATAAATGAAACAACAAGAGTACATGGAATAGGGTCAGAACTAACAAGAATAGACTAGAAATTGCTAAATATAGCAATAATAAGGTATACTGTTCCAGTTGATAGGCTCTTCTACGCTACTGGAGTATACTCTAGAATAAAGGAACAGCCTAGGTAGACGTAAACTATTGCATATATAGATAGAAACAGAGAATTCTGGGTAAATTTGTCCTATAGCACTACGTGCTATTCTTAATAGGGGAAAAACGTCATGGGATAGGGATCAAAAAAGGGATTCTGGGAGAATTCTAATCCAGAACATTACTCCACTTCAGTCGAATGCACCCCCTTGTACCCCTTAGTACTATAGCACTACGTACTAAACCGATAAAATGGGGAAATAAAGTCAATTTCGGTGATTTCGGGTGGATTTTGGTGATTTGGAGAGATTGTCGGGTTGTTTGTGGTAATTATTCAGGGAAGTCGTTCCAGAAAATACTCCGATTCAATCGAACATACCCTTCGAACATACCCCCGTCTTATTGTAGGCCTTAGGTAACATAGCAATCACGTGCTACCATAGGAACCAAGATGGCGGCTTCCAGTATACAAAATGGACGACGGAAACACGTATCACCCTAACAACACGCGCTGCGCATGCGTACTACCACCACGTATCACTATGGAGATGACGTCGCAACATGGCCGCTCACGTGGGTTACCATGACAACACAACATGGCGCCACTACGTCACGTGACATGACGTCACTTCCGGGGTCATCCACCGGGGTCATCCAACCTGCCCCTGTAGGGGAACATGACATACTACAAGGACTTCAACAGACTGGAATTAGGCTAATTATCGAATGAATGAATAAATGAAAAGTTTCAGGGCGCCGAAAGCGCACTGGGACGATGTGGAATTGAAATCCCCTTCAACCTGAATATCTTTACTTGCTTATGGATCCACAAGGGTCAATAATCTTCTTAGTTGGAGTGTGCGCACGGACAGTAAGGTACTGGGGTCAGACCCCCCCCCCCCCCCCCCCGATAACCTCGGACTGGAAGGTGACTTGGAATTGTGCATAACTACGAGATTCTGCTCTGTACTTTACTCAGAAACGTGAGCATATTTATATGGATGGTAATACTGAAACCGCACTTTGATGGTTGTCTTAGAAAAAAGAAAAGAAAAAGAAACCCAAACAGTCGTTCGGGAACTCGTAGCCCCAACACATATTATCCATAACGGTTATAAAAAAGGAGAGATTATACCAATATGTGTTATTGAAAGATGGGAGTTACCCATGAGCATATATGGGGGAGTGGACGCTGAGCCTTGGCCATCTGGTCTGCCTTCAGGGGAACGGATGACGGGATGATGGTAGGCGACCCCAACCCCCCCCCCCCCCCAACCACCATAACGACAAAAACAATTCCCACTCACAGACATACACTTAAAAACGCTTAAAGGGTTGTTATATCTTTATTCATGTTTATTTAAAATGTAAACAGGCCCCAGCCAGGCAAGTTTATTTTAATCCTTTCTTAGTGCATGGTTTCCCGCGTGGCGAGGCAATCCTCACTGACTCCACGCACTTTAATTCTATTGTATAATTTTAATTTTCTCTAACTTTTATTACATCCTAAAAATTTGGCAACATGCGTTTGTCGCCTGAGAACTGCGATAGTTCAACACATCAACTGTTTTTGTTATCGTAATTTATTTATTTATTTATTGTTGTTTAAGGTCACATGGTTCTGCACAATGGCTAATCATGACCACAACATGGAGATCAAGGTCAGTCAATCGTTTATACACCATGTTGCCTATTTTAGAGGATTCGCACCCCAAGCATTAGTGACTGGGTCCTATTTTACCAGTGAAACAGAGCTAGTTTACCATAGTAAATAAGCACTGCTTCACTTCCTGGGGGTCCTACGGGGGTTGTTACCGTAAGCCGTTGTTATTTTAACCCTTTACCCAACGTAACGGTCAAAACCGGCCAGTGCTATTCTCAAAAATCGTCAATTAATTTTCAAAATATTTTCATTTTTTGTCTCCAAAACATGGGTTATGACCCCTCGTTGGAACGAGCTCGTCGAGCTCGTTCCAACGAGGGGTCATAACCTATGTTTTGAGACAAAAAATGAAAAAAATTAATTATTCAAGAATTGTTTTTGCATTTTTGCAAGAGTCGTCTGCTTTTCATGTTAGGTAAAGGGTTAAACACTTTAGTGACTTACACTGTAACTAATATTCATACAAACTACGATGTGTTTCCACCATGCCAGAATTATCCCACAATTATTCTGAATTAACAAATGGGATGAAATGGTTTCGCGCGCCGAAGACGCGCAAGGGCGGTTTGGGGGGGGGGGGGGGCAAGCCCCTTTCGACCCTCTTTAACAGTATGTGATTCGGTTTGTCTGGTCTGGCCGTGGTAAAGGAGGAAAGTGTTAAGATGCTTAGCGGCGTCTATGATTTCGTCTGCTTTTCTTAGGACGAGGTGGCTGAGTTGGTGATACCCCCTTTGGTGGTGTTAAAGGAGTGGAGGAGGGCTGACTCGGTTGGTAAGGTCACAAATGACAAATTCGGACAGAATAAATAAAGTAACAGGCCTCTCCCTCTTACAATATCGGTGACATAAACCAATGATATTTTAAGTCCTTTTGCAATAAATTTCATCCGGGTAAAAATTCAACTAAATATTCCTACAAGCTGGAAAAATCAGTTAACGTTTTCATAATAGTATTACTAGATGACGCTGCATAAAATCCACAAACAAACAAGAAAAAAATTATCGTTACAGCTATTTGTCACAACTTTTTCTTAATAATTTAATTAAACGCTTCATTGTGTTGATTCCAATTGGCTATTCCACGAGCCATGTGATTGTCATATAATAGCAGTCTATTGTTCTATGCCTTCTTTGATCTCTATACAATTATTTCATTGGTTCATGTCAAAGTTGTGTTAAAAACCGGAATGGTCAATTAAATGTGTTGACTGTACGTGTGTGCTTTAAAATTCGTTGAAATTATTTCATTAAATTATGACCAACATAAATTCTGGTGAGTGACCCTTTTAAGCATTTCAGCATTCGCAAGTCTGGTGAAAAAACTGAGTTAATTATGCAAAAACTGGCGGTGCTTTTCAATAAATACTTGTGAAATAATTTCAGGTTGTGTCGTAGTGTATTAGTGAAAGCCATAGTAGGCCATATGTTAGAATTATTTTGCAATTATTTACTGAGATGCTAATAGGCCCTATTTACAAATGGTTTAGGCCTGTCTCTCCTCCAGTCCAAAAATAACCTCAAATAATGTATTTTTATTTTTGAGCTTGGTACGTCTTTCAAAGGACGTACCAAACGAAAATTAAAATACGGGCTTTCAGGCCATTTTCGACTAGCCCCACCCCCCCCCCCCCCCTCCTCTAAGTTTCTGACCCCTGTGCTAATGGTTAAGAACGGACTGCATCGTGAATGGAGCTCTGCACTTGACCAACGGTTGTAATTTGTGACTGCGTGATTCTTGAAGTAAACTTTATTAAATCAACTTGACGTAATAAAGTTATCACTTCAAGGATTGTGCAGTTAAAAGCTATAACTCTAGATCACTGGATACTCACTGATGAACTTGAGAATTCAAAACATGCTGCTAGAAACGACGGCCAAAAAAAAAAATAACGTGATTGTTGTGTACCAAAACCCGCCAGAATTCTCCATTTATAACAGATTTAATTTTTTTTTTTTTGGGGGGGGGGGGGGCACCCCACCCCTATCATCAATCGTTACTCGCGTCCAACCCAATCAACGCTCGTGCCTGCCTTTGGCATCTGCATCAGTATCCCGACACTTTTGAAAGGGGATCCATGACAGAATTAACCCTGGGGTCCAAATTTGCATTTCCCCGGCACTGGTATTAATAAGTGTTTTCTATTCATAAGGCACGCGCGAAATTAGGGGCAGCACGCATAAATATCGGCCTGACAGAAGCGGGAATATTTTTAATTATTGTTTTGTAAAACAATAAATTTGTTTTAAAATAACATCGCAAGTTTTTCAATGGCCTCAGTCAAGAAATAACAAAGGGGACGTTTGACCAACTATTGGGGACGTTTTGACCAATTGTTGGGGACGTTTTGACTAATTTTGGGGGACGTTTTGACCAACTATTTGGGGACGTTTTGACCAAAACATTTGGGGCCGTTTTGTTTTGGGGACGTTTTGACTAGGATTCATTAAAGTTTATTTACAATCTTGAAAATGTTGCGTTTTTCTCTGTTACTGCTTTCCGTTTCGAATTTTAGTGATATATGAAGTCAGGCAAAAAAGAAACGCTGAGCAAAATTTTTGATGAATAGTTTGGATTGGTGAATTCATTACAGTGGTGTAGTCACGAGGAGGGGGGGGGGTGTCCCTTCTCCACCCCCCCCCCCCACACACATTGTTACAACCCTGATGGCGTTCGGTATTTATTGTTAAGGGCCTTTTTTAGTAATGAAATTTTGTTTATTTTGAAAATTCTCACCTCTCATATTCCTTAAATTCAAATTAAATATACACAAATTATACATCAAAATGAAGGTTGGTATGTATAGAACACGAAACACATAATATTATGTAATCAACTCATAGAGTCGACTGTAGGCACCACTGGTTCCTGGAAGTCTGCTATCGTATTCGCACCAGAGCTGATAATAAAATAATATTTCATCAGAACAACTTGTGGCCAAATGTGCTTCATATATCCAAGAACAAAGCTAGGCATTCAAAACACTTTCGAATACAGCGATATGACTGCATTTGGGAAAAGGACAACACTGTCTGCATTTTTTGTTGAAGATGGGTTCCATTCTCGACAGACATGCGCAAATCACTCGATACCACGAATTACCATTGAAAAACAAAATCGTAATTCTAAGGCATTTCAGCAGGTATCATGATACCTTGTGTTGAATATGGCAACTGTGTAATCTCTATCTAATAACAGTATACTATGTGAAGGCGATCTTTTTCATTATTTGATTTTACACGGCGTTGTTTTTACATGCTTTTCCCGACCGATGACGTCGACCGGAAATCGAAAGTATATTCATACGTAAACGAAAGCAAAGGCTTTGGAATTTATACCCATGCAGCTCTGTCGCCGTGTTTTGAAGAATTTTGATCCCCTAGCTTTGTTCTTGGATATGTAAAGCACATTTGGCCACGCGTTGTTTTCGTGAAATATTATTAAATTATCAGTTCTGGTGCGAATACGGTAGCAGACATCCAGGAACCAGTGGTGCCTACTTTCGACTCTATGAGTTGATTACATATGTGTTTCGTGTTCTCTCGGCCTGGGACGTTTCGGCCTGGGAAGTTTCGGCCTCGTAGAAAGAGGTTGGAGAGACAATGTAAATAAAATAGATTCAGTCGAAGAATGCTCTGACAATCTATGTACACTGATTTTCTGCCTGACAATACACATACTGGTTACTATTTCTTGGCCCCACTGATAACAGTGAAAACAAGTTGTGGCTCCCGCATTCTACTCAGTTCATCAGTTATTCCATTGGTTGATTATCTGCATTATCAACACGGGAAGTGTTATTTTAAATAATATTAAATCTGAAAAAGTGTATTAATTTTGCGTTTATTCGTTGAAAACGCTGTGGTGGAGCTTTTGCAATGAATAAACATGAAATTGCTGGTGACACTGTATATAAAAAATTGTGTTAGTCTTATCTAGCAATGCGTTAAATTATATTAAATCTGATGGAATTGTAATAATTTTGCGTTTATTCGTTGAAAAAGCTGAAGTGAAACCCTTTCGTTGAATATTTACGCAAAATTATTGAGACAAATTTAGATAACAATTAGTGTTACAGACGTATCGAGCATTTTATTAAATTAAACGAAATCTGGTAAAATTCTAATAATTTAATAACAATTAATCTCATAGGCTTATCTGGCAATTTATTAAATTCAAAACATTGTAGTAATTTGCATTTATTCGTGGAAAAGGCGAAAATGGAGCCATTTCAATGAAAAATTACTGGAGACAAATATATATATATATATATATATTTTCAGGCGATATGTTTTAATTGTAAAATACCGCAGTGACTGACAATACACTAAAAAAACATCACACAAAAATAATATATCTGTCCTTTAAAATGATGAGATATATTTGAGAATCGTTTCTCTTGGGTCCATTTTCATAAAATTGTCGAGGTGTAAGGTTACGTGGTAAAAAAATGTACCTTATGGGTACTTCCATTTATATATAAGTTGATTTTCCCACCCTCAAAATGTCAATGCTTTCCCAATTTTTTTCCAGTTTTGTGTTTGTGTAAAGTTATTTATTTTTCTTAACTTGTTATTAAAACAGTGTATGGGGCTTTCAATTAGTCGTACATGTAGTTACTTGACACCAATAATAATAAGATGAAGATGAAGAATCTCTCTTCCTCACTCACTCTCTCTCTGTATCTGTCTCTCTCTCTCTCTCTATCTCTCACACCCTATCTCTCCCGCCCCAGCCCCGCCCCACCCCCTCTCTATGAATATATATGGGTATGACTACCCAGTGGTGTCGTTGGGTTATATATTCGTGGTCAAGTCCCTCCTCCCCCAAAAAGTGATTTTTTTGCAATGCGTTTTTTTGTTTTGTTTGTTTTTTACAGATATCTTCAACAAAAACCTATCATACAAACCATAATATCCACTCAAGGAAATGAGCTAACCAAACACTGTCCAACATGATGGGGGAGGGGGACACGTGATCTGATTTATTGCACACTGGTGTTAAAAAATCATATTGAGAGGCCCATTGTGTGAATTACGGAGTGTAGATCCCTCTCCCTCTCTTTCTCTCTCTCAACTCTCTCTCCCTCTCTGTCTATCTCTCTCAGTCTCCCTCTCCCTTTGTGTCTCTGTCTCCCTCTCTTTATCCTTACCATCTCTATCTGTCTCTCGACCCCTCTCTCCTCCTCTGCAATGCTCCCTCATTCTCTTCATGTGTGAGTATATATTGGTGTGATTGCCTAGTGAAGTCGTTGGATTATATTTTGGTGGTCAAGATCCCGCCCCGCCCCTCACCCTCCCCTCTCCACAATATTTGATTTTTTTTGCACTGTGTATCTATTAGTCTTTATAAATTTTCTTCAGAAAACTCTTATCATACGAATCATAAAACTTCCCATTAGAATGTGCTGATCAAACGCATTCCATTATGAAGATGATTGGGTGGGGAGCACATGATATGGTTTTTTTTAACCAGATTCAAAAATCATTGTATTCAGATCCCCAGATTGTGAATTACGAAGTGTGGATCTCTGTATGAGTGTGCGTCAAGTGGCGTTGATAGGTTATGTGTTGGTTATTTGTGGTCAGGACCCAAAACACATTTGAGGTTATTTACCATGCTTCTCTTTTTGTCTTTCCAAATAATCTGACGAAAGCCTTATTATTTGACCAGTTATTGGAATGAGCCTGCCGAACTCGTCATATACATCCCTGGCTGCGTCAGTGGAGTTTGCCAGGGTGTCCAACCTAACAAACCCTTATCATACAAATCATAAGACCTCTCATTTAAGGTGGCGCGGTGGCGTTGCGGTAACCGGTTCTCGTCAGATCACCGAAATTAAGCAACATCGAGCCCGGTTAGTCCTTGGATGGATGACCGTCAGAGCGATCGTTTCGGACTCCCGCATTGTGACCTTGGGCACGGCACACCACCCCGATTGTCCACATGATAGAACTATGACGCCGTGTACTAAGGTGTACTACACATCGATGGAGCGCATGTCTTCAAGCAATCTAAACCTGCCTGTGCTGCAGTGCATAGTTACGATGTTGGTGAGCTGGCAGCTGCTCGTCGTTGCTCTGTGGTTCTCTCCGGGTACTCCTGCTTCCGCCACCCGTAAAACTGTCACCGAAGTAGGTATATAATGATAGATAACTACCACTTTTGTACATGTACGTGTACAAACTACGTTTACCAACGTGGGATTCAGTGTTAAATCGCACGCTTGTTCACAAAAAATGTCCAGTGGATTTGAATCCCGTTGTTTTTTGTGACTGCTAGATCGCACTTTTAACGTTCAAATACTCGTGGTGAACGTTGAATGTCACACGTTTTTAAAAAAAGGTGAAATTGTACATTTACGCTTTTTTTTTTTACTTTAAAAATTTTTTGTCAACGTTCCCATCGCAGATCAGACCATCGATCCATCGTTGGTGAACGCGAGCAAAATTCTGGGCTAGCATCTATAAAAATACGGTTTGTAGATTCTAGACCAGTGGTTCAGAATCTGCAATTGTTTCGAGGCGGTGGATTTTTCCCATTTATGACATAAGTAGGGGAATACCCATAGTGGGATTTTCCAAACTCAGCTAATTAACCAATCAGATTGCTTGATTCTCCGCTAATTAACCGATCAGATTGCTTGATTCTCATAAACTTGATCATACAGAGTTAGCTCCCCCTCGTCGTGGGGGTGGGGGTCACGCCCGTCATAAAAAGGTGAATCGCGTTTAATAACGTGGATATAATGGCTAGAGCAATGTATACCAAAAAAAGTGATTGATATATATAGGAGAGAAAAAAAATATATAAATAATAGTTATTTAAAAAATAAATATATCAAATTGAATAGATAATAAAAAAAAACGTAAATCATGTGCGCTTCCCAGACTATTTGTGCGAGGTTTCTTTTAAACATGCTGATGAGAGCATATGCAATCTGCGTGAACGAAGAACTACGTCCCATCTTGTTAGAACGATGCGTTGGATGTCGGAATCATCTAGACTTCGATCAAGAGAATCATTTGTGTCTGACGATGGAAAGGGAAGATATGGTCGTCAAGTATTTCGAACCGGCGTTCGAACGCGTTAGATTCAACGATGTGATCATGCTTTGGAAGAGATTAGTCTTCTGTAAGAATCAAGACAAGCCTACAGTTTCGGAAGAACTGAAATTGGCGCGTAGAAGTCTGACTTTAGAAGATAAGGGATGCATCATGAAATTATTGTTTAATGAAGCATATGTCTAAGTTTTTCCGTTGATATAAAATAAGGGAGAATAGAAAATAAAAATAAATACACTTATAAATTTTTTTATCTAATATTAGAAAGAAAAAAAATAAAAATGAGAACCAGAAATAAATTGTATCTGACGTTAGTGGACGATGAGGATGAGAAGCCGATCGACGTTTTTCCGACGGCACCGTCACTAGAAGAAAGAGAAAGAGGAGAGAGGTATCGCATCGATCAAATCAATAGAATCCAAGAGTATCTAACTCGAGAGAGAGATTCTCGCCGTTCTCTCAAGAAGAAGTATTCGCATTTCGTGAAATTCGTCAATGCGATCGACACGACACTCATCACGATTTCCATGGGTTTACGTGCAGCCGGCATCAGATTGTTGTCGACCGCGGTCGGCATTCCAATCGTGTTGACCATAGAAGGAGTGGCTCTCGCCGTCGGATTGTTTAGCATGCTCGGAAACTTTTTGAGTAGGAAATTATATCTGAAGGCGAGGAAACATGACAAGATTCGCGGCTTGGCTGACTCCAAGATCGACACGATATCCGAAATGATTTCGATGGCGTTGAAAGACGGTAGGATATCGGACGGAGAATACTTCGCGATATTGAGCGAGAAAACAAAATACGATGCCATGAAAGAAGCTGTGAGAATCAAGACTCGTCAGATCATCAAGGAAGAGATGAAGGATTCTCTCGTGGAAAAGGGGAGAAGAGAGGCCAGGGAGGAATTCAGTAAGATGATAGAACTGAAGAGCAGCGATTGAAAAAAAAAAATATATATAATAAGAACAGAATTAATTAATTATTAAATTTATATATAAAATAAAAACGAAATTAATTTAAATAACTCTTAAAAAAAATGTATTGCGTAAAGTGTAAGAGAGTTACCGAGACGAGTAATTCTTGAGAAGTGTGAACTAAAAACGACAGACAGATGCTTCGCGGAATTTGCGACGTGTGTGGTTCTGTCAAGACACAATTCGTCAAAAAGAAAGAACGCGAGCAAAGGTAAAGGCATCTGAAAAGAAGAAGAAACGATTATTGATGAGCAAATTGGCCGAGGAGTTACACAAACCCATAGTGCATAAATTTCGAAAGAGAAGGGTGTTCGTAAAGGGTCTGGATGATATTTGGTCTGCCGACTTGGTCGACATGAGATCGTTTTCGAGGTGGAACGAGGGCGTCAAATATCTATTGAGGGTCATCGACGTGTTTTCAAAATATGGTTGGATCAGAGCTTTGAAGAATAAATCGGGACCTTGCATCGCCAAGGCTCTGAAGAGCGTGTTCGACTCGTCTTCTCGAAAACCAAGTAAATTGTGGGTGGATAAGGGAAAGGAATTCTACAACAAGCACGTTCATCGATTGGTAGACCTCTACTCGATCGAAAACGAAGAGAAAGCCAGCGTGGTGGAACGTTGGAATCGAACGATGAAGAAAAAGATGCACAGATACTTCATGGCGAATTCGACTAAGAAATACATATACGCTCTGAACGGTCTGGTCAAAGATTACAACAACACGCGACACAGATCGATCAAGATGACTCCCGCGGAAGCTAGCGATCCTCGAAACGAAAAACGGGTCTACGCGAATCTATATCCTGAGAGATCTAAGATCAGGAAGAAGTCTAGAACGCCGAAATTTGCAGTCGGTGATCGGGTGAGAATCTACGCTTATAAGAAGCACTTCGAAAAGGGTTATACTCCTCGATGGACCTCGGAAATCTTCGTGATAATCAAAATATTTCACACCGATCCGGTGACTTACGAAATCGAAGCTTTGGATGGAGAAGAGATCATCGGAAAGTTTTACGAACAACAATTACAGAAGACAAAGTTTTGATAAAGAAAACAATTTTTTTTTTATTTACTCTCTTTAACATTTTCTTGTTTACACACATATATATATAAGAGAGAAAAAAATAATAATAAAAATAATTAAAAAACTATTTTTTAGATAAAGAAAGCAAGTTAATTAATAAACAAGAAACTAAAAATCCTTTAAAATGACAAATATACTAGATATAGCACAAAGCATAGTGAAAGATGAAAGTATTCAAGAATATGAGGTTCACGAATACGAACCGGTAACCGGAACGAGTTTGAACAATGCGGGAGAGATAAGAATCAACGTCGAAACTCAAGATCTATTCATACATCCTAGCAAGAGTTACATAGTGGTGCAGGGACGTCTCACCAAGGAAGATGGGAGCGACTACACCGACGACGACACGATTACTCTAGCCAATAATGGCATCATGCATCTATTCAGTAATATAAAATACATGCTATCCGGACAAGAGATAGAATCTGTGTTTCATCCCGGTCAGGCCACCACGATGTTCGGACTTTTGACTTATCCTGATGATTTTTCAAAATCCAGAGGACTTAATCAGTTGTGGGTGAAAGACACCGTTGGCCCTGCTAGCACCGGCGCCGCTTTGATATTCGACTACGTCATCAAGACGTCCAGACCTAAAGGAACGTTTTCGTTCAGGATACCTTTGAAACACATCTTCGGATCTCCAGACGATTACAACAAGATCATGTATGGATTCAAACACAATCTGACGTTGATTCGAAAAGGAGACGATGACGCAATAGTGAGACTCACTACGACCAATGCGGGTAAGATAACTCTACACAAGATATCGTGGTTCGTTCTGCATGTGGAGCCTTCGATCGTGGAGAAAGCGCGTCTCTACAAGATCATATAATCCAAGAGTAAATTACCCGTGGGATTTAGAATGAGACAGTGTGACACGGCTAGCATTCCTCCCTCCACGAATCACTTCTATTGGAGATTGACTGTGAAATCCGCTTCCGAGAGACCACGTTTCATCGTGGTTGCGTTTCAGACCGATAGGGACGGGTCTCAGGAAAAGAATGCGTCGCTGTTCGATCACTGCCATTTGAGAAACATGCAAGTGTTTCTGAACGCCACGAGATATCCAGCAATTGATTACAACCCATCGTTCGACAAGAACGATTTCTGCAGACTGTACGGCGATGCCGCTGATTTTAGAAAGAAGTATCACAGTCTAGACGAATTGATGAGCAACCCTAACATATCTCCCGGCGAATACAAGTCGATGTATCCCATGTTCGTATTCGATGTCAGTAAACAGAGTGAACGACTCAAGAGTAGCGTCTTAGACATTCAGATCAAGATGCAATTCGATAGGAACGTGCCGAGAAAAACCGAAGCCTTCGCCCTGGTCCTGTCGGACAGAGAATTACAATTCGAATTGGATGGAAATAAGATGTCGATCATTCGATGAGAGACGAGTGTGAAAAAAAATAAAAATACAAAAAAAATAATGTGTGATTATTAAAAAACAAAAAAAAATAAATAAAGTAATGTGATCTAGAGAGATTGAACATCTTTCTAAATCTCATTACTTTTTTTGTGTTTTTAATAATCACACATTATTTTTTTAATTCATTATTTTCCATGCGTTCACTGTTTGTTTAACGGAACTAGTTCGATCAGTAGACTCACCATGGAAGTGGCGGCTTCAGGATTATTGGTTTTCGTATCGAAATTAATCCTGTCTCCGGCGTTCACTTTGAGAGGCATGCCGAATGTGCTAACATTCGCGTGTTGATTCTCAGTCTTTTCGACGCTGTATCTCTTATTGCTCTCTACACCATTCACCATGAGATTAACGACAGCTCTGTTATTCAAATCTGAGGAAGCCAGACTCATTCGAAGGATTTCACCTCCCAGCGGCATGGGATATCCCACCTGACCATGTTTCGATCCGCTACCTCCATTTCCAAAAGACCATTCAGCTTTTCCCTCATCTAAGGTGCCGGCCTCTTCGGCCCACACAGTGATCAATTGTCTAGCATATTTGACTTTCTCCACCACCGAAATCAGGGTGCAGGCATCCGTCATGTTCACAGGATCCGGTAGATTTGTGAGCGCGTGTCCACCCATGTCTAGTTTACCTTCCATGATGTCACCCTTTCTCCAGATCGAGTTGTCATCCACGTACTTTCTGCTGACCATGCTGGAATCGAATTCGGGATCGTGATCGAGACCAAATAAATTGTGACCGTTCATGCCGATGCCACCCTCCATGGTTCCGCCAGATTGTTTGTTCAGGTAGAGATCGTCCACTTGCGATTCTAGGTATTCTTGTGATTGTATCATGGCAGAATCTATGTAGCCCTTGTTGACCGCGGTTGAGTCTGCATCCGTGTTGTTGATCTTTGACAGATTCAATATCTTGTTGAATCCCGCATTCAGATCCGATTTCATTTCTCGTCTGTCAGACTTTCTCTGTTCCAGATCTACATAGTGTTTGGTCGCCACATCCTTGGGATTCGTGGGAGTGGCCACGTTCATTATCTTGTTAGAATTGGCATTCAATTCCAAGTGCATCGTTTTCTGAACGTATCTATTTCTCAGGTGTTCGCTGAATCTCACGTGAGAGTCGTCCGCATATTTCTTGGTCACGGCATCGGTGGGATCTATGGAATTCACGACGTTCACCAAACGTTTGGATTTCAGATCGAGATCGTCGGTCATGGTTTTATCCACGTAATTATCTAGCAGGATTCGTTCGAAATCGGCGTTCCCCCGTCGACGTATTTTTTAGTCGCAGCATCTGCGAGATCTATCAGCTCGGGAAGATTGTAGAGCTTCTGATCATTCATGTTCAAAGGTTCTTCTCGAGGTTCGTATCTCCGAACGTAACATTCGTCCAAGTTGGCAACGTCATAACCATCGCCGACTTCGAACGTCTTCCTCTTCTTTCTTAGGTTGACTTATTCGTCGTCACTTCTACCAAAATTATCGACTGGCATGTTGTTGTGGAATTTTTTGTTTTTTAGAAAAAATATATTCAAAACGCAGTTTATTAAAAATGAACTATGTTATTTTATTTTTTCGTTTTTATTCGATTAAAATTTTTTAAAAATAATTTTTTATCTTTATATTTACTATAAAAAAATAAATCTCTCTCTAATGTAAATCATTAAGAATGTCTTGAAATCGATCTCCTTCAGACCATCTCTTGAGAACGTAGAGACACAGGTGACCGCAAAACACTTGATCTGGTGATTGCACTTGTTCCGTGTTGTAACGAACCATCGATTTGTTGAAATAGTTCTTTATTTCTTTTGGCGGCGAGATTCCGTAGCTGTCGAAATAATAATTTTTCTTCTTCCCGTTCTTGATCCACGCCACCCAGTGAGTGCCTTCACCCGATGAATCGTCTAGATTTAAAATTCCACATTCCGATTGTCGAGGTCTTCTCTTCGGCAAGGCATCTCTGGAAAACACGCCTAGAAAATCTTTGATTTTCAAATCTTTTGCTGCATTCAACAGATCGATGTTGGATAGGGGTTCGTTAGGTAAGACGACACCTTCTACGGATATCTTTATTTTCTTATTCATAAATGCGTATATATTTTTTTTATTTATTTTATTATAATTCACTAAAATGTCGTTATTTTTTTTTTTTATTTTTTTATTTTTCTTTTTAAACTAACACTCTCGATGTCTCTATCGATTTCCATAATCTTGAATCTGTCTAATTCCTCTTGATTTTCTGGAATCCTGATATTATCATCTTTTAGTAGAACAGATTCGATTGTTTTGTAGTGATTTAACGAATGAAATTTTTTAGACACCGTGTCGTAAATGTATTTCTCTTGATCTTTCAACAATTTTTTGAACAGGAATAACAACTGCAAATATCTATTATATTCAAATACGTCTTTTTCGCTACCTGCGAAAAAAGACGACGCAAAAAGAGATATCAAACGTAGTTTGTCTCTCTTGGTTTGAACGTTTTCGGAATTTAAGAATTGGGGTTCGTTAGGTAAGACGACACCTTCTACGGATAACTTTATTTTCCTATTCATAAATGCGTATATATTTTTTTTATTTATTTATTTTATTATAATTCACTAAAATGACGTTATTTTTTTTTTTTTTTAAACTAACACTCTCGATGTCTCTATCGATTTCCTTAATCTCGAATCTGTCTAATTCCTCTTGATTTTCTGGAATCCTATCATTCTTACTCAAAGCTATAGAATCCAATCATCCACAATCATATCATCTAAAATTAGATCCAAAGTCCAATGTCCGAGTGCCAAAGTGTTTATTTTATCGTCTAACACAAATCTCTTATCGTCGTCAGCCGTCAGCGAAATCTTGTTGACTATTTCGGTATGCAACTCATGATTTTCGCTTCGAATCGATTTCATAGTCTTATACACCGGATCACTTCCTAACAGACAATTTTTATACTCTTGAAAAGAGAGTTTTTCTTCACCACGCACGCTTTAACTCCTTTGCACTTCTTGATCTCTTCATCATCTTCTAGATGATAAGCATACAGTTTGGGTCTCAAGCCCACAAATTCAACGATTTGTTTACCGCCGTTCTCGTCCTTAAATTTACCCAACACCTTCTTGTTGTCGTTCGATTGAATGTTGGACGGGTGATTGACGGGATAATTGCTAATGTCGAACTACTCGGCCACGTCCTGAGATATATCTCGGTAGATGTCTTTCATCTCTATCTCGTAAACTAAACTGTCCGTGTCGGTGAACAGTAGTTTGGCTTTATCACCAAATTTTCGTTTGACGTAATCGTAGTGAAACTCGTACATCAATCGCTTGCTGATATCTAAGATGATCGGTCCGAGATAATATAGTTTGTCGAACTTCAGTTGCGTCGTTTGCATGTGAACGGCCACTAGATTTTCGTCGAATATGGTTCGGTGTTTGTAATTGGGTTTTGCCACTAATGTTTTAGCTCTTTTCTCAGACGTGACGAGTCGAACGTCGGTTCTCTTCCTGATGTTTTCCATCAATTTACCGTACACACAGTTGTTCATGAGTTTGAAGAAATCTTTTTCGAAATCGTTCTCGGCTCGAATTCTGAGATTCGTGTTGAGATCGATGTATTTTTTCATCCAAGGCTCTTCGTTGAATCGAATGATGCGATGTATGTCGACTAATTTCATCCCGTAATCGACGTACTGTTTCAAATTCTCGCTGTAGACGACATAGTTAAGTTTGTTAAATAAATTGGGAATGAGTTTTTCCTCGTGTCTTTTGTTTGGTTCCATTCGTTCGGGAGCCAGTGGATAATCATTGTGTAGATCGTGTAATTCTTCCGGATAGTTCAAATCGACTTCTAAAATGCAAGGATAGTCTCTCCATTTTTGCATCTCTTCCGGTTCCATTACCCATTCGAAATTTCCAATCGGTAAAGGATGACTCATAGCCCAACCATACAGATTATTGGCGTCCCAATACTGTATGTATTTAGTCAACCGTTTCGAATCGAAACCTTCTTTCATGTAGGGATTGTTAGCTTCAGAATATCTGTGAGATATCATCGAGACGCCACCTCTCGCAGCCCTTTCGAACATGAGCAACATGTTCACGTAGGAAAAATAATTCCAATTGGACTTTGGTGGACTTCAACAGAGCGTCCCACGCCAGACCGGGTGTGGTGAAATACCAAGTGGGATCCAGATCGTAATTTCGACAACAGACGTCTCGAAAATTTTCGAACACGTCTGCCAAGAGCAGAACGTTGGTCTTCAAATAGAGATCGTGATAATCTCTCATGGTTTTCATATCGAATGATTTCCACACGTTTTTAGCGTGTTCGTAATTCTCGTCAGAAATGTTGGATTCATATAATTTTGAATAAAAATCTTCTTTCGAAGGTAGTGCGGTGTCTTCGAATCTCTTTAGATCGTTCATGTAATCGTAAGGATAGACTTCTTTCCTCAACATGACGTCTACTCGTTCTCTGAAATGTTCGCTCGTGATTTTAAATTTATCCTTGCTCATGTTATCGACTAATTTTTCCAGAGCAGTCGACATGAATTTAAAACTGTCGATGAAATGTATGCATTTATGAATGGATTTAGTTTTTTCTTCCAAGGTATTTCCGTCGATTACTCTTTTCTTCTCCATGAGCTTCCATTTCGTGAAGGAAATGTATCTTTCTTCGCTGTTTGCAATGCGAGGTGCCGAGATTTTTCATGAACAGATGACTGTCGTAACCCAAGAGATTGTGAAATATCACCGGATAGAAAGTGGCGTCTCGATATTTTAAATTACACTTGCTGTGAGCCGGACCGCGATACAGACCCGTGTAATGATCGTTGTCTCTGACCTTCTTATTTCCCTCCGAATTCTCGTCGAACGATTGTCTGCATATGTGACATTCGGTGGCTCTGTTATTTTTGTCCTGCTGCTGTCGCGTGATGATCATTTTTGCCGGAGTTTTAAATTTGTCGTATAACATTTGAATTTTCGATTCTAACTCTTCCACAAACCTTTGAGCCACGTTGTCGTCTTCATACTGTTTCGTGTAGGTGAAGAGACCCATGTCGTGTTGTGAGTCAAAAGCGCATTTCACGTAAATGCAATAGCCTGAAGGTATGTGTTTTTGATATCTTTCAACGTAACTTTGAAGAGCGTTGTGTTGACAGGAACTCATTTTCGCGGTGAAACATTCGAAATCAGCATACACGACGAATGGTACTTTTAACCTTCTATTGTGATTTTCAAACTTCACGATGGTGTTGGGTTTGGACATTTCACCGGCGACGCCTTGATTTTCATTGCAATATTCCTGATGTTTCGCCAACGAGTCTTCGCTGTGAAACACGTTCATGCAATTGCAACATAAAGATATCTTTCCGCTATGATTATTATTTTGTTTCGACAGTAATTGGCTCGGATGTTTAACCCAACAATAATGACGATTGTCGCCATTCGAAATCAATAATAAAATAATCGTCTTTTCTCTTCCAAGATACGAAGTCTGTCTGAGAGGATAGATCTTTTGTTTTTCCTCGTCGTATCCCAAGACATTCACCGCTACGGTGGGATTTTGAGCCTCGAAATGTTCGATGTGTTTTAACTCTGTTGGAAAAGTCACTCCGGTCCAATCGAGATTTTTAGAAGTTTCTTTGTAACGAGAAACTCTATCGGACTGTATTTCGACAGGGTATAAAGCGGAGGTGACTGCCCATTTAAAACACTGATCATCTTTATTTCTCACGTTGACCACGGCGTGTTTCTTAGTCAAGAAATACGGTAATTCCAAGTAGGAAGATCCTTTCAACAGATCATTTTTATTTATGTGAATTTCGAGTTTCAACACCTCATCGAACGTCCAATTACTACCTTCATGTTGATAATTCGTGAGAGACGTCAACATCTTGTCTTTCATCTTTTCGAAAATGTCCGATAAATCTGAACCTCAAAATACGGGTTCGACGTTAGATCTGAAATATGCATTTTTCACGATGCTCTCACTGGACTTCACGTCGGTTTTATTCATCACGCAATGGAGTATCATCTTAATTTTTAGTCCCACGTTCATGTATTCGCGAAACAAATCCAATACTTTTTTCTTCACCCGTTCCATGAACAATTTCGGATCGATTTTCTTCAACGAGGGAACCACGTCAAAAGTTTTAAAAACGCCTTTGATCGCACTCTCCCGTTCTACAGGTTTCAATTGGAATAGTTCCACAACAAGTCATGTTACATAGTCTTCTCCTTTCCCTTCGTCGATTGCTCGTTGAATTTTGCTCGATATATCTCATTTGTCTAGAATCTGAAGTGCATCACTCGTTTTTGTTTTAGTTTTTCTTTTCTTTTCTTTGGAAACTTGATGTTCTTCAACGGCTTTTCGTTTAGTCGTCTTCTTATTTTTCACAATCAAAACGCTTTTGGTTTTTTTCGATGTCAGCATTTCGATTCCTTTTACTATCTTCTCATTTTTCACAACCGATGCATCTTTTGACGTCGTTGCTATCGACATTTCGTTTGCCTTTCTAGCATTTCGCAAATATTCTTGTATGACTTCAGTTTTTTTTGATTTAGTTCTATGATTTCTGAAATGTGAAATTTGTAATAGTTTACAAATCTCGTTTAACTGAGGTACGGTTTTCTCATTTAAATTTACCATTGTTTTATCTGTTTGCTTCATTTGTAAGAATATTTTTTTTTTAATTTTGTATTAAATAATTTGTTAAAAAGTTTTTTGTTTTTTTACTCTTTTTATATATAAAAAGTTAAATTTTAACATCCTTTTTTGTCTTTAATGTGAATTTTTATTCAAAACAATTTACGATCGCTTTTATTTCTTGTTTGCAGAACGAACACGTTTTCTCGTCTCTAGAATAACATTCCTTACAATAACATAAATGTGCTCACGGTAGAAACAAAATGTTTGCGACATTTACGCAAAGCAGACAAGTGTTCGTGTTGCTCGACTCGTTTTCGACACACGACAATAACTCGTCCGCTTGCGTCATGAATTTAATCAGATGTTCTAAAGTAAAAAATTGAGAAAAGGTCTTGTTTGCATTATTTAACGCATTGTACAATTGTTCCTTAGTGTACCCTAATTGTAACATATCCATCAATAATTTTTGGTTTTTATTTCTATCCCACTCTTCGTCTTCGATTTTAATCAATCCCGTTATGATCTTGTTCAAATAATCACATTCACCTTTTTTAATATTATTTATATGTTCTAGTAAAGGTCTGACGTGAGGTTCCCAATTCATCAAATGTATATTACAACAAAAACATTTAACTTTGTCGCTTTTACCCACATAAATAAAACCTGCAGCGGCTAAATCTTCAGGTTTTTGAGCAAGATGCGAAGGCCAATTTTTAAACGTTTGAAGTCTTGCACGTTCTAAACTATAATTCGGATGTTCAGACTTGATCATTGTTTTTACCTTAAAATTGAGTTTGTAAGAATATTTTTTTTTAACTTTTATTTATATATAAAGAGAAATAAAGAGAAACTTTTTTTAACAAATTATTATTTAAATACAAAATTTAAAATATACATTATTTGCAAGAATTCATAAAAACCAAATAATCGATCATGACAACAACACCTAAAAGATGCGAATTGAAATTGAAACGAGATGAAGCATATAAGAAATTCGCTTTTAATATCTATACATTACAACAACACGATCCCATCGAATTGAACGAGGTTGAGATGGAGGAGTTAGAGCGCTACTACAACAAATATTGGATGTGTTTGAAATTGGATGAAGCCATGCTCGATTTGTTTTACGAGTACCAAAGCGATCTGGTGAATGATATCATCGTTGCCAAAGACAGAGAATTTGACAAGGACGATTTGTTGTTGTTCTATGGAAGTTACATATATCCAATAATCTCACTCGAACTCGTGAATAAATCGGGTCGTGAGAGCGCATTCACCGATGTAAAAAAACTCAAAAGAGTAAAGATAAACATTCAAAACATTTTCGTAAGTGGAAAAATGACGAATGTCAACATGCTAATAACGGACTTGGAAATATAACAATAGAGAGATTGATTTTTAGCGAAGAAGAAGGAAAAAAAAGTAATGAGATCTAAAGATGATCTCATTACTTTTTACAAAAAAATTTTCACATTGAAGAAATTAAAATTAAAACCTTTTTTTTTATATATATAAAGAGCAAAAAAAAAAAACAAAACTTTTTTAAACAAATTATTAAAATACAAAATTTAAAATATACATTATTTGCAAGAATTCATAAAACAAAAAACCAAATAATCGATCATGATAGCAACACCTAAAAGATGCGAATTGAAATTGAAACAAGTCGAAACGTATAAGAAATTCGGTCATAAAATCTATAGATTACAACAACACGATCCCATCGAATTGAACGAGATCGACATGAAGGACTTAGAGCATAAATACGACAGATATAAGATGACTTTGAAATTGGACGAAGCCATGCTCGATTTGTTTTACGACTATCAAAGCGATCTGCAAAAAATCGTCATCACTAAAGATAAAGAATTCGACAAGGACGATTTGAAGCTGTTCTATGGAAGTTACATATATCCAAAAATCTCACGCGAACTCGTAGAGAAATCGGGTGGTGAGAGCGAGTTCACCGATGTAAAAAAACTCAAAAGAGTAAAGATAAACGTTCAACACATTTTCGAAAAAGGAGAAAACATGAGTGTCAACATGCTAATAATGGACTTGGAAATATAAACAATAGAGTGATTGATTTTTTAGCAAAGAAGAAGGAAAAAAACGTGATGAGATCATCTTGAAAAACATGAGTGTCAACATGCTAATAATGGACTTGGAAATATAAACAATAGAGAGATTGATTTTTTAGCGAAGAAGGAAAAAAAAAGTAATGAGATCATCTTTAGATCTCATTTTTTTTTGTTTTCCTTCTTCACAATTACAATATAGTATAATAACGTTTCCTTTTTTCTTAAATTTCAGCGTCGATTCTTCTTCTTTTCTTTTTTTCTTTTTTTTGTGATATGATATGTTTTTATAATAACACATTTGTTTATTCGAATCATAATTATGAACGAATGTTTGCCTCTCTTGGTAACACTTGCATCATTACCATTCTCTTCAGAATGTAGTGGTGACAGTCTCATTCTTTTCAACCGTCTATCCCGCGCTTTATCTATCTCTTTCATCAGTTCTTTCCTCATATATCCATCATTAGTGTCTAACCATTTTTCCACTTTTTTTTTGTTTCTTCGCACTCTGAATAGCGATATTCTTCATTATCGTCTAATTGTTTCTCCACCTTTTTATCCATTTTAAATATATTATTTTATACTTTCTATGATTTATATTTTATATAATTATATAATTTTATATTATAATAACATATTCAAAATCGGTATATTCTTAAACTGCGAATTCTCACTGAGCTACAAACCCTTGCTGAGTCGCTCAACGTTCTGTCCACTCTTCAGATAGAGACCGTTTCCTCTCAGAGAGTTGCCACCTCTAACGGGTTCTAGATACAATCCTTTACCGCTGTCGTCTACTTGGACGTGACACACGGCTCCTCCCTTCTTCAAAAACAGTCCGCTGCCACCCATTAATTTCTCAACTGCCGAACTAGCGAGTCCCGTGAGAGCTCCCATGCCGAGAGTCTTTCCGAGAAAGGGTAGTGCCTTTGCAGCGAAGGGTAATGCTTTTGCGGCGATTCCTGTCAATAGCGGTAGGAAACCACCTTTCATTCTCAAATTGTATCTCAATTGAGCGGGACTCAATCTCACCGTCAACCCTCTTCCATCGCGAATCGCTTTCTCCATCCTTTTGATTTGACTTCTGGTCCAGGCGATCGAATCCTGACCGCCTCTCGTCAGATCTTCGTGAGTGAATTTGAATCTCACCGCCTCGCCTCGAGTTGTTAACACTCTCTTAAGTTTCTTCCTCTGTCCTGCGGATATGTTCATGTTTTTAATCACGTATTCTGTCATAATTCTTTTTTTTTTAAATATATTTACTTCAATTGTTTCTTGTTTAACAATAATTATTTATATTAAAATAATTTTGTAAAATTAATATTGCGTTTATTTTATTTTTGTTATCTATATATATACACAATATTTTTTTTTTTTTTGCTTTTATATTTCTCTTATGTGAAATCGTATCGTCACCCTCTCTCCACGAAGATCTAACAGTTCACCATTTTGATCCGTCAACGTGGTTTTGAGACTATACGTGTCTAAAATCACTGGTAGATAAACTAAATTTCGAGGTCGCTCCATGATCCTATAACCCGGCGACACGTTTGGAAAGAAGGAATAGATCATCGGTTGAGCGCTACCATTCATGTAGCTTCCAGCAATCACGTCCACGTTCACCAGAATGCTATTGACTGCGAGAATGTCGACTGTATTTTCAGATGCCGCGTGGCCTTGATACATCTTTCGATCGAATCCCAACATCTTGCCTATAGAATCGTCTGTGTTGAAATCCACTCGAAAATTATCTTCCAAATCCAACATCGTCTGTAAGGTATTAGGATTGGGAGCGAGTCTGATCTTGTTGCTTCCCTTTCCATCCATCTTCATTTGCGTCTGAATGTAATTGTTCAAATCGTCTATGTCGTAACTCCGTTTGGGAATTCGAATCTCCAACCAATCCACTCCGTCGGAATACTTGAACGAGTTATTCTTTTCGGTGACGTTGGGAAAGGAATAATAAGTCTCCAGATTCACCAACGCCATCTCGTATCTTTTCTCTCTATTCAATTCGATGGAAGGTTCGAATTTCGTAGCGAATCGAGTCGAATCACCACTCACCATGATTTGAATGGATTGTTTTGCAGCCGTATTCTTGGCTATCCATTCTAACAATTCTCCTTCTTTGAACATTATATTTTAATTTTTTTTTTTTTCAAAACTAATTATTTGAAGATTTATTATTTTCTAAATTTTATTTTCACGCTCTCTCTTATTATCATCAGAAACATAAAATTTGTCGAATCCGCACCGATATTTTCCGCGATTAAATTCGCTTGTCAAATCGATCACGACGAAATTGTAAAGTCCACCATCCCAAACCCTCTTGCAGAATCTCCTGAATTCCGCCGCGCTCATGTCGTTTGCGACGTGATCGCCGTAGATGTGATTGAGATTCTTGAGATCTTGGCGAAAGAGACATAGAAAATTAGCGTTCTCCCTTATCGTCTGTCTGGGCAATCGAAAATAATTCTGCGACAGGTAGAAACAGTCCACGTTGCTGTGTCGACCCCTAACGTAATACGATTCACATCGGTTCTGTCTCTCCAAAAGCAGATCGTCGAAAATCATGAGATTCTTATCTTCCGATTTCAGTTCTCTAGGATCCGGAACGTCGCTAGTGTTCTCATAAAATCGACACTCGACGTTCGAAGATGCATTTCTCTTCATCAGCTTCATTGCTGCACCGTCCAAAATGGTCGAAAGTGGAGCTTCACTCCTGTCGAATTCCTCCCTACTGTCAAAGATTCTGGCTATGATGTCCTTGGGCAATCTACGATCCATGCACTCTCGAAGCAATCTGTATTCGGGTTGAAACAAGCTCTTGCCAAACACGAACAATCTGTCGTAATCCAACCAGTAGGGTCGGGACAACAGATTCATCAACAGATTGGTCTTTCCACAATTCGATTTTCCCACTATCAAGCCTCTTATGCTTTTGGGAAAGAACTCGTTATTCGACCTCTTGATCGCGGCGTCGTTCCAAGACATATCTTTAATGTTCATCTTTGTTTTATTTTTTTTGTTTGTTTGTTATTTTAGATTCTTTTCAAACACAAATTTTTTATGTTTTTCAAACTCAGTTTTTAATATTATTATTTATTTATATCACACCGTTGTGAGTTCTCTTCAATCCAGATCCACTTGTCATTTTGGCTAAATCTTGTATGGGTACCACAGCATCCTTAAAATTTTCGGCGTTCGCTCTAACGCAGCTCGCTTCACCGGCGGACTGATCAACTTGTCGATCAACACGTCGGCTGCCCTCTTGCCAGCCACAGAAGCTATCCTACCACTGGCTTCGGAAGCGGCTTTCTTACCAGCATCCAAAGCCGTCTTCTTACCGACCTCAAACGCGGTCGATGCGAGTTTTCTACCCGCATCGCTCGTGAACGCTCGCATTATAGAATCGACGATGCCAGAACCGCCTTGAACGTAAGTTCTGACGTATCCCCTGTTCTTTATCACCAACATATTTTATTTTTATAATATATTTTGTTTTTTTCACTGGTAAATCGTTTTGTTGTTTTTAAATACTTTTATTATTCTAGTGTAAAAATTTACTGTTTTATTTTTGTTTGTTTGTTTCTCTCTACTTATTATATACACATCAATCCTTCAATTCGTTCATCAGCCTTTTATAGTGGTTTTTATTCAAAACCTTCTGTCTTAACAATTCGTCAGATATAGTAACTATCTGATTATCTAATCCTGTGTTACCAGCCCGTCTGCTCGCCATCAACAAACTCAATCTCTGAGACAGAGCGTCAGAATCGCTCGGAAGAAAAGTGGTTTTCACCCTTTGCAAGTCACCGATTCGACGAACTTCTTGTTCATATCCCATATGGGTTTCACCACTTTCGTCCACTTGTAACCTCTGTTGGCTTTGGGTCTCGTCTCTCTGGCATCGTTATTTCTCTTCATGGCGTGGGTCTGAACCAGAATGTCGCCGTAATTGTCGAAATCCTGTTCTGTGTAATCGCTAGGCTTGTCGTAAAGGAGCAATCTGCACAGCCCATCAGTCAATTCGTATCTGTTCGAACCCACGATCAATTCATCATCGCCAATATCTACTTCTGTGTCTCCTACAAAAATTCTTCCCTCCGAATCCTTATAAAATCCATACAACAGATCTCTCTTACCGCCATCATCATCAGACGATGCGACGCTATCAGCAGTGATAGTCGAAGCTGTATCGGTGTCGCACTCGCTCTCTGTTTAAATCCCAGTGGGAACGTAATCCAGTGTAGATTGAACGGAATGCCGATTTCCAAAACTAAGAGGCAACGAACCCATTCTCAAAGAACTCTCTTTTATGGGTCTCAATTCTTCGACTATCTCCTTCCTGCTTCGCTCTTGACCCTCCGTCACGGGTTTAAATATTTTTGTGGCTTCGCGTTTGAGTTCCATCTCACCAAGACGTCTGCTTCTGTCAGCCGACTGAATGCCCTTCTTAGCACGCTCATACTCTTCTAAAATTCGATCTCGGTGTCTAGAATCCATCTGTAAAAACATTTTTCGTTTTTAATTGTTAATGTTCCTTTAAGTATGCTAATGCGAGTTATTTTATTATTTTAAAAATTAAATGTTTAATTATTTTTATGTTTAGGTTTTTTTTATCTCCTATATATATCGATCACTTTTTTTTTTATTTCCTCGGGTATTCCCCCCACTCACGTCAGAAATGGAAGCGTTCAATAGTTGTCTGTTAAGTTTTTTTTTGAAAAAAAAAATCCGGGTATTCCCCCCACCCCACGACGAGGGGGAGATAACTCTGTATGATCAAGTTTATGAGAATCAAGCAATCTGATCGGTTAATTAGCGGAGAATCAAGCAATCTGATTGGTTAATTAGCTGAGTTTGGAAAATCCCACTATGGGTATTCCCCTACTTACGTCATAAATGGGAAAAACCCACCGCCTCAAAACAATTGCAGATTCTGAACCACTGGTCTAGAATCTACAAACCGTTTTTTTATGCTAGCCCAGATTTTTGGTCGCGTTCACCAACGATGGATCGATGGTCTGATCTGCGATGGGAACGTTGACAAAAAATTTTTAAAGTAAAAAAAAAAGTGTAAATGTACAATTTCACCTTTTTTTAAAAACGCTTCACATTCAACGTTCACCACGAGTATTTGAACATTAAAAGTGCGATCTAGGAGTCACAAAAAAACAACGGGATTCAAATCCACTGGACATTTTTTGTGAACAAGCGTGTGATTTAACACTGAATCCCACGTTGGTAAACGTAGTTTGTACACGTACATGTACAAAATGGTGGTAGTTATCTATCATTATATACTTACTCACCGACACAGTATGACCTTGGCTGTTGACGTGTTGTTAAATAAATAAATAAATAAATAAATAAATAAATAAATAAATAAATAAATATACCTCCCATTTAATTGAGCTAACCAAACTTGTTCCAATAGGAAAGGGGGGAGGGGGCATGATCTGGTTTATTGTTACGAAGTGTAGCCCCCCCCCCCCCCGCTCTCTCTCTCTCTCTCTCTCTGTGAGTTTTTCTCTCTCTATGCAAACCATAAGACCTCTCAAGGACATGAGCTGACCAAACACGTTCAAATAGGATACGGGGGGGGGGGGGGGGGCAAATAGGATACGGGGGGGGGGGGGGGGGCGTGATCTTGTTAATTGCACCGGTTTCAAAAGATCATATTTGGAGGCCCAGTGTGTGAATTACGGAGTGTAGATTCCCGCTCGCTCTCTCCTTCCCTCCCTCCCCTCCTCTCTCTCTCTCCGCCCTGTGAGTCTCTCTCTCTTTCCCCCCGTCTCTGTGAGTCTCTCTCTATGTGAGTCTCTCTCTGTGAGTTTCTCTCTCTCTATACAAACCAAAGACCTCTCAAGGACATGAGCTAACCAAACACGTTCAATAGGATAGGGGAGACACGTGGTCTGGATTATTGCACCGGTTTCAAAAGATCATATATAGAAGCCCAGTGAGTGAATTATCGAGTGCAGATCCCCCTCTCTCTCTCTGAGTCTCTCTCTCTCTCTCTCTCTCTCTCTGAGTCTCTATCTGTGAATCGCCCTCTCTCTCTATATATATATATATATGTATAGATTCTCTCTCTCTCTCTCTCTCTCTCTCTCTCTCTCTCTCTCTCTCTCTCTCTCTCTCTCTCTCTCCCCCCCCTCACTCCATCCCTAACGATCTCTCATTTTCTTCATGTGTAAGTATATAAAGGTGTGATTGCCCTATGGCGTAGTTGGGTTATATTTTGGTGGTCAAGATCCCGCTCTCCCACTCCTCCCCCTCCCCCACCACCAATATGTGATTGTTTTGCAATGCGTGTCTGTTTGTCTTTATAAATATATTCAGCAAGCCCTTATCATACGAATCATAACACCGCTCATTGGAATGAGCTGACCAAACGCGTTCCAATGTGGAGAGACTTGGGTGGGGAACACATAATATGGTTTATTGATCAGATTCAAAAACCATGTGTATTTAGATGCCCAGATTATGAATTACGAGGTCTGGATCTCTGTAGGAGTATGTATGAGTGTGTGCCCAGTGGCGTTGATAGGCTATATGTTGGTGATTTGTGGTCCAGCCCCAAAACAGATTTGAGTTTATCTGCCATGCTTCTCAATTCGTCTTTCCAAATAACTTCACGAAGGCCTTATTATTTCACCTCTCATTAGAATGAGTAAGCCGAACTCGTCATTTGCATCCCTGGCTGCTGTCATATCTGGTTTATTACACGGGTCTCAAAAAGTCATATTCAGAGGGCTTAATGTGTGAGTTACGGAATGTACATCTCTATCTCTCCCTGAGTCTCTTTCTTTATCTCTTCCTTCTTTCTCTCGCCTCCGCTTACCCCTCTCTAACCCTCTCTCCTTTTATTAATGTGTAAGTATACAAAGGTGTGATCTGGTTTATTGCACCGGTTTCAAAACACCATATTTAGAGTCCCAGTGTGTGAATTACGGAGTGTAGTCTCTCTCTCTCTCTCTCTCTCTGAGTCTCTCTCTTTATGTCTTCCCTCTCTCTCTCTCTCTCTCTCTCTCGCCTCCTCTTACTCCCTCTCTAACGCTCTCTCCTTTTCTTAATGTGTAAGTGTACAAAGGGGTGATCGGGTTTATTGCACCGGTTTCAAAACATCATATTTAGAGGCCCAGTGTGTGAATTACGGAATGTAGCCCCCCTCCCTCTCTCTCTCTCTCTCTCTCTCTCTCACTTTCTCTCTCTCTCTCTCTGTCTCTCTCTGCCTATGTGAGTCTCTCGCTCTCTGTGAGTCTCTCTCTGTGAATCTCTCTATCTGAGGGTCTCTCTGTGAGTCTAAGTCTATGTCTGTGATACTCTCTCTCTCTCTCTCTCTCTCTCTCTCTCTCTCTCTCTCTGTCTCTCTCACTCTCTGTCTCTCTATGTCTCTCTCTCTGTCTCCCTCTGTCTGTCTCTCTGTCTGTCTCTCTATCTCGCCCTCTCCTCTCCTCCCTAACGCTCTTTCCTTTTCTTCAGGTGTAAGTATATACAGGTGGGATTGCCCAATCGCGTAGTTGCGTTATATTTTGGTGGTCAAGATCCCGCTCTACACCCCCCCCCCCTCCGCCCCCACACACACCACCAATATGTGATTGTTTTGCAATACATGTCTATTTGTCTTTATAAATATATTCAGCAAGCCCCTATCATACAAATCATAAGACCTCTCGTTGGAATGAGCTGACCAAACGCGTTCCGTTATGGAGAGATTTGGGTGAGGAGCACATGATATGGTTTATTGATCAGATCCAAAAATAATGTATTTAGATGCCCAGATTGTCAATTACGAGGTCTGGATCTCTGTATAAGTATGTATGAGTGTGTGTCCAGTGGCGTTGATAGGCTATATGTTGGTGATTTGTGGTCCAGTCCCAAAACAGATTTGAGCTTATCTGCCATGCTTATCTATTCGTCTTTCCAAATAACTTCACGAAGCCTTATTATTTCAACTCGCATTAGAATGAGTCTACCGAACTCGTCATTTGCATCTCTGGCTGCTGTCATATCTGGTTTATTATCACAATGATGCACCGTATACAAATTGGTACCACGCCAGCTTGACGCAGATGCAGCAAATACTCAAAAAGCGATGCGTGGCACACGGTGACCCTGCCAGCATAACATCTTGAATCAAGACCCGCGATACAGCATTGAAGCATTAGTCTGTACCGGGCTGGGACGAGGAATCAGAGATAATAGATTATAAGTCAGTACTCCTTTGCATAACCGAAGCCCGTGATATCGGCATTATCACAATGATGCACAGTATACAAATTGGTACCACGCCAGCTTGACGCAGACTACTCGGTAAATACTTGTTTGGAATTTAAAAGGGATAATCTGAATTGTCGACAGCTCTATTGTTCAGACTATCTGGCTGACTGATAAGATGTCTTTGGGCTATTTGCCGCGAAACCAAACTGAGTTGTCGCGTTGACACAATGTTACTCACACCAGTTGTTCCTTGGACAATAATTCGAGAGACGGGTACGACCTGGAATCATCTGGGCGAGCCGTCGTGCACCAGATATGCCATTGCTAAATATTATATTACACACCGTTTATTGCTACTGTCCAGGTGTGATTAGTTTGTCCTTTGTGTCGTACTTTCCCGGACTCTTAATCTCCATAGGTTTAAAAACATTTAAATGCGTGATATTTTTGTGGAACATTTATCCCTGGAAGTGGATTTTTTACTTTCTCCCTTTTAAAACTCTGAGTATTCGCATGTAGCATTATTGCAACCTTTCACAAATGCACATCCATAAACAAATAATTAATGTTTTGCTTCGTCGAATGAAATCTTAATTGAAACTTCAAATCTTTCAGAACAAAGTTATTCTAATTATGGTAGGCAAGTGAGGACATGAGGACGAAATCTTTTTATGTACATTTGCATAAATTAATAGGCAAATGTAAGAACACATTTATGAATCTTCATTGAAGCAAACGTGAAACCTTGTTCAGTCTAGGGCGGCACGATATTTAAAATTCAATACCGACAACGCTATTGAAAATAATACCGCGATATATCACTATATTGGGTGGAGACCACATTAAATTCATATCCATTACTTTACATTCATCGGTTGGTCTTTCACTTCAGTGCGTCTGTTACAACCAGTAGTGTATAAATTTACCAGTAATGTCGAAATCGACCAGTAATGTCGAAAACATTAACCAGTAATGTCGAAATCAACCAGTAATGTCGAAAAAATCGACCAGTAATGTCAAAATCCGTAATGTCGAAAAATTAACCAGTAGTGTCAAAAAGTGACGACCAAAATGACGATTTTTCGCAAAAATTTCAATATTTCTTCGGGTTGCTCAAATTGTACTTTTGCCTATATTTATCGACTTTTAACCATTTTCGCGCAAGTTTAAACACATTTACCCCAGTAAATACGGAATTTCATGTTTAACAATTATTTCCCTCTTTCATATGCACAACATATCCCATCCTATTTGCTCTCTCTCTCTCTCTCTCTCTCTCTCTCTCTCTCTCCTCTTTCTCTCTATCTATCTCCCCTCTCTTTCTATCCCATGTCCCTCTGCATTTGCCCCTCTCTCTCTCTCTCTCTCTCTCTCTCTCTCTCTCCATCATTCTCTCTCTCTATCCCCCTCTCCGTCTGTCTTTGCCCAGCTCTCTTTCCCCATTCCCCCTCTCTCTCTCTGCCTTTGCCCTGTCTGTCTGTCTGTCTGTCTGTCTGTCTGTCTGTCTGTCTGTCTGTCTGTCTGTCTGTCTGTCTGTCTGTCTGTCTGTCTGTCTGTCTGTCTGTCTGTCTGTCTGTCCCCTGTCCCTTTGCCTTTGCCCCTACCTCTATCTCTCCTTCTCTCTCTCCCCTTCTTTCTCTCTCTCGCTCTCTCCCTATCCCCTTTTCCCTCTGTCTTTGTCCAACTCTCTCTCTCTCTGTCTCTCTCCCCCCCTCTCTCTCTGTCTCTCCCCCTTCCCCCCTCCCCTCTCTCTCTCTCTCTGGATAGATAATGAATTGATACGACGCTGAAATATTTAGTCTAGTATTTAGCGCTCGCACAGATAGACATACAGTCACACATGTAGGCTGGCAAGTGTGTAGGCAGGCAGGTTAGCAGCATCCAGGCAGACGGACAGAAATCCAGACAGACAGATAGCAATGTGGCGTGTGAAAAATAACCCCTGGACGTGGATAGACAACTGAATGACGGAAAGACAGGCAGACCTACATACAAAGATTGACTGGTTGGTTGATTGATTGATTGATTTCGTTTACGACACTTAGTTTAAAGCACGCGCACCATACACGTGTCATTTCGGCATGTGGCTTGGCACACGAAGTCAACGTGCACCTGGGATAAAGTGTCATTCCCAAGGACACAACTTAACTGACCTCGTCAGGTATAGAACCCGGATATTCATCAAACTGAATTGCGAGGCAATTTCTCGATTGACCTAATAGTGCTCCCCACGTACATGCGGGAACATGCCGGTGACGCAGACTGACTGATTGATGGATGTAGGTAAAATGACAGGTAGCAAATTGGTAGAACTAGATGATAGACATGTAGCAAATATCGGGTAGTGACTGACATTATAATAGTCA
The DNA here is from genome assembly GCA_031216915.1 of Pictodentalium vernedei. Taxonomy (NCBI): domain Eukaryota; kingdom Metazoa; phylum Mollusca; class Scaphopoda; order Dentaliida; family Dentaliidae; genus Pictodentalium; species Pictodentalium vernedei. The sequence goes on from CM062295.1 coordinate 27,118,405, forward strand.
GTCATTAAAGCACACGACCAGGGGTGTCATGGGGGGGGGGGGGGGGGGGGGTGGCTATACCCCCCTTCCCCGTCGGCAAGTGTTAGTGCTCCTCATTTTGGTCGTCACTTTTTGACACTACTGGTTAATTTTTCGACATTACGGATTTTTACATTACTGGTCGATTTTTTCGACATTACTGGTTGATTTCGACATTACTGGTTAATTTTTTCGACATTACTGGTCGATTTCGACATTAAATTTATACACTACTGGTTGTAACAGCGTCCTTTGAAGAAACAAAACTGAAAAATCAAATTATTGCCTTAAGTCTGTGTTTGGGACGCAAGGTTGTGATCAACAATTTTACTGTTTAATACAACTTTCACAGAAACTCTTTTCTATATAAACACAAGAACTGATAAAGGATTGCACCCTTATCGCTTAAGGGTATTCTTTTATTTCAGAATTCACACACACCGCAGTCTTAACATAGCTTTATTTTATATTTATTTTTTCAATGTAGATTTTCACATTTTACGCATATTTGCAGTTTTTTTAAGTGAGTATAGTCCGAACAACATATAGGTACAATCAACATAAGTTTTCACGGTAAATCGGCATTTTTATGTGTACCCATACTATGTATGGTACACATAATGCCGGCATCCGGGGTGACAATCCGTCGTTCGTCCATCCTTTGTCCGTCCGTATGTCCGTCCGTCTGTCTGTCTGTCCGTCCGTCCGTCTGTCCGTCCGGGCCAACTAAACCTGTTTAGGAGGTATTATTTTTAGGAGGTTAGTCGAAATTAGGGTAGTATTAGGGTTAAGAGAGGGGTGGGTTAGGGTTAGCCTCAGGGCAGGGCTAAAGGTTGAAGGGGGTTAGAACCCAGTGGGCTGGGGGTTGGGGTCAGGGGTGGTGTTTTAGTTTTTATAGCCCCTAAACCAAAAAATAGCCCCTAACCCTTTTGGTCTGGCTAGGGTGGGGTTAGGGTCAGTGGTGGGGTTGGGTTAGGGTTAGGGGTAGCCCCAGAGTAGATCTTAAGGTTGGGGAGAGTTAGGTCCCAAGGGGGTGGGGGTTAGGGTCAGGGGTGAGGTTTTAGGGTCAGGGTAGGGTAGGGTTAGGGTTAGGGTTAGGGTGTGGTTTTTGAGTGGATGGGGTGGGGTTAGGGTTAAATATAAGTTCTAGGGTGGAGGGGGTGGAGTTCTGGCTAAAATAAGGTGATGGACATATAAAATGTTTTTTTCGTAGCCCTTAAACCCAAATAGTTGGAATGTCCGTCCGTCTGTCCGTCCGGCGTCCGTATCCATTTCTTTGGCATTCGATAACTTGAAAAATATTGCTTGGATTGTCAAGTTACTTTATATTTGTGTTCAGGTTACTGATGTGCCGAGCTGTATAGTTTTTGGTGTAAATCGGATAATTTGATCCTGAGATATTAACCCTGTATCCTTCAAATTGAAAATTCCTCCAATCCCTTTGGCATTCGATAACTTGAAAAATATTGCTTGGATTGTCAAGTTACTTTATATTTGTGTTCAGGTTACTGATGTACCGAGCTGTATAGTTTTTGGTGTAAATCTGTTATTTTGATCCTGAGATATTAACCCTTTATCCTTCAAATTGAAAATTTCTCCAATCCCTTTGGCATTCGATAACTTGAAAAATATTGCTTGGATTGTCAAGTTACTTTATATTTGTGTTCAGATTACTGATGTTCCGAGCCGTATAGTTTTTGGTGTAAATCTGATAATTTGATCCTGAGATATTAACCCGTTATCCTTCAAATTGAAAATTCCTCCAATCCCTTTGGATATTCGATAACTTGAAAAATATTGCTTGGATTGTCAAGTTACTTTATATTTGTGTTCAGGTTACTGATGTGCCGAGCTGTATAGTTTTTGGTGTAAATCTGTTATTTTAATCCTGAGATATTAACCCGTTATCCTTCAAATTGAAAATTCCTCCAATTCCTTTGGATATTCGATAACTTGAAAAATATTGCTTGGATTGGCAAGTTACTTTATAATTGTGTTCAGGGTACTGGTGTGCTGAGCTGTATAGTTTTTGGTGTTAATCTGATAATTTGATCCGGAGATATTATCCCTTTATCCTTCAAATTGAAAATTCCTCCAATCCCTTTGGCATGAGATAACTCAAAAAATATCAATCCAATTGTCATGTTACTTTATATATTTATTCAGGTTACTGATGTGCTGTGCTGTATAGTTTTTTATGTAAATCTGATAATTTGATCCGGAGATATTAACCCTTTATCCATCAAATTAGGCACTCCTCCAATCCATTTTTGTATGTACCCATACCTTGTATGGTGTACATAATGTCGGCATTCGTGGTGGCCCACCATCATACAGCTTTCTCCTAGTTGTGCGTATGGGTACACATCTGACGATTTCATCGGCCTATTTTTTAGGACTGACGATGTCTATCCGGTTCGACTGTTGATACCGGTATTAGTGATTTATCGAAATACCGTGCAGTCTTAATTCAATCGTGTTCTCAATACAAGTGAGCATATTTTATGAACTAATTATACCGACCAGAATTATAATTCAATATTAGTTGTTAGTTTGCACAGAAGCTTTTCCAAATTGTATTCAGTCAGGGTCATATTAATACCAAGAATCCTTTGGAATGTGTCAGCTTTAATGGAATTATTTCATTTCCTAATCGTCCTGTCTTTTATTACAACACATTTCTTAAAACGTTTCAAGTTCTTCTGTTTGTTTGTTTTTTCACCATTCCAAGTTACCAAAGTCATCGAATTCACGAATATCGTGGTTATGGTCATGTACTTTGTAAACCATTACAGCCTGTTTCTTTCTTTTTTTGGAGGGGGGGGGGGGGGGGTGTTATTCTGAAACGTATTCCCAATAATGTTACACTTTTACATGCGAAAGGTATGGAGCTTGGGAAGTGATACACTTCACTCTTATTCTTTTCGTTTCAATGAAATAATATTTTGTTTTAATGAAATATTTTGTTATAACGAAATAATATTAAGAAGTAACGAAATAATATTTCGTTTTATTTGAAGTAATTATTTCGAAATAACGAAATAATATTTCGTTTTAACGAAAAAAGATTTCGAAATAACGAAATAATAATTCCTTTTAACGAAATAAGTAATTGAAATAACGAAATGATATCAAATACCAAATAATATATGTAGCGGTAAGCAGGGCCAGATTACACTGTCCCGCTACGTTTTCAATGCAGATTCTACTCACTAAGCTTAGTAACACGGTTAAGTATTCAGACAAAATATGAATTTTACTCATTAAAATTAATGACTTCAGTTTTAGTTGTATTCACTTGAAACACTCGTCAATCAATTTATGTTATAATCCTTCTGTTTTTCGCGACATGTGTATGGATGAATATTCCCAGTGTTTTTTAATGGCATTCCGTATATCAGAGCGTTGTTCATCGCTTCAGAAAAAATGAAGTGGCAGAGTGTTTAAGACAACCCCCCCCCCCCCACCAGCACCACCACATGGCTTATCGCCTCTCTCCATCCCCTTCTAAAACATTCTGATTGCAGACCCAATACCGATAGACTAAAAATGGTCGACAAAAGTAGTAATGGAATGCAGAGAATGACATTATAAGATGCATGGCTGTACGGGCTGTGGGTGCTCGGGGGCTACGACGTCGAGGAAAATCATTTTTTGGGGGCAGTTTTCATAATTTTGGGGGACATGCTTGACTGACCTACCTCTGGTGTCAAAACTCCACTTCATTGTCTTTTAATAATGGATACTGTCCTATAAGACCAAAGTTGGAACTAAAGTCCTCAATATAATTTTTTGGGTGTGGTACATGTACGTCTCACAGGACGTGCCGTACCAAACAATTATATTACGGACTTTGGGTGCTAGTTTGGACCACAGTCTTATCAGGGTGACAATGCATCTCATGACTTTGGATACACAGGCGTAACAGTTTATTCAAAAATATTTCCCAGGAGAGCATGTTCCCATGCTGTTGGTGGTGCACGCGGGTAGGGGTGGGGAGAGCGACCTGCCGCCTATAAACATCTCTGTCGGATATTTTTACATTCTGTCGAAAAATTATTGCTGAATTTGTATGAATCGAAAGCAAACAGCTTCAGATTTTGAAATGGCAAACATTATATTGTTAACGTTATTGACTAAAATCAGCACATGGACAAGTCGCAACTGAGGCACCCGAAGGCTCTATAATTGTTCTCAGAGCCTCTGATTTAACACAGTTTCTCTGGGGAGGCCCAACCTCGCACCAACTGGAGAGAGACACCCCCTACCATACACTCCCCACCTCGGTGTTGGAAACCTTGGGGGGGGGGGGGGGGCATGCCTTCAACACACACAAGTCTGTCTGTCCCACCCCTCCCCAATGTCGAATTTTTAAATACGCCGCTGGATTCTGGACTGCGGGAGAGGGCCACCAGCCCTCGATCACCCACCTTGGTTCCACGTATCTCAGTGATGCATACAACATCACTTTACGGGAAAAATCTTCCAGCCCCTTCTAAAAAAATGCTCGTACGCCTATGATAAATTGACATTCCTATAATGTTTGGAAAAAAATCAGAACGGTTGTTTAAACGACATAGTTCCCCTGAGTCTGATTGCTCACAAAAATGTTTCTATCTCCAATAATGGAAGTGAATAATTATTCACGGTGAAACATCTACTGAACATTGCATTTTCTAACATGTTTGCATCCTCTTACACCCCATGTAACAACTTATTTATTTCGCTTTAACGAAATAAATATTTCATTTCAACAAAACTATAAGTTTGAAATTGACCCCGTTTTGGAGGCCCTTCGAGAGAAACACTGGACCTTTGTTTAAGCTAGATGCCAAGTACAAACGCGAAAGCCTTTAACCCCAGTATGTGATATATTTATGCAATAGCACAGGCCAACAAACATCACACAAGTGAGAGTCTTGAACTCTGATCTAATTAAATAAAAAAGTTTATACGTTTTTGTTTATATAACTAAATTTCTATGAGGCAGTTGACGCAGTGCAGATTTTTGGTATTCCGCCTTGATGTGCAAAACCCAAGTTGTTCAAGAAATGTTAATTGAGTTATTCATTGCTAATTAAGATATCTTTCGGTTTCGACGCAAGTCAATACCGTAATACAAAATAGGCGGAATCTCACCAGGACTAGCGTTTCTCTGCCACCTCACCATATGGCGTATACACATACATGTAGCACACATATGGAAGGCGGCCAGCAATTTACACACTCTATCTCGTACGTATTCCTCATCATATTACATTCAGGACAAAATCGATTTTGAGGACATATGAATAATGCATTTGACCTATAGTTTCCCTGATGTCACACTGAGGAGATATATGAGTTATATTGCATTCCAACTTGTCCCAGTGGTGTTCCTTACAAGAGTGCCCCACATCATGTTTAGTCGAATCTTATCTGGTGGTTGTACGGGAACACAAATCCTCCTACACAATCGAACGTGTTGACTGAATGTATGCATACTTTCAAACGTGCCAGAAACCACATGATCGTCAACAGCGCCAATAGAAAGGTGTGTTGAGCAAATTGTTCTCACCAAAATAAATGTGTTCGCAACACTAAGCTTCAAAAGCTTAGGAGTTGTTTGCGCTGCCAATGCACATCTAATTGCTTCCCACATTCCACCCCGACCTGCCCTAACCGACAATGATATATCAAGAAATTTCAAATTGAACGTTTGGGGTGGGGGGGGGGGGGGTGAGTCTGAGGGTATGTGAGTATGGTTGCCCTCTTCATGGAGAAATTGTTCGGAAACGCACCACATCGGCGCGTCGTTGTCAGTTCTGGAATTGATTCGAGGCGCATCAAATATTTGCAGGGTTGTGTTTTCACAACAAAGTTCGGTTGACACAAGTTGGAGATAAGTGACCCTGAAACTATTTCTCTTCGTGTGGTTGTCCGGTCTTAGGCCTGAAATAGTCGACGGATTTTTGACGCGTCGAATCTAATTGTATTGAATACGTCGCTGATGCGACACAGAGAAGTTTTGAAATATCCAGACGCATCACCGTAGCGTCGAATCTAAAGAATCAGCCAATTGTGGTCGACCGGCATACTTCAGGTTCCTTCCTTTCATTTTATTTTTGCACCCAGGTCGCGACATTTATTTATTTATTTATTTATTTATTTATTTATTTATTTATTTATTTATTTATTATTTATTTATTTTATTTATTTATTTATTTATTTAATAGGGAGTTTTACGGGTGAGGCCGGAAAACCCAGAGAAACACTGATCGGAGAGAGTAACTATCAAAGCTACTGCCTCGGCACAATCAATGGTTGAAAGCTTATGTACCCCATGATCCAGTGGAATCTGGATACCCCCCCCCCCCCCAACCAAAAATCTAGATATTTATACTGGTAAAATGTTTGAGTGGAGGGGTTGTGTAATAGCAAATTTATACGTGAATAGCAGGGAAAGTCAAATTAGCATCTGGATTTCCAAATATTTCTGCCTTCTGTGGAACACAGTTTTACTTATATATCACCTCAATTCTCACAACAAAATATCAAAACACGGATGCTTCGTACGCCTGTGGAAAATAATTCCTCCATAATTTATATCTTCCGCGGTTATTTTTTTCTTATTCATCCGAAACTTCACATGCTTCCGACTGTATTTGAGGTGCACTTTAGCTTGAACCCATGTGTGTTGTGTTTACAACCATACTGGGCTGAAATGGCGCTGCACCAAATAGTTCACCAGTTGGTTGCTATTTTGCCATGTTGTTGCAAGCAATCGATTACAATATTTTATAATTTATTCAGATTGTATTTGGTGGTGATGGAAGCGCGGTGGCTCAGTGGTAGACTGTTGGACTTCTATGCTAGAAGTCCCGACTTCGATCCCCGTCAGGGACGACCCGCGTTGTGTCCTTGGGCAAGGCACTTTATCCCGGCTGCCTACATGGGAGCACGATGACACCGTGTATTAAGGCGAACTGCTCGTCGATGGTGCACATGGCTGTAACCCTGCTTGAGCGGAGCTTGAACAGTGATAGAATGTTGAGGAGCTGACAGTTGCTCGTCGATGCTTGGTGGTTCTCTCCGGGTACTCCTGCTTCCTGCACCCGTAAAACTGTCACGGTCACAATTAGCCATTGTGCATAAGTATGTGACCTTAAACACCAGTAAATAAATAAATAATTAGAGGCCTCCGATACACGCTGCATTCAGGTAGTTAGGGACCCAATACAGAGATAAATATATTATAATTTGTTTAGAGATAAATATGGTCCTCCTTAAACACCAGTAAATAAATAATAATTTGGTGGTGATGTGACCTAATTAATGTTGCCTTTCACAACTTATTAACTAATTATTTACACAAACGAACTCGGGGTCAAAGAAATTGCTGTTTTTGTCTGGAATTGCAAATTTTTTCCAGGGGAAGCCTGACCCTGGGCTCACTCCAACGTCCACGAGTGGTGGACAGCCCCTCTCGTGCACGCCCCTATCTCGCCGCTGCGCTGCTCAGGTGATGCTGCAGATTATATTCAGTACACCACTTTGATATTACTCTTCCCCCCCACCCCCACCACCACCTTTGATATCCTTTGTGTGCCTGCCATGATCCTATTCGAGTAAAGGGATGCATCCTGTTTTATTTCCCCCTCCCTCTCCACCCACCTTCCCTGGATTGACTGAAATATTTATGTGGCATGTGTTCTACTTGTACCGAGAAATGTTCACAAAACATGTTCTGACTGAAAGAAAAACACATCCCTACAGAAATCACAATTATTAATTCAGCTTATTATGACTCAGGACACCGGGAGAAATTGGAGGCTGCAGAGTTAATGCTCATGCTTTGATCAGCCGTTCAAAGACCCCACTAAGTGGAAAACATAGAATTAACGGCCTTTGGTTTATGTTCAGCACTAATATCCTTGCCAATAACACATTATCCGTGCCATGACCAGTTTAGCACTCATCCCCCACCTGAAAACACAAAAGGCGTGTGGCACGTCAATGGTACACATGCCTTAAACCGCATGCTTTTTAACCCTAATTAGCACGTTGAGGAGTTTGGTAGTTACTCGCCGATTGTCCGGTGGTTGACTCGGGCTCCCCCCCCCCCCCACACGTAAAACTACCTGACACGGCATGACACTGGCAATTGAATCTGTTGTAAAACACCAATAAACAAACAACTGAATTCGATGTGAGCTTCAACAAACCGAAGGCCCGAATCAAATTTTGTGAATCAGGTTTGAAAAATCACATATGGGACGGGAACACATTAAAGCCAGAGAGAGAGAAAGGCGAGGCTTTTCTGAACGAGAATATTTTGCCAACTTACGTTACCCGTAGCAACAACAATAGCACGGACGTCGAAAGTTGAAATTATCAGCGTAGTTTGTTGGCAAGTCTGATGCTGTTTGTTCAAAACTGATTTTCGCACTCACCTATCAACTTCTTATTCAGTCATTTTGAAAAAATGATTTTCGTTTTCACCCATGCCTCAGTCATTTTGAAAAATCTCGAATCAAACCTTCGATCAGTAAACAAAGAAATGACGTAAGATGGGTATTTCCAGCGACTGACATGTGCTTTCCTCATTATCATATGATTTGCATTCGGCTGATCGGTAGCGCTCGTTTGTTTCCGCACTTTGTATTGGATTCGACGCTTCAAAAATCCGTCGACCATTTCAAAGACGTATTTCAGATGCATCACCGACGGAGATTCGTCTCAGTTGGACGGAGATTCATTTGTGATGCGTCTTACTCGCATCTAATTGAAATAATTGACGCATCACTGTCGAATTTAATTCATTTTTTGCTCTGGTATTAATAATAATAATAATAATAATAATAATATATCACTTATATAGCGCCTATCCCAATAAAAGCCCTAAGCGCTTTACAAAAGAAATCACGAATAAGATAGATAAAAATCAATAAAGTCACTCGGTTTGTGTGTCAGCAAAGGGATACCCTGGGAAGTTCCTCTGGTATAAGTAGGTTTTTAGTCCCTTTTTAAAACTTTCAAGAGATGGTGCATTTCGTAAGGTTTTGGGTAACGAGTTCCACACACGGGGCGCGCTAATCCTGAAAGCCCTGTCACCTACAGTCTTCAAATTCCCCGCGAACTGAGTTAAAAGCCCTTCGTCGCTGGATCGCAATGATCGCTGCGGCTTGTATGGTATGAGTAGTTCGCTAAGGTAGCCTGGGAAGTCAGCCGAATTTCTCTGGTAGGTGAGTATTGCTAGTTTATATGTTATGCGGTCTTTAACTGGGATGTAGTGCAGCTTGGCAAGGGCGGGTGAGATGTGTTCCCTTTTCTTTGTCCGTAGAGCAATCCTAGCAGCAACGTTGATCAGCCTCTGTAAACGTTGGAGTTGGTTGTCCGGGACGTCGAAAAGCAGTGCATTACAGTGATCTATTCGACTCAAGATGAATGATGAAATCAGCTTTTTTGTGGCGTCTAAACTTAAATATTTTCGGATATGACCTAGCCTTCTAATTTCAAAATATACTGACTTACATATGTTTGATATTTGATAGGACATTGAAAGAGTGGTGTCCAAATGAACTCCGAGATTTTTCGCACTGTCGGTGAAATGGATCAAGTTCTCGCCTACGGAAATGTGTGAATTGTGATGGAATTTGCGACAGATTGTTTTGCGCACCACATCGCTTCGGTTTTGTCATCGTTGAGTTTGAGTTGGCTTGCCAACATCCAAGACTTCACCGATGACAAACATTCCTCGACGTTTGAAACAAGCTGGGAGGATCGGTTAACTGTATCATGGTCATGTAACTGTGTGTCGTCTGCGTACATGTGGCACCCAACTCTGTGGCTCCTGATAATATCACCAAGTGGTTGTGTATACAGGAGATATAGCATAGGGCCGAGTACTGAACCTTGTGGGACTCCAAATTTCAGCGCACGTTCATCTGAAAGCGAGTTTCCAACTTGAATTTGTTGGAACCGGTCGGATAGATATGAGGCAAACCAGTTAAGAGCGGATCCACGGATGCCAAAAGTAGTTTCGAGTCTACGAATTACAATTGTATGGTCCAATGTATCAAACGCCGCCGATAAATCGAGGAGCGTTAGCAGGGACACTTTTCCTTCATCAGACGCGGTCAGAAGGTCAAACGTTATTCGGATCAGTGCAGTTCCAGTACTGTGCTATTTGCGGTAAGCAGACTGGCACTTTTCCATTAACGAATGATATTCCAGATGTTCTTTTAGTTGGGCAAGAACGAGCTTTTCAAGGATTTTGGAAAGGAAAGGGAGATTGGACACTGGCCTGTAGTTGTTTAGAGTTTCAGGGTCCAACGAAGGCTTTTTTTAAAAGAGGCACAACAATAGCTCTTTTAAAGCATGTCGGGACAATGCCAGAAGACAGCGAAAATTTCATCAAAGCAGTGACTGGGTCGATGATAGCATCAATATGCTTCAGAAAAAGTTCTGTGGGAATCGGGTCCAGTTTACACGATTTAGGAGGAGCTGAAGTGATACCTTTTCTAACCTCTTCACTAGAAACAGGACGGAATGACTGAAGCGGCGAGCCAATGAATGGTCGAAATTCGGCTTGCCCCTCATAAGTGTCAAATTGTGACCGAATAGTAGCAATCTTGTTATGGAAATAATCAGCGAAGGCATTTGGGAGGTAATAGATTCGACACGTCAAAAATTCGTCGACTATTTCAGGCCTTACTTGAGGCATTTCACACGTGCTAATCTTGCTTTTTAAGTTAAGTTAGGCCTGAAATAGTCAACGGATTTTTGACGCGTCGAATCTAATGTATTAAATCCGTCGTTAATGCGGCACGGATAAGTTTTGAATTATACAGACTCATCAACATCGCGTCGAATCTAAAGGTTGTTTCATACGGACAGGGCGATCTATCACGACCTAAAACCGCAGCGATTCTACGCGCAGATGGGCTGTTCAAATGGCACGGGTTGGATGCGAATACACATTTTTAATCTCCATTTTGACGATGGAGTTTGATGAAAAGGAACTTCTTTTGTTGCTTTTACTACAAAAGCAAAAGAAAAAAAAAACCCAGAAAACATTGGACACACCCAAATTAACCAAAACAGGAGGAGGTATTTTGGGGAATTCCATCGTCTGGTAGCTGAGCTGAGGCTTGATTCGGGTCGATTCAAGCAATACTTTCGAATGACCACTACCCAATTCGACCATATGGTGGACGTTATCGGTCCCTCCATAACAAAGCAGGTCAGCAACATGAGGAAGCCAATTTCTACTCAGCAACGGTTAGCCATTTGCTTGAGGTAAGAACACATTCATTCAGGTAGAATGTCACGAAGAGGGGATTCTCCATTTATCAGTTATCTGATTGGTCAATTGAAGGTTTGTCGCCAGGCGAAGACCCAAAAAACGCTTACAAAAATCGCTGCGCCAGTCGCTTTGCGAATCGTCGCTCTGTCGCTTTATCGCCCTGTCGCATCGCGCGCTGTCTGAACAGAATCACGAAATTACTATAGTTTCTACTGAGCGCGTTTTTTGTCGTGTCGCATCCACAAATCGTGTCGCCGCCGTGTGAAACGGCCTGAATTGATCAGCCAATCGTGGTCGACCGGCATACTTTAGGTTCCTTCGGTCATTTTATTTTTGCACCCAGGGCGTGACATTTATTTATTTATTTATTTATTTATTTATTTATTTATTTATTTATTTATTTATTTATTTATTTATTTATTTTCTGGGGCGCCCCGACACTTTCGAAAGCCAGTTTCAGACAGTTTTACGAGTGAGGCCGAAAAACCCGGAGAAACACTGATCGGATAGTTGCAATTTAGAGGAAGGCACATCCATCTCAACAGGTACTTTGGGTGAGGATGGAAGTGTGCTGGAGTACACTTTCTGGAGAACATTTTCGGGAAAAGCGCTGGGTCGACTCATTTCTGGGAGTTGTTCAAGGTGTCCTGAGTACCTCTCCTGTCTATTTTTAGGACAGAGCCAGGCTTTCAACTTGTTCAATGAATGGACCATGTCAAAAACCTTCCGTCGTTTTGTATCCAGGATCAACGATCCGTGGAAAGCGTCCGCTAGGATACAAACCTCGTTAGTAATAATCAAGTCGCTGTTGACTATTGTAGCGCCAAAACCACAGCTCTAGAGGGAGTCTGGCGCGGATACCTGCACCACGAACTAAAATATCCGTATGTTCCCATGTGTTACAAGTAAAGTGCATCCATTTTTCACTAGTACACAAGCACATGTCGGTACTTCTAGCATTTGCATATGTGTTGTATGCGTCGACTGGAAATGCAGACTTGAACATTACCACATCTCAGAAAGGCAATAGCACTGGGAGCCAAGCATCAGACTTAGATTGGAAGCCAAGTCGTCGGAATGGTAGAATTATGTGTGATACAACTTAAATAGTTTTAGTCGAGATCCACAAGAGGACATATATTAACACTGAACTTTTGAGGCACGAACAACAAGATCCGCAGTGGTTTTATACAGTAGTGCAGTGATATGAGACTCTGGTAGTAGTAGGTGGTAGTCACTGATAGCAGTAGGGCTATCGATTTGTCGTCTATCGATAATGATCTCTTCGATTCTGATCCACAAGCAGCAGTCCCAAAAGTACCCACACCTCTCCAACCGGTGGTCACCATAAGCTTCCAACCGATGGCAACCGTACGAGTGATTGCTAAATGTTTCCGAAATGCAGAGAGGAGGGAGAAGTCACTCGAATCATGTGACAGTTCTAACAACTCTTAATCGCATTCGACAAGTCGGACACCACACATCTGATATCAGGTAAGAAAGATTAATATGTTTGGACAGACGGTGCGTTGGGATAAGTTGAATGCAGCAAGCTGACTGCCTTGTTAGCCTTGATCAATCGATTTGATTGGTCGATTCTATCAGATTGAGGCAGAGAGAACTGTCCATGATCACACATCGCTTAGACACAACACAACACGGCAAGTGATTGGTAGGCTGGTAGTCAGAACAGGGTCTCGGACAGGCAGGTTCTATTGTTGATATATCGCCTAGGATATTTGTGGGTGGTAGGCAGTTGTGTGTTTGCTAAAAGTGGGAATTTTCTTGACTCCTGCTAGCCAAATGTATGCGAGAAAACACTAATTTAGAGATTTTGTGTGATCAGTTTTACCTATGTCTGTCATTGATGGGATATTTCCGGTAATTTCCTACAACCGAACAAACTGAGGACACACCTCGAACTATTGCAGGCCTTCCGCCCCTATAGCAACACGTAACACAACAGAAAACAATATGTGATCCCAATCATCGAAAATGATCGATGGAAGTATGCAACAAAATTATAACACGTACTGCATAGTAGAGAAACTCCACCATTACCAGGGCATGGCGTCATTTCCTAGGTCAAAAGATGGATCAATAAGAATAGGGACGAAAAGACAATGACATATCACGTAGGTACATGCATTCCAACATGCTATGACCCACAGGACATCACCCCATTGTCAACAGCGGCAAAACAAAAAGAAAATTTTGAGATTTTGCAATTATTTAGTTTCGGAAATTATAATAAAGTTCACGAGTCGTTTGCGCCAAGGAATTGCTCCTTAGTATTGAATTAACATTTCACATTCACACTTAACATGTAAAAAAAAGTTTGTCCAAGCATTGTTGATGACTTATAACGAAAACACAGATTTGGTTATTCAGGGCAGATTTAGTTGTGTTTAGCCAGTCCACGAGAATCCAGGAAGCCATGCACATGATATGGGAATCGAAACGCCTATGACTGTATGGGAGCTAGCCTCCGAAAAGGGAAAAATCTAGGAGCTAGGAGCAAAGAAGCTATGTGGTGGTCTAAGAGTTGGGAGTAAAACATCCGTATGTGCCTATGTACTGCAAGCAGCATGCGTCCATTGTGCACTGGGACACAAGCGCATCTCACCACTTTTGGCATGTGCCGGTGTGGTGTATGTGTTGTGCGAAAAATGCGGACTTGCCCACAACATGTTCATAACCACATCTCAGAAAGACAATTGTCCTGGTAGCCAAGCATAAGTCTTATACTGGAAGCAAGACTCCTGAATGGTAGAATCACGGGTGGTAAGAATGCGAGTCGTCGTTGTGGAAGTCAACTGCAGAACAGGTGGTGATAGTGAACCTGTGAGACACGGACAGTAAGATTCACAGTAGTTGTGGTAGGCAGTAGAGGGATCTAGTATGGTACAGTTAAAAAAAAATAGGCACAGGACTGCTGTATCAGTTCAACAAACAACACGGAAGACACATATGCACATAAAACGTATATGGAGGGCGGCCAGCAGTTTATACAATACCTCATAGGAAGTCCCCCTATTGTTACATTCAGGAGACATATATATTTCATACACCCTCCTCATAAGTCCTCTAAAGTCTAATTATGGGAACATATAAATTACGTATTTCACCAAAACTTAATGATATATGAAAGGTAGCCCAATATCTCATACGTTTTATTCATAAGGCACATATATTTCAAATATATTGTGAAGTCCTCCTAATATCTAATTACGGGAACATATCAATCACGTGTTTAAGCAAAAGTCTCCCTAATGTCACATTAAGGAGACATAATAAAAGTGTTAACCCATCCCATCTCTCGTTGTTGCTTGTTCCTTTCAAGCGTTCGTCAGAATGTGATCATCACTGATCATATGATATTGTGGTTTACGGTTTAGTGTTGGTTGAACTGATTTTGAAACACGACTTTGCTTTCACAATAATCGAATATATCCAGTACAAAAGCAAAAACGAAGAAAATAAATTCCCATTAATCAGTTCAAGTGGCGAATAAATAAAGGCGGGATCTCGTATGGGCCAGTTTTTTATCAATCAAAATGAAAATAGTAGCGGGCCAGCTACAAACAACTGGTTAGACACATAGTGCACTTTCAACGTTTATGGAGGACGGCCTGCAATATCTCATACGCAGTCCTCCTAATGTTACATTCAGGAGACATATACATTTGATATATCATCAGTTCATCACAAGTCATCCCAATGTCTAATTAAGGGAACATGTGAATTAGGCATTTCACCAAACGTTAATAATGCATGAAATTTACACTCTATCTCATACAAAATCCTCATAATGTTATATTCAGAAGACATACATATGTGCAATATATTGATAACTCCTTCTAGTGCCTAACTTTTTGAACATATCAATCACGTATTTCACAAGAAGTCTCCCTAATGTCACATTAAGGGGACATATGAAAGTGATATCCCGTTCATCTCGTTCTGTTGCTTGTTCTTTCAAGCGTTCGTCAGAATATTATGAGAACTTGAAATTTACAAACTAGTGGGATGGTAGATCTGGATCGTTGAAATAGAAGTCGAAGACAAGTTCTTGGGGAATTAGCATTTATTTACAGCGACAGTGCTGGAACTCCAGATACAGAGGTAACAAAGGTTCACTAACAATCGGGAGCCTCCGACTGGAAAGTGAAGAATGAACGTTCTGAGGCGTCTCCCTTACAGAATAGTTTACCAAATAATACAAGAACTGCGTTTATATACATATAAATTACACAATAGATCAACAGACTACGAACAATTAGCTTAGATTAAACAATGGCTGATTAAGGGACACTTGGTGAAAACTACCATGAGTTGTTCAGACTTGTCATAAATAAGATTCTTATGAAATCAACTTAACTCTTTGTAATGTGACATTTCACAGAATTAGAATATAATGAAATACAGAAATGGAGGACATAGTCTTTGAAATGAATCTAATAACATTGAATAAATCATCGAAGTTGAAATTGAACTCATATGAAAATCATCGCTACGATATTACCCCCTTGTTATTGAAAGATGACTATGGCATCTTTTGAGGAAAAAAATTATATATATAACGGTGACAGAAAATTAGAATTTCCACAGCAAGATATTTTTAAAATCAAAGATTAAAGAAACGGCCATAATTTTACAATATGCGCAGGTCGAATAATTTTTAAATAGAGCAATTGTTATAGTCAGTGAATGGGAAAAAAATCGTTCTAAAACAGAAGCAAATGAATAAGCACTAATTACATACCAAAATAAAAATTCCAATATGAAACAATTTGAAACAGTCAAGAAGTGAGAATTTCGCTAAGGCACGTCTCTGGATACCATTTTGAAAAATGTTTATGTTCCACTAGAAGAGTACTGACGAGGTGAGAGACATGCTCCATCTTGTCAGGTGGTACCTCAAAGGCTATGGGTTTCAGATAATCCATTGTGTGTTCTTCGATGAAAAGTTTTTCACTTTTGGTGTCCAGATAAATTTCACATATGCCGTTAAATTCCTTGAATGAATGTGGATATTTCTTCACAACAGTAACTGTCTCTGGTGGGTCCATCGGTGGTAATCTTTCTGCCACAACTGTATATTGCTCGTTTTTAACACTTTCCGATATACTTTTAACGGAAACTGTGTTGACGTTCCTGCGAATGTTCTTCTGTTCGGAGATGAGTTGTAAGTAGTTAGGGGTGGCATTATAGCCCCAAAATCTGAAAAACTTATAGCCCCAAGAACTTATAGCCCCAAGAACTTATAGCCCCAAGAACTTATAGACCCAACATGTATGCACTGGTGGCACAGTGCATACATGTTGGGTCTATAAGTTCTTGGGGCTATAAGTTCTTGGGGCTATAAGTTCTTGGGGCTATAAGTTTTTCAGATTTTGGGGCTATAATGCCACCGCATCATGCTTTATGGCCAGATCCTATAGTACATTTTTGCTTATAAGTTTTTTCACTGGAGGATAAGGGAACTGGGTTTTTTTTGTCTTTTTTTTTATAACAAAGACTTGATTGTGTACATGAGAAGATCTCTTTCTAATAGTTTGGGTAGCCCTGAAAAGGGCTGTTTTAGTTTTGATGAAGTGCAAGTCACTCAACAGTTAGCAATATTTTTCATGTATCGCCCAAGACCATCGAATCGTACCCGTTTCTTTTTTTTAGGTTTAACAATATCATCAGATGATTCTTCCTCTGGAATAGGTTGTTGAATTACTTCATCTGTTTGTGTGGATGTAGTCACTAACTGTTTCCGTGCTTGACGTGCCCTTTTTCTCTTAGGTTGAGGTGTCGGTTCTGCCAACTCATGTGGTACTGTTAAAGGAAGAGATGACACTTTGAATTCTATAGGAACTGTAATCTTATCAGCTGAGAGAACAATCTTTTGGTCAGATGATTTCATGTCTTGTAGAGTCTCCAAGATTTTCTGTAATAATGTTTCATTTTTTTCATCTTGTGAAAAAGTATTATTCACCCTCTTACTTGGTATGGTATCCTTTTGATTTGGTATTCTCTGCTGTGTCATCAATGAGTTGTCAATACGAATTAAATCGTTAAAATCATCTAGTATATTGTATTCGTCCATGATTGAATGCAGAACAGGCGATTGCTTTTTATCAAATGAATTGTCTGGAATGTGTGTTAGATTTTATAGACAATGCGAGGATCGGAAATGCACTGGAGAACGCTCTCGCGACAATTTCGATCGAGTGCGGGAAAATATTGTTGATAACAGACGTTTACTATCACAGCCGTCCGATGTCAACAATATTTTCCCGCACTCGATCAAAATTGTCGCGTGAGCGTTCTCCAGTGCATTTCCGATCTCGCATTGTCTATAAAAAGAAGGTGAGTTGAGTATTTGGATACATTTCATCGTCTGACTAAAGAAAATCATCTTTGACAGAGAGGAAAAAGACATGGAACCAACGAAGATCAATTACAGTTCCGTAGAGAGTTATGAGAGAACCAAGAAACAGAGAGCCGATGAAGAATTCGCCTTGGCTTTGAGAAAGTGGTGGTCGGCAACACTTTCGATGGAAGAACAACTTAAGAAGATTGAAGACCACCCTTTCGTCAAAGCCGCCACACGTCCGTTCGGGGAGATCCAGTACAAGAATTGACCTAAGCACTGGTTTGATCTCCCCGTACATATGCAGGAAGAAGCTCTTGTAGGACGAAGTTATCCCTGGGAACAAGATTGCTTTACAGATGAAGAGATGCTAGCAACAACAATAGACGTGTGGGAAGGTGAATTCTTCACCGAAGCAGAGATGGCTTTACCAAACAGCTCTCTACGGAACTGAAGATTTTTAAAAACGGCCCTTCTAACGGCTACCCACACTATTAGAAAGAGATCTTCTCATGTACACAATCAAGTCTTTGTTATGAAAAGACAAAAAAACAGTTCCCTCCCTAGAGTGTGACCCAATGTCTATATTAATTTAAAATCATTTTATATTAGGGATTATCCATATGGTTTTGGGTTGTCATCTCTCCACCCTGTGTATACAACTTCTATAACTGGGGAAATTTTGTGTGTCTTCTTGTGTTTTATTGTAAGTATAAGGAAATTATGCTCACAATAAAACACAAGAACACATGCACAAAATAAAAAAACTTAGTGATTCGCGTTGTGGTCGAACTCTCTGTGATAGTTGTTTTTTCTATAGTAAGAATAGTATTCATTGTATGTTTAGCAATCAAAATTTTCTCTACAGTATAAACTGTATATCAGGTTGCACTATAAAAGTTTTTGATAAGTATGCATACAATATTAAAACCTAATACTCACAGTGAAAAAGAGAAGTGACTCTTAACTCTTTTTTACTGTTGGGAAATAATAGGGACACAGTGATAAAAAAGGGATTATAGGACTAACCTAACAAAATCGACAAAACTATCACAGAGGTTTTAACAAAAAACAAAACTGTATTTAAAGTTGAATCATTATATTGAAATGAACTCTGAACATATATACACCGAGATCTGAGTTTGCCTATCCATGAGAAAACCTATTTACATCAAGATTCTTTTTTATGCTAGCTTTTTTATTTGATACCCAAGATTGTTTTTTGAAAACAATCTTGGGAGTCAGATAAAAAATTGATATCACTCAAGTGATCTGATTTTGAAACAAATATAAAAAATAACTAAAAACCCTATCTCTCTGTTACACAAATGTCTGGCGAAAATTATATAATAGATGATTGACTTTTAATAAAAAAACTTAAAAAACTAAAAGATGTAAAAAATTACCTCTGTGGGATTGTTTTGACACCTGATATTTATTACAGTTATTTCAAATAATGTCTATAAGTTTGCTCAAACCATCGTCGAACATCTCTATCATTCTCTTGAAAATTTCTTGGATCAAATTTGATAGTAAGAACTGTCTCTAAATCATATCCTCTTGCAAGATGATCTAAAGCAAATATACAGTACATTCCACACACAACAGTAAATTCACTTTGTAGTCTCATTGTATTTATTGTCCAGGAATCTGTATTTTTCACTATGAAATTGTATATGTCTCTATCTAATGGTGGTAAACCATATGAATCAAAGTAGATAGCAGAATGATTGTCTTTAAAATATATTGCTATCCAATGTTCTCCTGGTTCTTTTGATGAATCTGTGTTCACAATATATGCTTGTCTGTGTTTAGGTTTTTTTTGTTTTGGTAACAAGTCTTTTGAACACACTTTTCCTTTTAAGGATGATAACCTTTGAGAACTGTCAAGTATAGTTTGTAATTGTATGGTTTCCATCTTCTTAGCCTTGAAAAAGGCTGGCACGGAGCCATTAATCAAGATATGCTGTATAATATGACCAGTCTCTTTTAACTAAATCTGCCCACTTTTGAATGTCTTTTTGGCAGTCTATTTCAAAGTCTATATGAGCACAATATTCTAATAAGTTTATTTTTCTTGCTCTCTTGTGTAGATTATATAGTACAGTCACTGGACACACTTTCTGCAAACACTCTGCAATGTTCATATCTATTAACGTTGTTGTGTTGGTTCGATTTTCTTCTTCACAGATATTTTTCATTTTCTGTTGAATGGATTTTGTCAGTTCTATCACTACACATTCTTGAAATAATGTTTGTATTTTTTCTTTACACATCTTGCAATGGTCACACTGACTCATCTTGTTTAATAGTCAAATATCACTTCTCTGAATTTGTTGATTTCTATCTCACTATCAAATTCTGCATAGACAACAACGTTGATCACCTCTGGAAGAGCTTGAGCAAACTGAAGTTCAAACCTAAGATTGCCAGACTTTATTGGGTGAGCCAAGGGCCCACTACTACTCTGATCAGGTGTCAAATCAACACCCCAAAGGGTATACCCTTTTGCATAATCCTGCAAAGATAAATTAAATGATTGATTTTGTCCAAAATAGCCCATAGCTTCATACAATGATAAATATGAATTTAGATAAAGTCCACCTTCAAAATTCGGTTCAAAGGGACGTGCTTTAATGGAATGTCCATCTATTGTGATTTCCAACTTATTCAAATCGAAATGTTGAAAATTAAATGGATTAGTGCCAATATCTTCATTTATATCTCTATTACTAACTAAACCAAGAATAATTCGTTTTGGCATCTGTTTATGAAACAGATAGTCTTCTATTTTTGAACGAAGACCACTTCCAATAGTAAAAGTTTTAATTTCACTACGTCTTATGGGCATTTTATAATTTGTTCGATCTATTTGTGCATTAAGATCATTCGCAAATTTTGGAAATAAATCCAATGCCGGTATTCTGAATATGGCTTTTTGAATTTCTATTTTTCCATTTTCACTACCAATCAAACAAAATTTAGTTGGAGCACGATGCAATTTAATTCTCATCTCAACTCCATTTGGTAAATACTTATCTTGCACAAACAGATCTAAATGCAGTTTTCCTCTTAGTTGTACATTTTTGCTACCACCAATTATTTTAGCTCGCTCAGTCAAACCTTTGTTAGACGAAGCTTTACTAGTTTCTGCATGGTGTCCAGGAGTATCTGTATACCACAACTCACTAGCAGCTAGATGTGTTTTTTTCACATCTCTTGAATAACTAAGAAAATTCTCAAAATATGCTCTATAAGGATAAAGATCTGTATTGGTGGTGATAAGGTTGCCATTCAGTGTAACATCAATTTTACTGAACATGCTATGAAAAAAAGTATTGATAGGAGCAATTTGTGTATCTCCAGCCAAAACACTCTCATCTTGTTTTGTAATTTTAAATTGAACTTCAAGTGTAGATGCTGCAACATCTAACCACTTGGTTGTTTGTCTTGGAATTAAAAATTCTATTAGTTTAAACAATATTTATTGACAAGATAAACACTGTAAATGCATACAATTCGATTAACAATGAAGAAGAAATAGAGATATATGATTGCGAGGTAGTAAATGCAATATACAGTAATATAAGTTGATATAGCGAAACACTGATGGGATTCAACAGAAAGCTCAAGGCTTATGATAGTCGTCTCCCTAAAAATTCTATTGGTGAAGAATTATTTAAAGATGCAATAGGAAATTGTTCAATTTCACCAATATTTTCTATACCACTTGATGTTGGTTAAACATTATCTGGATCAAAACTACTACCAAAATGTTCGCAAGATCCATTTAACATCATGATTTGTTTCAATCAAATATATCAAGTGGTCTTGATTTTCGTTTTGAATAAGCTTGTCTTTGACGTGTCTTACCTCTACGAGAACGAACCACAGACTGACGTTTTCGTTCTTGTTTTTGTCTTTTTATACCTAAAGCAGATTCACCAACTGATTTCAAAAGATCTTTTCCATGAGTTAATAAAATGTCTTTAGGTGCTTTACGTTTTTTTATCAATTCATTTGCTATTTCTAAACCATGTCTTAATCCATCTCTCTTTAAGGTTTGAAATGCATTTTTTGCAATTGGTTTTATAAATGGTGCAGCTGTTCTTATTGCTGTGCGAAAGATAGACCCTAATCCATATCCATATTGCCGTGGTACACCTTGATACACCGGCATCATTTTTTACAAATTTAATTTATGTCTCTGTCGAAAATGCAACTTGACAACTGTCTTGCCACTTGCAAACTGAATGGGTTTTACCAGTGTTCCCATTTATATTTATACTAATCTGATCAAAATAAGATTTTGATACTGGTACGTAATGTACATTATCAAATTCTATATGAGTATGTAGAGATTCTTTATGTGATTCAAATGGAATCACACATAAAATAGGTGCTTCAATATCACCTAAAAATGTATAATCTGCTATGTCAGCATAAATAAAGATTTGATTGAAATCCACATTTAAGTCCACATTATATTTAAATGCATCTTTTGATGTGTTAGGAAAAATGACAGGATAACTATCTTTACATCCCAATTTTTGTAATAAACTTTCTAACATTTTAATACCCACTTTCCCAATACTATTTCCTACTATTTTTACACGCCCTTGGAGACTTGAAAATCCAACATGAAATAATACATCAAATGATTTAAATATGTCTCCAATTTTCTTGAACTTCTGTTTGCATTGCATCTATGACATGAGCGCCATTTGAATATGCACCTGATAAAATATTTAATTCAACAGCAGCAACACCTTTGTGAAATGTATGTTTCAATTTCATTTTATTAATACGATTTGATATGTTGCTATCTGTCACAAAGATTTTAAAAACAGATTCTTCATCTGTAATATTTTTTGCTTCCGAAGGTAAAATTACTTCAACTAATCCCACTTCCCAATGTTCTTTATCAACATGAATGGGTTTAGATAATTGTGTTTGAAAACAACATTGGTTATTATTTGGAAACATATCCATAGAACTATCACTCAGAAGTGTTACGTAAAATGAATTCATTTTTCTTATCTTGTGGTTGTTTCAAATATTTTAAACCTGGACTTGGAAGAATATATCCTAATGAACTACTTAATAACACTAACCACAATTCTTTATCAGGGCTTTGTAAACTCAAATGTGCAATGGCAGTAATTATAATACCATAAATGATAATAATCTGTGTGAAATAAGTGACTTGATTTTTTGCAACACGATTTCCACAAATTTTAAATTGTTGACTTTGTTGACTTTGTACATCAACACTTGTGGTTTCATTAGGTAATGAAGTTTCATTTAATGACATATTCTTTTTATATCAAATCTGATTCTGCTATCAAATTTCTTTGGATAACCTTCCCAATGTACTTTAAGTTCTTTAATAATTTTCTTTCCCACACGTCTTGACCGTCTATTAAGAATTGATTCAATTATATATTTTTTATCATCTTTTATACTTTGAATTTCTTGTGGATAAAATGTCCCTTGTATATTTTCACCACCCATATCTTCAAGTTTATAAGTGGGTGGTATTGTATGTTTTACATGAGTAATTTTAAATAACTCTTTTGTCCAATTTGGTAAATACCCTTTTTCAAATGTACGTTTGGTTTTATTAATACGTACTATATCACCAACTTTAAATTGTATTTTTTTCTTTTTAGATTTTTTTTTACCATACAAATGTTGAGATACTTCTACTTCATTTTCTAATGATACTGAAGCAGGAGTTCTTTGAATACTTTGATGAAAACTATGATTATATCCATCATTTAAATTTTCCAACACATCAATGTACCTTAATGTACGTTTGTGTGTAAAATATTTCCACATTCGTGTTTTCAATGTGCGTTGAAAACGTTCAACAATACTAGCTTTGGTTTCAGGATTTTCTGTTGTAAAGAAATGAATGTTTTGTTTCTTTAAAAATTTTTGCACATCTTTATTTTTAAATTCAGAACCTTTATCAGATTGTAATGATAAAGGTTTACGTCCAGAAGTTTTCAAAATACTCTGAAAAGATTTTGTTAATGTCTCTCCTGATTTATTGTGAATGGGTATTACCCATGCATATTTGGAAAATACATCAATAACACAAACTAAATAACGAAATTGATCATTGTAAAATTGTAAACTTTGTATGTCTGCTAAATCAATCTGCCATTGATGATCAATACCACCCACTATAGTCTTACGTCTTGAAAATTTTTTACGGATGGGTTTATGTAAAGTATAAGTTCTTTCTCCTTTCAACCATTTTTTCACTTGATCAATTGTGATGGAATTATCTTTACTATGAGCTGCTTTGTACAATTTTTGTATACCACCATAACCAGCAGGATGTTTTGTATTGTAATATATTTCAGTTAATAAATCATTCAATAAGCCTCCCATTTTTCAGATAATCTACGTTTTGTCAATTTACGCTTTAGTGCTGACTTTGGTGTGTCTTCACTCCACTGCACTCTATGACCTCGATGAACTTTACGTTTTGGAGGGGATGATTGAGGAGTTTCAGACCAACTATCTTCTGGAGAACTTTGATATTTACTGGGTTTGGGTATAGGTTGTCTATTCATCCATAACCAACGTTCATGATTACCAACAAAATCTTGAGGGATATTTATATCTTTTAATCCATGACTAAACATTTCCCATCCACTCGGTTTAAAACCTTTTCGGTGTCTAAGAACATCATTGACTAAATCTATGATATTTGAACCTTTTATGACTTCTCCATCGTAACTTAATACACCCTGATCATCCCAACTCATGTGTGGATGAGATGATAAAGCAGATAATAATGAAGTTGCTTTACGTCTCATTGTAACAGGGACACTTTCTATAATACGATCTCATAAAAATAATGATTTTTCTCCTGACTCAGGCAATGGAACCAATGTTGGTTGTAATGCCTTCTTATGTGACATTTGAAATCTTTGTAAAGTTTCCCCATACTTTTGTTCTTTCTCACTTTCGGACAACTCTGAATTTCCTAACACAGATGATAAATCATTTTGAAGTTGTGCAGTATTTGTAACTTGTGGGTTAGGGGGTAATCTTGGTCTTTGAGCTTTTTCATTTCTAAAACGTTGCATATCTTCTAACATTTGATAAGGTACAATAGCCATCTTTTTCATATTTTAATGACTAATTTATTTGCAAGATTTGATGCAACTCCTATAGCAGGTCCAAGTAAACCAAGTAATGGTAAAAAACCACCTTTTTGATTTAAAATTTGTTTTTTCTTTTTAAGAGTTATTGATTTACTAGCGAGTGCTCGTAGTTGTTGACGCTTTGGATGTAATTTTTGTTTCTGACTTTTTGTTAGATGTATGTTGCCTTTTAAAAGATTATGACAGCATTCTGACACACAATTAATTAATTCTTTAGGTGCATTTTTCATAATTTGTTTTTGAAATGCTGGAGGAGTTTGACTTAAACCTATTAACATACCACCATATTTTTTAACTAAAGGAATTTTTGGCTTCTTATTTTGTCTCACCA
This sequence comes from Pictodentalium vernedei, assembly GCA_031216915.1. Classification (NCBI taxonomy): domain Eukaryota; kingdom Metazoa; phylum Mollusca; class Scaphopoda; order Dentaliida; family Dentaliidae; genus Pictodentalium; species Pictodentalium vernedei. The sequence goes on from CM062295.1 coordinate 27,143,589, forward strand.
TCTTGCTCTTATAGAATCTAATGATTAAATGAAACAAATATAAAAATGTAATGCTATTTATATATGTGCAAACTTATTTATTTCACTTAAAGTAAGACCTTATCCCTTTAACAGGTTTAGGTGTATTTAAAGCTGTAAAACGTGCCATTGTGGGAATCTTTTCTTTTAATGGTACATGTTGTGTATTTGTACAGAATACATTGGTTCATGATTTTTAACACCATCTTTTGTTATTGACACTACACGTGTTAACTTAAGTGGTGATACTTTTCTTTGTCTTTGAAGATTTTTCACAGTAATGCTTTTGTTTTTGTAGATGGAGATCTATGAGGTGCAATTTCAAAATTTGTGTACATATATTTTGGTCCTACCTTTCGTTGATTTTTTATCTCTCTAGAACTTGATGAATTATTTGATCTTTTCTTAGGGGATTTTCGTTTCCTTTTAGGTGACTTTTGTTTCTTACTCTTTGTCTTTTTGAATGGTGAATAGAATGATCTACTTGTCTTATGACCATCCCATCGAATTAAATTACGAATGATAACACCACCAAAAAATCCACCACCTCCTGGTTTTAAAATAATGTTTCGTTTTGTTGCAAGATCAACTCTGGGATTTGCAAGTTGTTCAAGATCTTGTTTATGTTTATCCATATAGGTTAATGTTTGTTTTGGCAATTTAATTTTCTTATTAACTATGATTCTACATGCTAATGTAAACCATTTTAAAATTTTCTTAAAACCTTTCTTAAGTAATTTTTGTCTTGCAAATGGACTTGTTTCTTGACCAAGTTGTTCCAAAGATTGTATGTATGATACCATGATGATGTGTAGTCGTTGACAAACTTTGACTAACTAACACCAACTCATTAGAACATAAGGAATTTATAGTTTTGTATAAATGATGGGACCACGTTCATTTTGTGTTACCCAAGGATGAAAAATATTAGTTCTTAATCTCAAAGACTCAGGAGTTCTAGGATGAAAATCAATTAATAAATAACCATGAGCAATACTTGTTGCATCTTGATAACATGCATTTAAATGTGGTAATTGAACTTGATTTGCCAATACTTTAATTTGCCCTTTATCTCTGGTATTTTGAAATAAAATCATATAATGTGCATTTAAACTTATGGTACGACTAGATTTAGATTGTTGAAACATATTTTGTGTAATGTAAATGACACTTGCATTTCTATGATGTCCTTTTCGTGTGAACCATAATTTAGTTTTTTCTTCATCTTTATCTCCTAACATATCATCAAAAACTACAAGATGGGGAATAGTGACATCACTGACAATTTCATATTCATCATCAGGGATACCTTCTATGAATTTAATATCTTCACTTTCTTTAAGTAAAGTATATGTATTTTGCCATTCTTTATAACTCCAAATGATTTTTTGTGGGGGAATTTGAAATAAGTCATGTTTCATATCAATAAGCTTTTTGACAAATTCTGTTTTTCCTGAACCACTAGGTCCCAAAATAAAGATATCACAAGGGTGTTGAAACAATAAACATTCACTCGATGCCATAATTGTATTTGTGTGTGAAAAAGGTTTGTCAAATCACTCACTTATATACTTTCTGATTCCATACCTTGCTCATGTCTTTTAGTAGGTATTCGTTTTAAGGGTGCTTTTAACTCAAATAAAGTTTCTGAAGAATCTATTCTTCTATCTATTTGTGGTACACATTGTCTATACAAGTAATTAATGATTTCTTTATCATAAATTATATTACCCCACACAACTCTTGTCCAAATATTTTCTATATTATCTTTGTAAAAAGCATTCATGATTTGTAATGCATTACAAAATTCCCCATACATTTCATCTTTTCCCAATTGATTATGAATAAACTCTTTTGTTATTGTTAGATAACCAGGAGTGACCAATTGAAATGCATATAATAATGCCTTACGTGTAATCTTGTTGTCTAAGATACGTCTTACTGGTTCCATGGTTGAAATCAAAGTGATGATTCTTTTGTCTCTTCTGATGTATTTTGTGCATCAGGTACTATATTACAGCATGCACTTTGTACATCAGAACGGTCAGGAAAATCATTTCCTACATTATCTGAAAACATTTTATCTAACTTAGTTTTGAATTGTCCTGCAGCTTGTCTTGCAATTATGGTACTAAATGATGTACTTTGATCATTTAACACCATGAGTGCAAATAAAGACTTAGAATCTGGAAAATCATCTAAACACTTGTCATATTTTTTCATTGTTGAAAATATTTGATTTAAAGTGAATCCATAATCCATCACTGATAATATTTTATCTGGGGGTGTTTGCATACTTGTTGGTGGATTGTATAATTGACAATTTCTTATCAGTTGAATATAAGAACAATTTGGTGACCACTTAACATGTTCTTGCAAAGGAATATCTTTTTCTTCCCAATTCATTAAACCTTGTCCACATACAAAACATTTTACTTTACCATCTCCCACATAGAAAAATCCAGCTTTAGCTAAGTCTTCTTTCTTGGATTTTAAAATAGGATTTGTAGTCATACTAAAACTCGAAAGTCTTCTTAACTCTGACAAGTATATAGGATAAGTAGGATTGAGTGGTAGAGACATCTTGCCTGCTCAGTGTTCAAAGTTGAAATGAGAAATCTGAAGGGTTCTTTTATACCTTAGGCCCATAAGGTTTTGTGTCATATTTATCCACTACAAAATGGTTTGTGTACACAGATCTGAATGTTTTGGTTTGTAATTCAATTGTGACATGTCTGGTCTTGTTCAAACTTGAAATGAGGAATCTGAAGAGTAATTTTTATACCTTAAACCCATAAGGTCTTGTGTCATATTTATCCACTACAAAACGTTTTGTGTACACAGATCTGAATGTTTTGGTTTGTTTTTCACTTGTAACTTGTCTGTTCTTGTTGCGTTTAATTCTATGTGTGTATTCAATGTTCATTTTATAATTGTGTCTGTCTTGTACACATTCCACCATGGATTCAAAATTGACTTTTTGTGATGTATTGTAATCTAATGTGATTCCTTTAACTTTACATGATGTGAGCATTTGACCATCTTTAATGTATTTGTAACCATAATTTTTTGGACCTAATCCTACATATTCAATAATGTTTGCATCTGGATGTTCATCTGTCCATTGACCTAACCTACTGTTTATAATTTATGGATTCCAAAGTGTGGGGTTATGGATGTAAATACAACTGTCTGTGTCAAAGTATAATACCCGTCTACCCAAACGTCCTATTACTTTATATAATTCCATTCATGCATAAGCTGTGACAAAAGATGCAACTGCAACATTAGCTGATTTGTGAGGTTCATAAACATCTGTAGATTTTGTGTAATTGACTAAAATACATGTATCATGATCAAACAATTCAACATTTTTAATAATGATGTCTTTATCTTGTATCAGGTCAAAATATTTGGATGGGTCTTGTATGTATTCTGTTTTTGTTTTTAAATTGTTTTGTGCACTTTTCCCCCATAAACAGTTTAACATGGTTTTAGCAAATGATCTTTGTCCTGGATTTTTTACAATATTTTCCAAACGTATGTTTTCAATTTGTGCATAGTCTTTCTTAAATGTGTCTTTGTCTGTTTCTGTTTTCACCCAATCTGGATATCCACTGGCTTCTTGTTTCATTTTTAAATATTTGTTCACATAATGTTTGTAAATTTCTGAAGACCATTCTCCCCAATGCCAAATCTGATAAGTGTCAAGTAATGTGTATCCCATTCCCAATGCTTTAAAAAGTTCAACAGATGTCCATGTACCTGTAATACTGCGTTGATCTGGTGTGTGTTCACATTTGTCTAATTCTTGTTCTGCACATGTATTGCCAAGTGTAAAAACCATTTTCTTGTTGCAATGAATTGGTAATACTGGCATGTGTAGAGATTGTGGTGGTAAAACTTTACATTTGATAAGTCCCCTGTATTGTCTTATAGCATCCATGTTTATGTTTTCTTTTGTGAGTATATGTGGATGACCAACTGGATATTCTCTGTGTTTATTGACATAAGGATAGAGCGAACAAATGTCTATGTATTTTATTTCATTGTCTGTGTTTTGGTCTATTTTATGATGTAATTTAATAGCATTTGTTCTCCCCCCAAATAATGCTTCACGTGGTTTAATAGGATCCATGTTTGGAAAAAATGAATTTAATGTTGATTTTACTTCAGGGTTTGATTTGCAAAAATCATCAAGTTCATGTTCCCATGTTATTCTCATGTCATACCCTAATGATTTTAAATGGTGTATGCGTTCCTGTGTATTGTTGTATAGAGTTTGGTAATTTAGCAAATTGATTGGATTTTTCTCATGTCTGTTGTCTTTATAACATGTCATGCACCCATGCCACATACATCCATAAAATTCAAAGATTGTATTTGTGTCTTTGTGAAACCCATCAACATAATATCCCTCTATTTTAACCTCCCCACCATTAAGTGCATGTTGAATATGTATGTTTTCTTCCTGTGCAAGTGTCTGTAAAAATCTAATGGCTTTAATGGAATATTTGACTTTAGCTGGGTAACCTATGTCTGAAATGATTGCCATTTTGTTTTCTGGAAGTGAATTTTTTCTCCAAGCTTTTGTACATGCATCGGCTAAGGTAAATGCTTCTCTCAAAGGATCTATGCCATCACTATCTATAAATTTTTGTCTGAATTCCCCACACCCCCTACGTAAAATATCTACATCTGATTTACAGTATAGTTCCATTTCTTTTTGAAAATCAAAACTGGCATTACTAGTAATTTTTTGTTTGTACCACTTGATAAAATCTTCCCTATCTGATGGAGACATTGAATCTGGCATATACAATGTTGAATCTAAATAAGGGCCAATATAATTTTGATAAGCTTGTGTGTTTGCCAAATGGGGGAAATAACCTTTTGCTAATTCTGTCAAGCCAAATGTTTTGGGAAATTGTGCCAATCTCATTGAAAGAAAATTTAAAGAATCTATAAGTCTAATACCACAAGCTTTAAGTGAAAGAATTTTGTTCCCATTCATAATTACATCAGGAGTTGTTGTACCAGTTTCAATGAGGTGCCTTAAAATAAACTGTCCATCGAAACCTCTTAAATTGTGAGCAATAGCTGTTGTCCCTTTATGTTCCTTACTGAAAAGCCAATCACAAAAATCTGATAAAGTAGATTCCCTTTAAATATTGATTGCCTATATCCAAATTTGTCACAGGAAATACATTCTTGATCTATAGATTTGCAAATACATTCCCCACATGCACGATGAGCAACACAGAAATTTGGGATATGAACTCCTGAGTCTTGTGTAGTTTCAAAATCAAAAAATACAAATGGAATGTTTGGTATTTTTTCATAGTAGGGTGAAGTGTATTTTGGAATGAAACATAGGTGATCAGAATTAACTACTTGTTGACAATATTTGCATTTTTTGAATCCTTCACAGATGTGCTTTCCTTTTGTTGGATATATTAATGAATTGCACTGTTTACATTTTTGAACTAATTGACAAATTGTTTTTTCTTCTTTCCCCTTTCTAGTGATATGGTTATTATAGCATGATGGACTTCTAAACTGTCTATTGCAAGTGTAACAGGTGATGGGATGTTCAGGAATACATTTTGTTGGAGCATAGCAAACACAACCAAAAGGGCACACGTGACGTTCTCTGTTATTACTCCCTTTACTGCAAAGTTCACAATAGTATGAACATCCTAAAAACCCTGTGATTGTAGTGATAGTATCAAAATGCTGGTCATGGTGGTAAATATGAATAACTTTACTATCAGTGGTGGTAACTGGAGGTTTGAATAAAAATTCACTTTTTGCATACTGTGGATGAATTTTGATGACATACTCTGGGTAAAGCAGGTCTTGTATTTTATAATATTCTTCATATCCACAAGGAATATTATAATCAAGACCTGCTTTATCCATCAATGCCTTAGCTTCCCGATCTTGTGTCGGTCTATCAGAATTTCTAATATTTTTCCATTTCTTTTGCCAAAGTTCAGAATTATCTTTATCAACATGACACTTTCCCACTACAATGGCCCGTGCAAGACACATTGAATCATTAACATTTTTAATTTCAATAATACTTCTCTTGTTTCCAACCATTTTATCAACAGATGAAAATGAAATTGGTGCATGTCGCCCAGACCCTTGTGGTAGAGAAGTGTGTGTTATTTCTAAAGATAATTGCCCATCATGGATAGTAAAGTTATCATTTGATTGTACAACCTTTTCTATTTCATCTAATATGGTGTTACCAGTGATACCCGAAGCCTTAGTAAATGGAATAAATATACCTATTTCTAATCCTGGGTGGTCAATGGATATTCTCATCGGATCATTGTCTTCTACTCCACATTCTTCTTTAATATCGTCTACCAAACTGTCAAAGACTTTTCCAAGGGTGTCAAATGGATTCTTTTGATTAAATTGTTTGAAGGTTATTCTGCATACATGGGATTTGGAATGGAATTTTCTTGATGTTTTTTGTAGAAGTGGGTGGATGGTGTATAAGTCTCTTGCTGATTCTACTCTCTGCTTCTTGTTATCTACTTCACTCTCTGTCTCACTATATTCTTCAATGGCTCTCTTCATCTTTTTCTTCTATCGTCTTCTAGCTTTTGAAAATATGTCTTGTCTTCTTGAAGTCAAAAACCCAAGTGTGAATCAGTCTAAGATTCTTTCTCCTTTTATACTTTTTTAATGTACATTTAAATGTGCATTTAAATGTACATTTAATACCCCACTGAATTATACTGTTAATAAATGTTTCTTATACACATTTGAAAAGTCATAAAATGTAATCCATTCACTCTATGGGACAATTCCTATGGTAAATATTTTATAGCTTTTATTTGTTAAGTGTATCTTTCAGTCAATATTTAACAACAGCAATATAGTATCCAAAAGTTATTGAGTGTAAGAAATAGCATAACTGTTTGTAACCAAATGAATGTATATTTAAACAATTGTGTGTAAATGCACATTATGGAACATTCAAGTGTACAATTAAATGTACATTTAATACCCACTGAATTATACTGTTAATAAATGTTTCTTATACACATTTGAAAAGTCATAAAATGTAATCCATTCACTCTATGGGACAATTCCTATGGTAAATATTTTATAGCTTTTATTTGTTAAGTGTATCTTTCAGTCAATATTTAACAACAGCAATTATTTATTTATTTATTTATTGGTGTTTAAGGTCACATACTTATGCACAATGGCTAATCGTGACCGTGACAGTTTTACGGGTGGAGGAAGCCGGAGTACCCGGAGAGAACCACCGAGCAATGACGAGGAGCTGTCAGCTCCCCAACATCGTAACTCTGAACTCTGCACCGCCGCACAGGCAGGGTTAGATTGGTTGAAGACATGCGCACCATCGACGTGCAGTACGCCTCAGTACACAGCATCATCGTGCCCCCATGTAGGCAATCAGGGTGAAGTGTCTTGCCCAAGGACACAACGCGGTTGCCGCAAACAACAGCAATATAGTATCCAAAAGTTATTGAGTGTAAGAGATAGCATAACTGTTTGTAACCAAATGAATGTATATTTAAACAATTGTGTGTAAATGCACGTTATGGAACATTTAAGTGTACAATTAAATGTACATTAAAAAAGTATAAAAGGAGGAAGAATCTTAGACTGATTCACACTTGGGTTTTTGACTTCAAGAAGACAAGACATTTTTTTGAAACGCTCCAAAAGTTAAAGATGGATAGAGTTACAGATCCAAGATTAGAAAAAGCAAGTGATGCTAAAAGTATTTACTATAAACCATCTAAATGGGGAGAAGTTAGAAGACTTGTGAACGAACTTTATAAATTGATATCAACACCTAACGAGATGATTTGTTCCATTTGTCATCAGAAAGGACATTGGGCAAATACATGTTCAGACAAAGGTCCATGTTTTTATTGCAATCAGAGAGGACATTGGATTAATGAATGTAGATTGAAAAAGCTATCGAATAACTCTGTGTCTCAACCAAGATGGGGTTCACCAGCTGTTGATCAACGAGGACCGGTAAAAGTTTATCCGTGGTCAGAATACATAAAGCGTGCAGAAGATAGATTACCGATTACAGGTTTCAACTTACAACTTGATGAAAAAGACATTGACAACTACACTTTACAGGGGATGAGCATGGTACCATTACCACCACCTCCCCATATAAACTTTACAAATGAGAAAGTTGACTTAGCAGAACCTGTGTTACCAGAGTTTGATGATAATGATGATACATTATTATATAATATGGATATACCCAAAGAAACAAAAATGGAAATCGATGATGAGTTAGAAGTATTATTTCCAGAGAAAGAGGAGCCACCAAAGAAAGTTACAAGAAAACGAAAAGCTAAAGACAATAATTCTAAAATAGGAAAACTTGCCAAGAAACATTGAAAACAGTTTTTGAAAGTGACATTTTCATAAAAGACATTTACAAATCTGTAAATATTCATGGAATAAAAATTTCGGATTTGAAAAAAGGTAATATTATTTTGTTGTTATTTAAACAGGGGAAAATTTTTTCCAACTCAAGATTTTTTAAAAATAAAAAACATTTTTCATAACATTATTTTGCAAGCACAAAAAATATTTTTGTGTTTGTAAATGAATGTTATGAAAAAGTTTTTTTCATAACATTCATTTGCAAACACGAAAATATTTTTCTTATAAAATAAAAAACTTGCAAGACAGAAAATAATTTGCAAACAGAAAAAATATTTTTTGTGTTTGTAAATTGAATGTTATGAAAAAGTTTTTTTTATAACATTCATTTTACAAATACAAAAAATATTTTTCTCATAAAATAAAAAAACTTGCAAGACAAAAAATAATTTGCAAACAGAAAAAATATGTTTTGTGTTTGTAAATTGAATGTTATGAAAAAGTTTTTTTCATAACATTCATTTTACAACCACAAAAAATATTTTTCTTATAAAATAAAAAACTTGCAAGACAGAAAAATAATTTGCAAACACAAAAATATTTTTATGTTTGCAAATTATTTTTGTTTTTTACCTAAATGTTTTCACACAAAAACATTTAGGTAAAAAACAAAAATAATTTGCAAACACAAAAAATATGCTATGACAGGGAAATCTAGTGTGGGAGCTATGAGGTTAACCTCTTTTGAATTGAGTCATGAAATTACAATTGAACAAAAAAGTTCAATTCATTCCATTGTGGTAGCACTGAAATGTGCCACTCAAGTGTGTAAACGTGATATCTCTTTTTAAGAATATGGTAGCCCTTATAAGGGCCGTTTTTACTAAACAAAAAATGTTTAGTTTACCAACTTTATTCCATTTCTCTTTGCGGCTCTCTTGACATCCTTTTGATTGACGAGATGTTGTGATCCTCTTCCCCTAATTGTTGCATAATGATAGGTATCTCTTATCAATTTTCGAACAAAACAATGTAAGGCTTCTTCAGCTTCATCAAGTGACAATGGTGAGATATTATTCACCCCAGCTTTTCTTGCCAATCTTTGCAAATTACTCCTTGGAATAGTATTACGCTCCTCTCTCTCCATCTTCACCTCTTCTGGTGGAATAGTATTGCAGTCCTCTCTCTCCTTCTTCACTTCTCGTGGCCCACATTCACCTTCTAGTGATGGAATCTTTACCTCGATGGATAGCTCAATTCTCATGATTGATGATAAGAAAAATGACATTATGATATCTCCAGCAGTGTTTTTATAGACAATGCCAGGATCGAAAATGCACTGAAGAACCCTCATGCGACAATTCTGATCGAGTGCGGGAAAAAATTGTTGATAACAGACGTTTACTATCACAGCTGTCCGACGTCAACAATTTTTTCCCGCACTCGATCAGAATTGTCGCGTGAGCGTTCTTCAGTGCATTTCCGATCCTCGCATTGTCTATAAAAATCTAACACGCATTCCAAACAATTCATTTTGAGACAACATGAAGTTCTCGCTAGAGATGAATGAATACAGAATGTGGAGGTCCGGAGAAATGTCTGACGCTGATTGGAACCGCCTATTAGAAGAAGAATCTATCAGAATATAGAGAGAGAAAGCACGAAGACGCCAATTAGCTGAAGATATTTTCGGTCATATGAGGAGAAGTGGTGGACCTCAGAAATACACTCGACAGTGGGGCCAGCAGCTCATTGATGAGTTGGAGCAAAAGGCAGGGATAAGACAGTTCTTAGCTGTCCGCGGTTATGAACTGGAGAAATGCCGGGTGAAGAAAGTTGACTTGTATCCTGATCTTAATTGGCAGCCAGAAAGACGGTATAAAAAATGTGAAGTTAAATCCAATAACCTGTATCCAGATTTAAGTGAATTCTCATGAGGATTCCTACAAAATCTGGATACACGTTATTGAATTTTATCTTGACAAAAAATCAGGATACAACTTAAACTCATTCATCCTAATTCTTATTATCTCTGTTTGTCATTCTAACCTATCAATAATTTGTTACTCTCACAAATGAGTGTGATTTCAAAATGTGCCTTCGTGGCAGCCCTTCTAAGGGCTACCCACACTATTAGAAAGAGATCTTCTCATGTACACAATCAAGTCTTTGTTATAAAAAAAGACAAAAAAAAAACAGTTCCCTTATCCTCCAGTGAAAAAACTTATAAGCAAAAATGTACTATAGGATCTGGCCATAAAGCATGATGCGATGGCATTATAGCCCCAAAATCTGAAAAACTTATAGCCCCAAGAACTTATAGCCCCAAGAACTTATAGCCCCAAGAACTTATAGCCCCAAGAACTTATAGACCCAACATGTATGCACTGTGCCACCAGTGCATACATGTTGGGTCTATAAGTTTTGGGGGCTATAAGTTCTTGGGGCTATAAGTTCTTGGGGCTATAAGTTTTTCAGATTTTGGGGCTATAATGCCACCCCTAACTACTGTTGTCGAGCTTGGGAGCTGAGGTCAGCTTCGTCAACCCACGTATTTCGAGTAGCAGGTCGCCCAACCCATTTGATCACGTATTGTGGTTTGCCTGAGCGACCTATACGTTGTCGTACGATTTTCTCTGCAAGGGGAGGATTCGCACAAACGTGCAGGTCTTTCTTGTAAATGGGTGGTAGAAATCTTTTCCATTTCCTTGAATTTAGAATACACTGGCCTGGCGTCCACCACTTGCACGGCTTGGTCCTGTGTAGTTTTGGAAACAGGAGTCGTCTGAATAGATGAATGAGTGGTTGAGGGTGTTGCTGTAACGCCAGCATCAATGGAAAATGGCGGCTGAGCTGAGACTTGTACAGCGGTACTCACAGTTTTACATGTAACTCCTCTGGTTTTGTGGACAATGGCGATACAAATTTCTTTGCCTGCTCCTTTCTCTCGAAGAACTCTCGCTTTCGAATCTCGTCTCTAAGGCGATGAGAAAAAGATTTGTTTTTCGTTGTTTGTTTTTGCCATTTCAGCGTTAAACTGATGTCTCCATTCTCTATGTTGATGTTCCAGTTCAAACGGTGATGGCCGACGTCGATAGTGGAGAGAAGAGCCTGGATATTCTCTGGTATAGTGATGGCCATTGTTTCTTTTCTCCACCAGGATCGTTGCCTCGGATTCTAACACCAGTATAGGAACGTGAAAATTACGAACTAGTGGGCTGGTAGATCTGGATCGTTGAAATAGAAGTCAAAGACAAATTCTTGGGGAATTAGCATTTATTTACAGCGACAGTACTGGAACTCCAGATACAGAAGTAACAAAGGTTCATTAACAATCGGGAGCCTCCGACTGGAAAGTGAAGAATGAACGTTCTGAGGCGTCTCCCTTACAGAATAGTTTACCAAATAATACAAGAACTGCGTTTATATACATATAAATTACACAATAGATCAACAGACTACGAACAATTAGCTTAGATTAAACAATGGCTGATTAAGGGATGCTTGGTGAAAACTACCGTGAGTTGTTCAGACTTGTCGTAAATAAGGTTCTTATGAAATCAACTTAACTCTTTGTAATGTGACATTTGATAGAATTAGAATATAATGAAATACAGAAATGGAGGACATAGTCTTTGAAATGAATCTAATAACATTGAATAAATCATCGAAGTTGAAATTGAACTCATATGAAAATCATCGCTACGATAATATGATCATGATTAGTCATATTCTATCGTTCTTTACGGTTCAGTGTTGGTTGATCTGATTTCGAAATTCGATTTTGTTTTCACAAGAAAGGAGTATATCCAAAGTGCAAAAACAACGCAGAAAATAAATTTCCATTAACCAGTTCACATGACCAACTGATGTCTGGGATTCAATCTTAATTTGTAAAAGGATGTGTGCCTGGGCATGCTTGACGGGAAAAACACTTATAACAAACCAGAAATAGAGTTTCTTATTCATGGTTGATTAAGTTAGGATTAAAGTATCTTCCACCCAACAATATGGACATTTGGCGGCGCGGCAACACAATAATCAAACATGAATGCGGAATCTAGGAATGGGCCAGTTTTATGTGCACTTACAACGTATATGAAAGGCAATCAGTAATTTACACGATATATCATACAAAAGTCCTCCTAATGTTACATTAAGGAGACATATACATTTCATATATCGTCATAAGTCCTCCTAATGTCTAACTACGAGGACCTATGAAATGCGTATTTCACCAAAAGTTAATAATATATGAAATGCGGTCAGCAATTTACACAATATCTTATACGCAGTCCTCTTAATATTTTATTCATAATACATATATATTTTAATTATATTGTGAAGTCCTCCTAATGTCTAATTACGGGAACATATCAGTCACGTGTTTCACCAAAAGTCTCTCTAATGTCACATTAAGGAGACATATAAAAGCGATAATACATTTCATCTCGATTTGTTGCTTGTTGCTTTCAAGTGTTCGTCAGAATATGATCCTGACTGATCGTGTCGTATAGTATCGCATGGTGTTTTACGGGCTAGTATTGGTTGAACTGATTTCAAAACACAGATTTTGTTTTCACAAGAAATGAGTATGTCGAAAGTTAAAAAACGCTCAAAATAAAGTCACATTAACATGTTCACGTGGCGAACAGACACTTTGGTTTCAATATTAACCAAAAGGATGGATATGTGACGGTCAGTCAACACTGTTATAAAAAAGTAAAGCCAGTTTCTCGCATGGGCCAGCTTTCATGTCACTCCAGATGAAAATAGTAACGAGCCAGCTGTATCAATTCAACAAACAATACATTAGACGCATATTCACTTACAACCTATATGAAGGGCGGCCAGCAATTTATACAACATCTCATAGGAGGTCCTCCTAATGTTACAGTCAGGAGACATATACATTTCATGCATCCTCACAAGTCCTCCTTAAGTCTAATTATGGGAACATATCAGTTACGTATTTCAAAATGGATATTTGACGGTGCGGCAACACAATAATCAAACATAAAGGTGGAATCTAGGTATGGGCCAGTTTTATGTCACTCCAGATCAAAATAGTCACAGGCCTGCTCTGTCAATTCGATAAACAACACCGTACACACACATGCACTTACAACGTATATGGAGGGCAGTCAGTAATTTACACACTATCTCATACAAAGTCCTCCTAATGTTACATTAAGGTGACATATATATTTCATATATCGTTACAAGTCCTCCTAATGTCTAATTACGGGGAATATGAAATTCGTATTTCACCAAAAGTTAATAAAATATGAAAGGCGGTCAGCAATTTACATAATATCTTATACACAGTCCTCTTAATATTTTATTCATGATACATATATATTTGATTTATATTGTGAAGTCCTCCTAACATCTAATTACGGGAATATATCAATCACGCGTTTCACCAAAAGTCTCCCAAATGTCACATTAAGGAGACATATAAAAGTGATAATCCATTTCATCTCGATTTGTTGCTTGTTGTATTCAAGTGTTCGTCAGAATATGATCCTGACTGATCGTATCGTATAGTATCGCCTAAAGTAAAGTCACATTAACCCGTTCACGTGGCGAACAGATATTTTGGTTTGAATATTGACCATAAGGATGGACATGTGACGGCCAGTCAACACAGTTATAACAAAATAAAGCCAGGATCTCTCATGGGCCAGCTTTCATGTCACTCCAGATGAAAATAGTAACGAGCCAGTGTATCAATTCAACAAACAATTCATTAGACGCATATTCACCTACAACGTATATGGAGAATGTACAGCAAGTTACTCTATATCTCACACGGTGTCTTCTTAATGTTATATTCTAGAAACATATATATATATTTCATATATTCTAACCAGTCCTCCCGATGTCTATTTACAGGAAAATATTAATCATGCATTTCATCAAAAATGCCCCTAATGTCACATCATGGAGACACATAAAGTGATAACTCATTTCAACTTGTTTCGTTGCTAATTCCGTAATGGCGATCACTGCAACTTCATCTTAACTACTCATACTCATATCGTATCGTTTTCTATTACAGCAATTCAAATCTGTCATTCACCGCGTTGGAAAATGGCGAATTATGGCAAAACCACTTTCAACGGTACTGCAAGCATTGGGGGGGGGGGGGGGGGGGGGGGGGTGGTGGACTTGCACCTTCGAATGCACCTGAAAGCCTAGGACACAACCGCACCGCCAGATGCGCCATCAGAAATTGAAGAGTGGAATTTTCCAAATTATTGTGACAAAAAATATTTTACTCTCGTGAATGAGACTTCATGACCTATTTGTCCACCTATGCCCGCCACTCAGTACGCCCACCCATTGTTATTTATTTATTTATTTATTTATTTATTTATTTATTTATTTATTTATTTATTTATTGGCGTTTAAGGTCACATACGTATGCACAATGACTAATCATGACCGTGACAGTGTTACGGGAGGAGAAAGCCAGAGTACCCGGAGAGAACCACCGAGCAACGACGAGCAACTGTCAGCTCCTCAACATTCTAACTCTGTTCAAGCTCTGCTCAAGCATATTTACAGCGGTTGAGGACATGTGCACCACAGATGTGCAGTATGCCTTAGTACACGGCGTCATCGTGTCCCCATGTGAGCAACCGGGATAAAGTGCCTTACCCAAGGACACAATGCGGATCGTCCCGGACGGGGATCGCCATCCATTGATATTCGCAGAAACACAAGACGGAGTACTCTCTGTATGACAACTTTCAAAACAACAGTATAGTTGCAATCTGAAGGCACAAGAGACGTGCTTGTGCTAGAGTCCTCTTTCTGGAAATCATTTTGGGGAAAAGCGCTGTGTCGAGTCGACTCATCTTCCTCATTTATGGATGATGTGCGAGGCATCCTATCTGCCTTTCGAGTTTTATTTTTAGAACAATGGCATGCTTTCAACTTGTTTTAAGAATGAACCATGTCGAACACCTTTCATCAATGTGTAGCGAGGATCGCCTATTCATTGTACGAATACTTTAAAGCATAAAACTTGGTCTGAATGTTGAAGTCGCCTTTGATGGGGTTGTAGCATCAAACCCACAGCTCTGAAAGAACGTCTGGCTAGGGCACGTGCATCACGAAGGAGATTGCGCACTGTCTGGTCAAAAATCATTCATAGCCTGTGGAATAGCCGATGCCGAAGAGGCTGTTGTTGTAAAGCCATTCGCGCGAATTTTACTGCCGCATGAAGCACACATTGTGATCATTTCACCTAACTATATACTAGCGGAAAAAAGAAAGGTTTTTTTTGTCTGTGGCAATATTTCCAATGTGTTAAGGATGATTATTTCATTGTTTGGATTTTGATTTTATTTCTTCATTACTGATTAAATTTTGACGTATTTTGTTGTCTTAACACAGAGGGCGTTTGCATGGATCACGTTCAATCGTGGGTACCCCTTGGCAATTCCTGATCAAAATCAATAGCGGGTGTGCCCACCCCGTGTTTCAGTCGCCGATCTTTCTCCTTAACATTAATCCCATCAAGTTGTGGGATGTTATTCCACTCCGACAAAAAGAGCCTGCGTTAGCTGAGTGACGTTGTTTGGGAAGTTGACGTGCTTCTAACGCACGCGTCAGAATATCGGTCACCTCGACGTCGATAGCAAAATTGTCATTTATCTGACCTGTGAAGCGTGAATAGAGACTCGTAAGTGAATAATACACGTGTCTCCAGTGGGCCATGGAAATCGAATTTGGTGCGTGTGTCCGCAGCAATTGCAATCGACGTGGACGCAGGGATGTGATGACAGGGCATGTGTGTGTGTGTGGGGAGGGTGGTGGTGTGGGGGGGGGGGGTTACCCCCCACATCAATCCTGGCCAAAATTTCCAAAAAGTTGTAGATTCGGACGCCAAGTTATGGGAAGTGGCAAATTTATTCTATCTGGATTTCAGAGCTTCTTTGGCGATGCTGATGTCTCCTTTACATTCCAAAATTTCAACTCGGTTTCAAATCGGCAAAAATTCCAACTGTTACTATTTACTTACAGTGTACGTAATATCGAGCTTCATGAGTATGCATGATGTCAATCGGTACGAGATCTCTATAGTAGCCTACGTTTACTTACAGTAATAAAACAAAATCCTCCAAATGCACGTCAAAAAAATCACATAATGTCAAATCGTTATCCTGAGTTAATTCTATAATTCACAGTTACAAAATGATGAAACATTAAAAATTGATCATTCCTGCATAAGGTCTGATTTAATGTTAGGACAAGGTGAATTGCTCAAAGTTTTCAGCCTGAGCATTTGTTTAGCACATATTCAATTCCCAGAATAATACCAAATAATAATAACCTGATAATTCGATCATAATTATGTCGGCATTTCAGTTACTAAAACCAATTTCATGCCCCCTGTCATGGCTTCTTTTTCTTAACTTTTGTCGGTAGTGAAGTTTCAAATAGGGGGAGAGATCTGGATGGGGGAAACCCCCTCCTGTCCCCCCAGTTAGAAATCCACTACCCCCCCCCCCCCTCGCCCCAATAGGAAGCTTCTAGCCACATCGCCTGGGTGTACGTTGTGGACCAATGTAGGTTCGCCGTGGGTTAAATTGAACTCCCCCAACCGATTCCTAACTGTTCTTGGACACATTCGGCGACCATGAGTGCCTACAACCTGGCGCGGCATCTCCGTCGACGCCTGAAATCGGTTACGGTGTGAGAGACGTATGCCTCAATCTTGACGTGGCGACTTAGCGCGCGGACATTTTGTCTGGGGACGCTCAGGTACTCTTCCTGTGGCTCCCAGACGCCCGGCTAAAAAAATATTTTTTACTCAAGGACACCAATTTGGTGGGCGACGAGACGTTGCGATTGGCCCTGCATAATTAGAGCAATAGTCCTACCCCTATCAACTTCGGACATTCGTGGCCTTTTGCCTTTCAATCGAGTTGAAATGAAATGTTGTACAATCGACCTGTACTGTTCAAAGCTTCCATTTGGTATGGGTTTCAAGCCCACAGCGAGTGCCCCGGATGCACGCTTTGTCGAAAACGAAAAATCTGTTGAAAGCATATAGCGTCTCACGTGGTAATGATTGATTGAAACCTAACCAAAGACACTCAGGTAGCTGCTGTGTGTTAAATTTTACTGCAATTGGCCTACGGATAAAAAACTTATATTACCAAAACTGAACTTGCATTTCTTTCTTCCGTAAGTATACTTGGATAATGTCAGAGCGACAAAGAGTACGAATGCATTTGTACGGTGCGCGGAAAAAATCTCATAGGACAAACCCCCATACGGACAAAACGCAATGAAAAGAGCCCGGACAAAACCCCATTCGGACAAAACACCATATTGTAATCCTGCACGCTTTGTCGAAAAATCTGTTGAAAGCGTAGCGTCTCACGTGGTTATGGTTGATCGAATTCTAACCAAAGACACTCTTTATACAGAAAACTGAGGTAGATGTGTGTCAAATTTTACTGCATTTAGTCTACGGATAAAAAAATTATATTACCAAAATTGAACTTGCATTTCTTTTCTCGGTAAGTATATTTGGATAATGTCAGGGTGACAAAGAGTACGAGTGCATGTGTACGGTGCGCGGACAACATCTCACAAGACAAACCCCCATACGGATATAACGCCATGAAAAGAGCCCGGACAAAACCACATACGGACAAAACACCATAATCTTAATAAACAAATGGACAAAACATCTCACAAGACAAACCCCCATACGGATAAAACGCCATGAAAAGAGCCCGGACAAAACCACATACGGACCAAACACCATACCCCTTAATAAACAAATGGACAAAACCTCATGATGGATAAAATATTAAACTAGTCCAAATTGGGTTCTCAAATAAGCTCCTGAGGTTAATTTTATCCTCCCCGAGAGACAGATCAATTAAGGTCAGAATGAACCGGGAAATCGTCAGGGAGGTTCAGTCAATGCTGGTACGCCTATGGGACCTGTACTCAGCCCTCTACTCTTTATTGTTTACGCCATGTACCTCCATGAGGTTGGGGAAAACTATGTTGAACTCTCCAGATTCGCCGACGCATAGGGGGTATGACTGAGAATCGATTCTTGGACGAATTGGACGACCAGGACGAATTGTGGTCGAAAGGAAGAAAAAAACTTAATGTGTCAACATCGCAGTTAGTTAAATCGTGAATATTCAGTCCCTATAACCGGGGAACTCTTCGGAAAGGATCATGAGTTGCGAGGAAGCACGATTTCAGGGCATAACAGTTGGTAGAAAACTGACCCTCAAACCTTTCTGCCATAAATTAACCAGCAGAGCAGAAGCCCGCATGGGTCTGCTCAAAGATCTCAAGGGAACCGAGGGTGGGGCTGTTAGAGAAACCATCCTCAAACCCTACTCGCCATAGGTACAGTCAGGGTCTCAACCCCGGCCATGACTCCCTCCATACCGCCAGTAACCGATCAAGGGCTTCACGTCTCCATCATGACTCACCCACCACTAACCTATAAGTTAAGGTCAACTACGGCCGACCTGGGCCAGTCACCTGTTGTACCTTGTGGTTGATACTGCCACCAAAGTGGAGATGGTACAACGATTATGTGGGAACTAGGCTCCAAAAAGGCAATAATTTTCGAGCTAAAAGCCACTAAGCTATGTGATGGTCTATGAATTCGGAGTAAAATATCTGTATGTTCCCAAGTGTTACAAGTAAAGTGCACCCATTTTGCACTCGTACACAAGCACATGTCGGTAACTCTGGCATGTGTATATGTGTTGTATACATTGTCTGGAAAATGTAGACTTGAATATAACCACATCTCAGAAATAAAATAGCACCGGGAGCCAAGCATAAGACTTAGACTGGATACCAAGTCGTCGGAATGGTAGAATTATGTGTGATAAAACTTAAAATAGTTTTAGTCAAGATCCACAACAGGACATATATTAACATTGAACTTGTGAGGCACGAACAGCAAGATCCGTAGTGGTTTTATACAGTAGTGCAGTGATATGAGACTCTGGTAGTAGTAGGTGGTAGTCACTGATAGCAGTAGGGCTATCGGTTTGTCGTCTATCGATAATGATCTCTTCGATTCTGATCCACAAGCAGCAGTCCCAAAAGTACCCCCACCTCTCCAACCAGTGGTCATCATGAGCTTCCAACCTGTGTCCAGAGGAGGGAGAAATCACTCGAATCATGTGACAGTTCTAACAACTCTTAATCACATTCGACTAGTCGGACACAACACATTAATCCTGATCGATCGATTTGATTGGTCGATTCTATCACATTGAGTCAGAGAGAACTGTCCATGATCACGCATCCCCTAGACACAACACAACACGGCAAGTGATTGGTAGATTGGTAGATTGGTAGCCAGAACAGGGTCTTGAAAAGGCAGGGTTCTATTGTTGATGTATCGCCTAGGATATTTGTGGGTGGTAGGCGGTTGTGTGTAGGCTAAAAGTGGGAATTTACTTAACACCTGCTAGCCAAATGTATGGGAGAAAACACTAATTTAAAGATTTTGTATGCTCAGTTTCACCTATGTCTGTCATTGATGGGATATTTCTGGTAAGTTCCCTACAACCGAACACACTCAGATCACACCTCGAACTATGGCAAGCCTTCCCCCCCTATAGCAACAGGTAACACAACAGACAACAATATGTGATCCCAATCATCGAAAATGATCGATGGAAGTATGCAACAAAATTATAACACGCACTGCATAGCAGAGAAACTCCATCATTACCAGGGAATATGCTCACAACATGGCTGGTTATGCGCGATACCACAAAACTCCTTGTGACATATAGTATCCGCCGCAACTATGGCGTCATTTCCTAGGTCAAAAGATGGATCAATAAGAATAGGGACGAAAAGGCAATGACCTATTACGTAGATGCATGCATTCCAACATGCTATGACTCACAGGGCATCACCCTATTGTCAACAGCGGGAACACAAAAAGTAAATTTTGAGATTTTGAAATTATTTAGTTTCGGACAATTATAATAGAGTTGGCAAAGTTGATGAGTCGTTTGCGCCCAGGAACTTCTCCTTAGTATTGAACTAACATTTGACATTCACACTTAACATGTACAAGAAAGCATTGTTGACGACTTATAACGAAAACACAGATTTGGTCATTCATGGCAGATTAAGTTGTGTTAAGAGGAGCAAAGAAACTACGTGGTGGTCTAAGAGTTGGGAGTAAAACATCCGTATGGTCCTATGTACTGCAAGCAGCATGCGTCCATTGTGCACAGGGGCATAAGTGCATCTTACCACTTTTGGCATGTGCCGATGCGGTGTACGTGTTGTGCGCAAAATGCGGACTTGCCCAAAGCATGCTTATAACCACATCTCAGAAAGACAATTGTCCTGGTAGCCAAGTATAAGTCATATACAGGAAGCAAGACGTCTGAATGATAGAATCATGGGTGGTAAGAATGAGAGCCGTCGTTGTGGAAGTCAACGTATATGGAGGGCAGCCAGCAGTTTATACAATATCTCATACGAAGTCCCCCTAATGTTACATTCAGGAGACATATACATTTCATACACCCTCCTCATAAGTCCTCTAAAGTCTAATTATGGGAACATATAAATTACGCATTTCACCAACACTTAATGATATATGAAAGGTAGCCAGCAATTTACACAATATCTCATACGTTTTATTCATAAGACACATATATTTCATATATATTGCGAAATCCTTCTAATATCTAATTACGGGAACATATCAATCACGTGTTTAAGCAAAAGTCCCCCTAATGTCACATTAAGGAGACATAATAAACGTGTTAACCAATTTCATCTCGCGTTGTTGCTTGTTCCTTCCAAGCGTTCGTCAGAATATGATCATCACTGATCGTATCATATTGTGTTTTACGGTTTAGTGTTTGTTGAACTGATTTCAAAACACGACTTTGCTTTCATAATAATCGAATATATCCAGAACAAAAAAACGAAGAAAATGAATTCCCATTAATCAGTTCACGTGGCGAATAAATAAAGGCGGGATCTCGTATGGGCCAGTTTTTTATCAATCAAAATGAAAATAGTAGCGGTCCAGCTACAAACAACTCGTTAGACACCTGTGCACTTTCAACGTATGTGGAGGGCGGCCTGCAATATCTCATACGACGTCCTCCTAATGTTACATTCAGGAGACATATAAATTTGATATATCATCACAATCCCTCATGTCAAATTAAGGAAACATGTCAATTAGGCATTTCACCAAAAGTTAATAATACATGAAATTTACACTCTATCTTATACAAAATCCTCATAATGTTATATTCAGAAGACATACCTATGTGCAATATATTGAGAACTCCTTCTAATGTCTAACTATATGAATATATCAATCACGTATTTTACAAGAAGTCTCCCTAATGTCACATTAAAGAGACATATGAAAGTGATGTCCCATTCATCTCGTTTTGTTGCTTGTTCTTTTCAGCATTCGTCAAAATATGATCATGATTAGTCATATCATATCGTTCTTTACGGTCTAGTGTTGGTTGATCTGATTTCGAAATACGATTTTGTTTTCACAAGAAAGGAGTATATCCAAAGTGCAAAAACAACGCACAAAATAAATGTCCATTAAACAGTTCACGTGACCAACAGATATCTGGGATTCAATTTTAAGGTGGAATCTAGGTGTGGCCCAGTTTTATGTCACTCCAGATAAAAAATAGTCACGGGCCTGCTCTATCAATTTGATAAAGAACATCGTAGACACATGTGCACTTACAACGTATATGAAGGACAGTAGGTAATTTACACAATATCTCATACAAAGTCCTCCTAATGTTACATTAAGGAGACATATACATTTTATATATCGTCACAAGTCCTCCTAATGTCTAATTACGGGGACATATGAAATACGTATTTCAGCAAACGTTAATAATATGTGAAAGGAGGTCAGCAATTTACATAATATCTTATACGCAGTCCTCTTAATATTTTATTCATAAAACATATATATTTCACTTATATTGTGAAGTCCTCCTAATGTCTTATTACGGGAACATATCAATCACGCATTTCACCAAAAGTCTCCCTATTATCACATTAAGGAAACATATAAAAGTGATAATCCATTTCATCTCGATTTGTCTCTTGTTTCTTTCAAGTGTTCGTCAAAATATGATCATGACTGATCGTATAGTATCGTGTCGTGTTTACGGGTTTGTATTGGTTGAACTGATTTCAAAAACACGGATTTCGTTTTCACAAGAAATGAGTATATCCAAAGTTAAAAAAACGCCCAAAATAAAGTCCCATTACCCGGTTCACGTGAAGAACAGATATTTTGGTTTCAATATTGACCAAAAGGATGGACACCTGACAGCCAGTCAAAACAGTTGTAAACAAATAAAGCTAGGATCTCGCATGGTCCTGCTTTCATGTCACTTCAGATGAAAATAGTAACGAGCCAGCTGTATCAATTCAACAAACAATTCATTAGACGCATATTCACCTACAACGTATATGGAAGATGTCCAGCAATTTAGTCTATATCTCACACGGTGTCCTCTTGACGTTATATTCTAGAAACATATATATATTTCATATATCCTAACCAGTCCTCCCGATGTCTATTTTCAGGAACATTTTAATCACGCATTTCGTCAAAAGTGCCCCTAATGTCTAATCATGGGGACACATAAAAGTGATAACTCATTTCAACTCGTTTCATTGCTAATTCCTTAATGGCGATCACTGCAACTTCGTCATAACAACTCATACTCATATCGTATCGTGTTCTATTACAGCAATTCAAATCTGTCATTCATCGCGTTGGAAAATGGCGAATCATGGCAAAACCACTTTCAACTGTTCATTCAGAATTGGGGTTGTGGACTTCTACATTCGAATGCGCCAGAAAGCCTATGACATAACCGCACCGCCAGAAGCACCATCAGAAATTGAAGAGTTGGAATTTTCCAAATTATTCTGACAAAAAATATTTTGCTCTCGTGAATGAGACTTCATGACTTACTTGTCCACCTATGCCCGCCGGTCAGTACTCGCACCCATTGGTATTTATTTATTTATTTATTTATTTATTTATTTATTTATTTATTTATTGGGGTTTAAGGTCACATACTTATGCACAATGGCTAACCGTGACCGTGACAGTTTTACGGGTGGGGGAAGCCGGAGTACCCGGAGAGAACCACCGAGCAACGACGAGCAACTGTCAGCTTCTCAACATTCTAACTCAAGCAGGGTTACAGCGGTTGCAGACATGTGCACCATCGACGTGCAGTAAGCCTTAGTACACGGCGTCATCGTGCCCCCATGTGGGCAACCGGGATAAAGTGCCTTACCCAAGAACACAACGCGGGTCGTCCCGGACGGGGATCACCACCTATTGGTGTTTGCAGAAACACACTACGGAGTACTCTCTGTATGACAACTTTCAAAACAACAGAAAAGTTACAATCTGAAGGCACAAGAGACTTGTTTGTGATGGAGTCCACTTTCTAAAAATCATTTTGGGGAAAAGCGCTGTGTCGAGTCGACTCATGTTCCTCCTATCTGCCTTTCGAGTTTTATTTTTAGAACAAAGGCATGCTTTCCTGTTGTTTTATGAATAAACCATGTCGAACACCTTCCTTCAATTTGTAGCGAGGATCGCCGATTCATTGGAAGAATACTTTAAGGCATAAAACTTGGTCTGAATGTTGAAGTCGCCTTTGATGATGGTGTAGCGTCAACCCCACAGCTCTGGAAGAACGTCTGGCTAGGACACGTGTATCACGGAGGAGATTGCGCACTGTCTGGTCAGAAATATTTCGTTTTCCTGGAACTGCCGATGCCGTAGAGGATGCTGTTGTAAAGCCTTTCGCGCGAATTTTACAGCCGCCTGAAGCACACATTGTGATCATTTCACGGAACTATTCTAGCGGAAAAAGAAAGTTTTTTTTTTCTGTGGCAATATTTCCAATGTGTTATGGATGATTATTTCATTGTTTGGATTTTGATTTTATTTCTTCATTACTGATTAAATTTTGACGTATTTTGTTATCTTAATACAGACAATGTTTGCATGGATCACGTTCAATCGTGGGTACCCCATGGCAATTCCTGATCAAAATCAATAGCGGGTGTGCCCACCCCATGTTACAGTCGCTGCTCTAATTCTCCTTACCATTGACCCCATCAAGTTGTGGGATATTATTCCACTCCGACAGAAAGGGCCTGCGTCAGCTGAGTGACGTTGTTTGGGACGTTGACGCTCTTCTAACGCACGCGTCAGAATATCGGTCACCTCGACGTCGATAGCAAAACTGTCGTCCATCTGACAGAGGCTCGTCAGTGAATAACACACGTGTCTCTAGTGGGCCATGGGAGACACGAATTTGGTGCATGTGTCCGCAGCAATTGCAATCGACGTTGACGCAGGGACGTGGCGATAGCGGGATGTGTGTGTGTGTGTGGGGGGGGGTGGTAACCGCCCCCCCCCCCCCCATCAATCCTGGCCAAAATTTCCTATAGTTGTAAATTCGGACGGCAAGCTATGTGGATATGCAAATTTATTCTCTCTGGATCTTAGAGCTTCTTTGGCGATCCTGATGTCTCCTTCACATCCCAAAATTCCAACTCGGTTTCAAATCGGCAAAAATTCCAACTGTTACTATTTACAGCTATAGTGTACGTAATATCAAGACTCATAAGTATGCATGATGTCAATCGGTACGAGATTTCAATCGTACGTTTACTTACAGTAATAAAACAAAATCCTCCAAATGCACTTCAAGAAAATCACATCATGTCAAATCCTTATCCTAAGTTACTTCTATCATTCACAGTTACAAAATGATGAAACATCAAAAATTGATGAATACTGGACTTTTCGCCGGAAAGACAGTTCGCCGGAAAAGACATTTCGCCGGAACTCAAATTTCTAAAATTGGACAGTTCGCCGAAAAGATTTTAAAATTTAAAAAATGACTTACCCATCTTTTAAAATCCGTTTAACAGGTCAAAACCGGTCCATTGAGAAATTCTAACCGAGCGCATACCCCCTCAGACCCCATTTGAGGCAATAGGAAAGCTAGACCTGTGTGATCCAAATGAACAAAATAAGGTTAACCGGGTCGCAAGGGATTTGTAATGATGACTGCCCCCCCCCCCTCCCCCTGTGAGAACGGGAACCCCGGGAGGTCCTTTCAAATATCAGTCGTTACTCGGACCCTCTTGTCGTTACCCCATCCTTCCGCTTCCCTTTCGTGAAGTGGGGTGATGGGACAACAATCGGAGGGTCCTAGTTTCGATTAAGGAAGGACCGCCGAAACTCCACAACAGCCTTTCACATAGGGTTGCCCCCCCCCCCCCCCCAAAAAAAAAAAGAAAAAAAAGAAAGATCACGATTGTGCACCAATAAATAAATAGCAGGCTCTTTTGAAGATTCCACGGACTGCTTGAAACACCTTGGCGATTGTCTGGCACATTTCGGCGAATTGTCCAAACTTTCGGCGAATTGTCCAAACTTTCGGCGAACTGTCCAAACATCCGACGATCTGCCCAAACTTCGGCGAAGTGTCCAATATTCCGGCGAAATGTCCAAAATCCCGGCGAATTGTCTTAAAAGTTCCGGCGAACTGTCCAAACTTTCGGCGAATTGTCCAAACTTCCGGCGAAGTGTCCAAAATTCCGACGAATTGTCTCGAAAATTCCGGCGAACTGTCCAAAGTTTCGGCGAACTGTCTTTCCGGCGAAAAGTCCAGTCCCCAAAATTGATCATTCCTGCATAAGATCTGATTTAATGTTAGGACAGTGTGAATTGCTCAAATTCCTCAGCTTGAGCATTTGTTGAGCACATATTCAATTCCCAGAATAATACCTGATAATTCTATCATAAATATGTTGGTATTTCATATTTCAGTTACTAAAAATCAATTTCATGCCCCCTTTCATGGCTTCATTTTCTTATCTTTCCTCGGTAGTGAAGTTTCAACTAGGGGGAGGGATTTGGATAGGGGAAACCCCCTCCCGTTCTCTCCCCAGTAAGAAATCCACTACCCTACCCCCCCCCCCCCCCCCCAATCGGAAGCTTCTAGCCACGTCATTGCGTTGTGCGTTGACGTCGTCTGGGTGTAAGATGCGGAACAATGTAGGATCGCGCAGTCTTAAATTGAACTCCCCCAACCGATTCCTAACTGTTCTTGGACACATTCGGCGACCATGAGTGCCTACAACATGGCGCGGTGTCTCCGTCGCCGACTGAAATCGGTTACGGTTTGAGAGACATATGCCTCAATCTTGACGTGGCGACTTAGCGCGCGACAATTCGTCTGGGGACGCTGAGGTAATCTTACTGTGGCTTCCAGACGCGTGACTAAAAAAACTATTTTTGACTCAAGGACACCAATTTGGTGGGCGAGGAGACGTTGCGATTGGCCCTGCATAATTAGAGCAATAGTCCTACCCCTATTAACTTTGGACATTCGTGGCCTTTTGCCTTTCAATCGAGTTGAAATGAAATGTTGTACAATCGACCTGTACTGTTCAAAGCCTCGATTTGGTATAGTTTTCAAGCCCATAGCGAGTACCCCGGATGCACCCTTTGTCAAAAAATCTGTTGAAAACATATACCGTCTCACGTGGTCATGGTTGACCGAATTTTAACCAAAGACACTCTTTATTCAGAAAACTGAGGTAGCTGTGTATCAAATTTACTGCATTTAGTCTATGGATAAAAATATTATATTACCAAAACTGAACTTGCATTTCATTTTTCCGTAAGTATACTTGGATAATGTCAGGGCGACAAAGAGTGCGAGTGCATGTGTACGGTCGCGGACAAAATCTCATAGGACAAACCCCCATACAGACAAAACGCCTTGAAAAGAGCCCAGATAAAACCACATGCGGACAAAACAACATACCCCTTAATAAACAAATGGACAAAACCTCATGATGGATAAAATATCAAACTCCTCCAAATTGGGCTCTAAAATAAGCTCCTGAGGTTAATTTTATCCTCCCAGAGAGACAGATCAATTAAGGTCAGAGTGAACCGTGAAATCGTCAGGGAGGTTCAGCTCAAGGCCGGGATGTCTAAGGGATCTGTACTCAGCCCCCTACTCTTTATCGTTTATGTCATGTACCTCCATGAGGTTGGAGAAAACTATGTCCAGCTCTCCAAATTCGCCAACTCCCTGGGCATCTGGACTGCCATTCGCATAGAGAGTATGATTGAGAATCGACTCCTGGACGCATTAGACGACCTGGAACAATTGTGGAGAATAAAACTTAATGTGTCAAAAGCGCAGTTAGTTAAATCAACAAAAGTGAATAGCCAATCCCTATAGCAGGGGAACTCTTCTGAAAGAGGATCATGAGCTGCGAGGAAGCACGATTTCAGGGCATAACAGTTGGTA
Organism: Pictodentalium vernedei; assembly: GCA_031216915.1. Taxonomy (NCBI): domain Eukaryota; kingdom Metazoa; phylum Mollusca; class Scaphopoda; order Dentaliida; family Dentaliidae; genus Pictodentalium; species Pictodentalium vernedei. Next base: position 27,171,425 of record CM062295.1, read on the forward strand.
GAAAGCTGACCCTTAAAACTTTCTGCCATAAATTAACCAGCAGAGCAATTGCCCGCATGCGTCTGCTCAAAGATCTCAAGGGGACCGGGGGAAGGGGGGGGGGGTTGTTAAAGAAACCATCCTCAAACCCTTCTCGCCATAGGTACATTCAGGGCCTCAATCCCGGCCATGACTCCCTCAATACCGCCTGTAACAGATCAATAGCTTCACGTCCCTGACATGACTCAAACATCACTGACCTATAAGTTAAGGTCAACTACGACCCACCTGCCTTGGCTCCTCTAGTCCAGCTTTAGCGCTGGCTGTGTCTCCAAGGTTGTCATATAAACCCCGTCACTGTCAGACAAGATTACAATTTCTTGCGTTTCGCTCACTCTCTACTCTCCTCGACTGCCCTTGGGATGGGCTGGCCGCGTTTGGTGGCCCAGTCGGACAGGTCCAGGGGCCTCAAAACGCTCAATCGTACCCAACACGATTAACATCGCTGATCGGATGAAAGAGAAATTAGATTTCCGATGGCGGCCAAGTAAGATATTGAGACCAGACCCCTTTCACCCCTCAATTGTGATTTAGTCTTCGGTCGTCAGTAATTTTGCACGTCAGTCTGCAAATGTTTGTGCTAACAGAATGTGATGCTTGTGTAAATGTGACCAGCGTTGGTATACTCGATCTGTGATTATAAGATCGTTTGAAAATGAAAATACGAACACGTACCCAAGCTAATGCTTCGGGGGGTTTCTTCTGAGATAATTATCAATTTTCACATTATCAAGTTCAAGGATAGCTATCAAATTCGATTCAAACGATAGAGACAGCAAACCGATTAACGATAATTCGGCTGGTACAAGAGTTAACTAGATGGGGTGATGGGGAGGTAAGATATTTTTAATAAATTAAATATGTTCAGGAACAACAGTTTAGGTTTTGGAAACATAGGTTTATATTGACACGGGTCTCCCTAATACTACAATAAGGAGACTTATATGATATCAACATAGGAAAGTTTCCGTAATGTATGTTTTGGGGAAAGAAAACATTAGGGGGACGGTATTAGGTTTTGGAAACATAGGTTTATATTGACACGGGTCTCCCTAATACTACAATAAGGAGACTTATATGATATCAACATAGGAAAGTCTCCGTAATGTATGTTTTGGGGAAAGAAAACATTAGGGGGACGGTATTAGGGAGACATAGGTAATATATCTGGACTTTGCCGTCATACCATGCATTTTCGACCAATTATAACATAACCGTGTTGAAAGGGTTAATAATGGTGAAAGGCTTGTCTGTTGTGTGCATAGAAAGCAAAGTCCCCCTAAGTGAGGTTTTTTCACCAAGTCCCCCTAATGTATGAAACAGGGATATATATATATATATAAGTTTTGGTAATATATTTTTTTTTATCCGTAGACAAAATGTAGTAAAATTTGACACAAAGCTTACTCGGTGTACTGTCTTTGGTTAAAATTCAGTCAACCATGACCACATGCGAAACTGCATGTTGAACAGATTTTTCGACAAAGCGTGCATCCGGGGCACTCCCACGTGCTATGGGCTTGAAAACCATACCAAATCGAAGTTTTGAGCAGTACTCATAGATTGCACACCATTTCATTTCAACTCCATTGAAAAGCAAATTGCCGCGACTGTCCGAAGTTGATATGGGTACAGCTATTGCTCTAATTATGCATGGCCAATCGCAACGTCTCGTCGCCCAGAAATCTGGGGTCCATGAATCTACAATAGCTCATTTAATGCGGAGTCTCAGAGCCACAGGAAGATTAGCTGACCGTCCCAGGAGCGGACGTCCGCGCGTTACGTCGCCACGTCAAGATAGACGCATACGCCTCTCACACCTCCTTTACCAATTCCAGACGGCGACGGAGGCGGCGAGTCAGGTTGTAGGCACTCATGGTCACCGAGTATTCCCAAGAACAGTTAGGAAGCGGTTGCGGGAGTTCAATTTAAGGCCACGACGTCCCTACGCTGGTCCGCAAATTACACCCAGGCAACGTCAACGCCGATTGCAATGGCTGCGTGTACACGCACCAAATCGGTTTCACTTCTTGGCCCTCTGGAGACTTGTGTTATGCACTGGCGAGTCTCAGTTCACGCATTACAGGTCAGATGGACGACAACGTTGCTATCGACGTTGATGTGAGCGATATTCTGACGAGTGTGTCAAGGAAAACGACAGATTCGGGGGGGGGGGAGGGTCTGTTATGGTTTGATGGGGATTTCTCATGGCGTGAAAACACCTCTCGTGGTCATCCAGGACAATATTACAGCCGTAAGATATTGGGATCAGGTCCTCATGCACCACGTCCTTCCACTTATCGAAGCACGTAACCTTACTTTGCAATAGGATAATACGAGGCCGCACATTGAAAGGGTTTGTCGTTGACTTCCTAAACCAAAATAATGCCCCAGTTCTCGATTGGCCATCCTACAATCCAGATTTGTCCCCGATCAAACATTTGTCGGACGAGCTGGACATGAGGGTCAGGAAGCGTGTCAACGTCCCAAACAACGTAGCTCAGCTCCCACAAAGGACCATAAACAACTTGATGGGGTTAATAGTAAGGAGAGTTAGCGCAGCGACTGAAGCCCGGGGTGGGCACACCCGGTACAGATTTTGAACAGGAAATGATGTAAGGTACACACGTTTGGACGTTATCCATGCAAACGCCCTCTGTGTTGAGACAACGAAAAAAAAAAACGAAATATATTTTAATAAATCCAACACAAAAGGGTACTCCCATGAACCATAATATTTACATCAACGGACATAAAATAAACAGGGTGGGGCAGAATGAAACTGAAACTGGATGATCATCTATCTTACAAGTATCACATTGACCAAATATATACAAAAATAACCCGAGTAAATTATGTATTAAATAAAGCGAAAAAAATATTACCACGTGAGGCAATGGTAACCTTATACTGTGCACTTATTCATAGTTATAGAGCCTATGGTATACTCATATGGGGAAATTCAAAATTTGTTAGGAAGCTCTCCCTTCTACAAAAGCGAAGCATTCGCATTATAAACAACAGATGGTATGATGCCCCCACAGATCCTCTGTTCTTCAGAGATAATATTCTTAAGGTAGGGGACTTATATAAAGTGCAATCACTGTTATTTGTATATGATTGACATAACAATACGCTACCCGTCTCATTTAATCATTTCTTATCGAAGACAAATGTTAGACCTAGAATCACAAGACAATCTTATCCATTAGAAATAAAGCCTGCTAGAACGAAGTCTCTAGACCTATTTCCAATATTTGCCTATCCAAAACTATGGAACAAATTAGATTATGAACTGCGTACAATCTGCAATAGAACCACCTTCCAGAGACAAATTTCCAACAAATTCATGGGTACATTCATGAAGGATGATCACTGTAATAATCCCTATTATCAGGATTGTAGCCAAATAAATAAATAAATAAATAAATAAATAAATAAATAAATAAATAAATAAATAAATCTCTTTTATTGCTAAGATTGGAGCCGATAGTTCGTGTCTTACGTGGGAATCTATTATAATAATGGGCATTTATGCGATTGACTAAACTTGACTTACACCTGTTGAAAACATAATTGACGACATGTACTGAACAATGACGATAAAGGTGGTTTTAAAAATCCATGACGAAAATAATAAAATATATCGCGTGATACCCAATTGTCTTACAAGCTCGTCACAGCATTCTCCCTACCCAGCCCAGCCAAATAGTATTCGAGATAGATAGATTTTTTTTGTCCTGGTCAGTGGCGGAGTCGGTAGGGAGTCTGAATTACACGGCAGCCATCAAGTCCCATATATGTCCTATACTATGTATATGTTTCAAAGTGGTCCAAGTAATGAAGAAAAAGGAGCAGATAAAGACTTCTGAATACTTGACCCCGGACATCGAAAGTCGATAATATACTACTCAAAGTTTGCTAAGCACCAAATATTTGACAGATCATTGTGAAATTTGCTTGTGACATATTTGCGATATTTTGGGGGTATATGAATGAGGAGTGTATTGAGATGGCCCCAGTATTTACATTAGCTCTCTTGACAGGCAGGCTTTTCGAGACAGTCATGGAAAGCATGTATCCCTTGATTTTCATGATGTTTTCGTGTACTGTCTACATGTACATGACATGTGTAGGGTATTCAATCTTCATTTCGACACAAAGCCTTGTGATTTAATGATTGAATATGGCAAATGCAAATGTAAGAAGACATTTGTGTGAAACAGAAATATGGCGGGATGTAGGGATGGTGGAGCAAGAGGCTATCCATCGTCAGGTTGGTGAAGCCCTTGGTGTGCACCATACGGTTGATCACCAGAGCCTGGGCAAGATTTCAGCAGTATGTCACATCAGTAAGACGGCATGGTGGTGGCAGAGACAGGGCAGCATCTGCAGCTGAAGACCGGTTTTTAATCATTCAGACCGGTAGGAACAGCTTTGCCACAGCAACCAGATTCGCATTGACCTTCAGAATGCATCCGGGGTAAATGTTTCGACGCAGACTATCCGAGCAAGGTTGCACGAAGGTGGTCTCCGATCGAGAAGACCATGTATTCGCATTCCGCTGTCCCAGAACCATCGCCAGGCACAATATGAATGGGCCATGGACCACGTTGGATGGACAAGAGAAGACTGGCTACCTGTCCTTTTTACAGATGAGTCAAGGTACTGCCTAGACCACACAGATAGGCTTTCTGGGGCATGGGGAAGACCAGGAGGGCTATTCCACGCAGCCAACATTGCTGAGCATGACCGCTATGGTGGAGGGCCAATAATGGTCTGGGGCGGCATCAGCAGGGATGTACGTACAGAGCTACGTGTCCTTGAACGTGGTACATTGACTACACAGCGGTTTATAAACGAGATCCTGGATGTCCACGACAGATTGTATACAGGTGCAGTGGGTGATAGATTTATTCTGATGGACGATAATGCCAGTCCTCATGTTGCCCACGCTGACGGGGAGTACCGACAGAGGGAGGGGTTTGAGCGTATGGCCTGGCCAGCAAGATCCCCTGACCTCAATCCAATCGAACTTGTCTGAAATGAGTTGCAGCTTGCAATTTCAGCCCGTCCAGTCCAGCCAAAAAGTGTCCAGGAGCTTGGTGTCATGCTGGACCAAGAATGAAACATCATCCCATAAAGGACCATCAGGAACATGTTTGGGGGCAAGAGAATGCATTGTCAAGTTGTAATTAACAGTAATGGTCTCATACTCAATATTGAACCCATACCAGTTCGCTCCGTCAACTTTTTGGCAAATTGAAAAATTTCCACTTTTACCAATAATATCCATTTTCCATGGTTATCGTATTCAGAAACTAAAAAATAATGTCAAGCACAAATAAAATCTTAATTTCTGTACTTAAAGCATTAAAGATATAATTAAATAAAAAATATATACACTTTTCATTACAATATTTCAACTAAAACGTAAAACAGGTAGTTGAATATACTTGGTGCTTAGCAAACTTTGAGTAGTATAGAAAGCTGCAAATTAATTCCACGGCCTTATTTTCCCGCTGGCATCCCTTGCCCAGCGAGAGGAGAATGCATCCCATTGTTTCGCATATGGGCTGATGGCTACACTCACCTCAAAGACGATTTGACACAGAAGCCGCCAAAAGCACTACTAGTAAAGACTTTGACAGACACATTTTAGTATCCGGATAGGACGAACTTCGTGCTCGGTGGCGGTGCGGTAGATCGCATCAAATGGGCCCAGGGAGCTACCCATTCAGAAGCACGTCAACAATACGCTCCCGAGGAAGTCTGTGCTATCGTGGTATTCGATGGCTATGAACAAAAACCATCGATGAAAGATCGAGAGCATCTAAAAAGATAGGGTATGAGATGCGCTGACATCTGAGTTTCTGCTACAATAAAAAGGCCACTTGAATCAGGAGTTGTTTCTTTCTAATGACAAGAATAAGAGTAATTTCATAAAGCTTTTATCTGACCGCATGGAAAAGGGTAGTCAATAGGTTCATTTGTCATATGACTCGTCCGTTTTGTTCACTTTAAAACATTTGATATCTTACTTTCATATTAATCAGTGATAAATAAAGCCTTCCGTCGATTTCATCGGTCAATTTCAAAACTAGACAATTTGATTGGCTGAATAAAATACAACTGGGCCATATTTTCATAATTTGCATAACTGGGGTTGAAAGATTTCATTGGTCAATTTCAAATATGGACAGTTTGATTGACTGAACAAAATACAACTGGGTCACATTTGCATAATTTGAGTAGGGAGAATTTACGTTATCTGTTCTTTTTTAGGTTGGGTTATATTGCATTAACCCTTTACCTAACATAACGACCAAAACCGGCCAGTGCTATATGCGAAAATTGTTCATTTCTTGCTTCCAAAACATAGGTTATGACCCCTCATTGGAGCGAGCGCATCGCGCCCGTTCCAATGAGGGGTCATAACCTATGTATTGGAAGCAAAAAATGAATTTTTTTAGTTGTGATGATGTTTTTTTCCAAGTGTCGTCTGCAACACACGTTAAGTAAAGGGTTAAAAAGTCATACTAAGTCGTTAATTTGTGCATATGTGTGTCATATGATAAATAAAATATGAAATAAGTGTTTTTCTCATATGATATTTATGAAACGAGTCTAAGAATTTTCCGTTTGGGCGAGCCAGAGGCTCGCCCAAACGGAAAATTCTTAGACTCGTTTCATAAATATCATATGAGAAAAACACTCATTTCATATCCTCTATATTAGTTATGACGATGCAGACACACTGATGGTTCCACGTGCCCTCCTGACCGCTACTCAAGAAGCGACTATCGTGGCTGACACAGACTTGTTATTACTCCTTATTCCCATTGGATGGAGGAATTATCAGACATATCAGAAGTAAGGAAGTAATCGAGGAGCACTCCTCGATTATAATAAAATTGCCGATGTTGATCGCAACATAGGAACAGTGAGAGCACAACACATACGGTTTATCCACGCCCGGAGTGGTTGTGATACCTCATCAGCAATATATGATCAGGGAAAAACGAATTAGCTGAAGAGAAAAATTGTCAATGACTCGAACGTTCATGACATCGCGTGCATCATGGCTGACCCGGATGCTGACCAGCTGAAGGGCGGGGAAGCTGCTAGAAAGCTTTTCACAATTTTGCATGGTGGCAAACCCGAGGCTGGCCTGGATGGACTGCGGTATGATAAGTTCATGGAGATGATCGCCACCAGTAGAGATGCTACTGCACCTCCCCCCCCCCCTCCTCGAGGAACTGCCTCCAACAGACCGCTCCGCTCATTGCTGTAGCCTGAGAAGTCACCTCCAGGTAATTGTCTGGAAAACATTGAAAGCAAAAGTTTTGGGTGCATGCAATTGGGGATGGAACGTTCAAAATGATCGTCTCGTTCCAATTATGACGGATAAAGAGCCAGCTCCGGATGTACTGATAAAATTCGTTATCTAGTAGAAATCCATGTGGGAACAATATCTATCCCCCTAGGAAGACTGGACTCAAACGTGTCTTTGCTTTTGGGGAATGTGGGGGTGAGGGCTGCAGGAATTCAGAATGCCTTTCTGTTGATATCGAGGAAGAGCGCGTCGGATGTACAAACTAGGGCTGTCGCGATTATTCGATTAGTCGACTAACCGTCGACTATTGAAGTAGTCGACGTTTTTTTATTTTTAGTCGATCGTCGTTCATTTTCAAGGTGGTACATGTCTACTACACGTCGGGGCTAAATTGCATTGTTTTGTGAGGTGAATGATCAATGAAGGTGAATAACTTTAAATATCTAACCATAGTTAACATTCATATCCGGAAGACTGTACGACTGTCACTGACTGTGTAAGAAAGAACACTCACAGTTACTCGAGAAGAATAGATTCTTCTGAATTTCTCCAGTCTTGTACACACGAATGCACCCATTGGAAAACCCAAAGCGCGGAAGCGACAAAATTATGACGAAAGTCAGAACGTCAGATCACTTCTCAAAGTTCGGAACTTCAGACTAAGATCCAATTTTAACAACTGACGAGGGAATGCATAGATCTCAATGTTCAAAATTTCGAGAAACTTATTGCAGAAAGGAAACATATGCAGGAACGTTCTTTGGTAAATTCATTTTAATTCATCGGCTTCAATCTAGTTCAAACTTGGACCCGCAGTCAGTAATATTATTTTTGGGGTTGGTACGTCCTACAGGACGTACCAACCCCAAAAATTATATTACGGACTGTGGGTCCAAGATTGGACTACATATAGCTTTAGTCGGGACCGATTTGTTGTTCCCACAACCCCACTTCGTCTGAACACACTGGTGCCATTGTCATTTTCAGAGTTTTACGAACAGAAGAATGATTTGCTAAAAAATCATGGGAGCGACTATTAATCGACTAACCGTCGATTACTGGTCACGATTAGTCGATTACAAAAAATGATAGTCGCGACAGCCCTAGTACAAACGCACATTCGATGGGAAATCTAAAGGTGTTTTCTGTATTTTGTGCAGATGCATCATCGTTTTTTGTCAATTAGTTGGAAATTCACCACCGAGAACAATTTTGAAAATGAAGCCATGAAAGGGGGCATAAAATTGATTCTAGTAACTGAAATATCAACACATTTATGATAGAATTATCAAGTTGTTATTACTTGGTATTATTCTGGAAGTTGAATATGTGCTAAACAAATGCTCAAGCTGAGAACTCTGAGCAATTCACACGGTCCTAACATTAAATCAGATTTTATGCAAGAATGATCAGTTTCCGATGTTTTATCATTTCGTAACTGTGAATGATGAATTAACTCAGGATAACGATTTTACATGATGCGATTTTCATGAAGTGCATTTCGAGGAATTTTTTTTATTACAAGTAACGTACTATAGAAATCTCGTACTGATTGACATCATGCATACTTTTGAAGCTCGATATTGCGCACACTGTAGTTGTAAATAGTAACAGTTGGAATTTTTGCCGATTTGAAACCGAGTTGGAATTTTGGGAAGTAAAGGAGACATCAGCATCACCAAAGAAGCTCTAAAATTCAGATAGATGGAATTTCCAACTACTCATGACTTGCCCTCCGAATTTCCAACTATAGGAAATTTTGACCAGTATTGGGGGTGACAACCCCCCCCCCCCCGCCCCTGTCGCCACGTCCCTGCCTCTCCCATTGTCTTTCTTGGTTTGAGATGATTGTAGGATAATTATGTTTACTCATTTTGTTTCGAAATCTAGTATTTCTGCTGAATTCGGCCATTTTAGCGACCATCCATGTGTGTTTGGCCTCAAATTTTATTCGTGTAGCCACTGAGTACTTTTTAGACCAGTGTTGTATGGAGCCCGGGAAGTGACAGGCTTCTCTCTTTTTTATTTCGTTTTAACGAAATATTATTTCGAAATAACGAAATAATATTTCGAAATAACGAAATAATTATTTCGTTGTAACGAAATATTATTTCGAAATAACGAAATAATATTTCGAAATAACGAAATAAAAAAGAGAGAAGCCTGTCACTTCCCGGGCTCCATAGTGTTGACTGAAATAATAATCTCTCGAATCGAAACTGTATTTCTCTTGTATATTTTCGGCTTACCCCCATTCAGTCGTCTTCGGTGGCCAACTTGGACGCCACCTTGGATAAAAAGTTTTCCCAAAAGCCGATTTTACAGATATTGGATATGTTGTGGAAGATGACCTGGAGGACAAAGTGACACCAAATTCAATACGTTACAAATTTCTTCCAGGTTCAACCCTAATTCGACAGTTCAAACCTGCATTTCGGTGGTAACAAAAAATCCTGGAATCTTGTGATTGGAGTCGACATTTTAACGAAAATAACAGCATGTACCGTATATTTAAACGACGTCGTTTTTGATCAGACTCACATCTTAGTGAAATTCACATCACCTTTTATGCAATTCATGCCCCAAGACAACGGGTATTTCAAATGTAAGAACATTTTCTACTCGGAGTTGTTCCTAACTCGTACCGACGAACTAATTTCCTGGATTCAGTAAAAACAACTTCCGGAAAGCGATCCGACCAAGCAATAATGATATATTTCCGTACCGGCAAAGTATCCTTCCCCAAGACCCCCCCCCCCCCCCCTCCACCCCACATAAACAACTGGCGTATCCCTGTCCCTTTCGAGGGTCCAACCAAACCCTGCATGTTTTGACATCTCCATCTTTTGCCTAATGTTTAACCCTTTACCTACCATGAAAAGCAGACGACACTTGCCAAAAAAATTCTTGAATAACTATTTTTTTTCATTTTTTTGTCTCAAAAACATAGGTTATGACCCCTCATTGGGACGAGCTCGACAAGCTCGTTCCAATGAGGGGTCATAACCTATGTTTTTGAGACAAAAAATGAAAAAATAATTAAAATTAATAGGCGATTTTTGAGAATAGCGCTGGCCGGTTTTGGCCGTTACGTTGGGTAAAGGGTTAAAAGAGAAACACCGAACAGACTCGTAACCAGGTTTCTATCTTAGGTGGGGATCGTTTGTAGTGCGCCAATCATTTTTATGTTGCAGACATACCCTGACGGTCGAAAGCTTGGGTTGGAGAATGTATGGAGGCGATGCCCCTCTAACGTTGGTGTGACCGGGGATGGGGACGTTGGAGAGTGTTTTTAAAAAAATTCTGCGAGGGAGACCCAGTCTCGGTGAAATTTTGAAAAACAAGGACTACGCATCGCGGATGGAAAATTCGTCATTATAAGAAAATCCAGTCCATTGATATTTGTTCAAGTTATCGCGCTAACGAGCTGAAAACATGCATAAATTAACTAATTAAGGGTTATAACTCCGCCGAATATGGCCGTACCGTATCAGTTTTCTAACTCATTCAAGACATTGTTCAGAACGTCTCGGATACCCAATATTGATCATATGCATTGATATTTGTTCAAGGTATTGCGCCAACGCGCTGAAAACGGGCAAAAATTAACTGATTAAGGGACATACTATGGTAACCTGTGTGAGCGGCCATCTTGTGACGTCATCTCCATAATAATACGTGGTGTTAGTGTGTATGCGATAAGGCAGATTCCCAGCTACTTTGTACATGTACCGTACACGTACACGTACACGATGCGTTTACCAACGTGGGATTCAGTGTTAAATCGCACGCTTGTTCACAAAAAATGTTGGGTGGCCCAGAATCCGCTGGTTTTCTTTGAGACTCCTAAATCGCACTTTTAACGTTCAAATACCCTTGGTGAACGTCGAATGTACACGTTTTTTTAAAAAAAGTGAAAATTGTACATTTTCACTTTTTTTTTTTACTTAAAAAATTTTTGTCGACGTTCCCATCGCGGATCAGACCATCGATCCATCGTTGGTGAACGGGAGCAAAAACGGTTTGCGGATTCTAGGCCAGCATCAAAAAAACGGTTTGGGGATTCTGGGCCAGTGGCCTGGAATCCGCTATTGTTTTCGAGGCGGTGGGTTTTTCCAAAACTTAACAGACTACTATTGGATGCTTCCATTTCTGACGTAAGTGGGGGAATACCCGGATTTTTCCAAACTTAACAGACTACTATTGAGCGCTTCCATTTCTGACGTAAGTGGGGGGAATACCCATAGTGAGATTTTCCAAAAAACTCAACAGAAAAAAACTAAGTTTTTAGAAAAAATCCCACGATGGGTATCTCCACTTGTACAGTATAAATAGAACTCCTGCGCACTACAATCATCATTGGCGAAGATCCTCCAGGATCGGCCACACGAAAAAAAGGTGAAAAGAAATCTACGTGAATCCAAATGTAAAATAATAATAAATTTTATCAAAATAATGTGTATCATTACACCGAGTTACTCTGCGATGAAGCTCGTTCTGACACGTGAATATAATTATTTACGAAGGAAGCGCTGTGGATTTTATTGTCCGGTCACTGAAGGTTGAAAGGGGCTTGTTAACACCCCATACCGTCCCTGTACACCTTCGGCACGTTAAATCATTCCATTCGGGTGTCAGTCTACAATCATCAGTTTGTTTTTATCAAAACTGACAAGCAGGTCGCATGTCAAAGTGACATTTACTGTATAAACACTTACTGAGAACGCTATTTGTCACGCTCGAAATGTATTACAGGTTTTTATTCAAATGAGACAATTGTCAGTTAAATGGTTTATCTAAAAAACTATTCCATAGATGAAAGCGGAAACAGTTCAAAAGATTAATTGATGTTATTTTTTTTTTTGAAAAGCGTTACATTTACTGACATGATTTTATTCGAGATTATAATTATTCATGTTTTTTCTGATTTTTAACACGTTTGAAACGGACGCTATCTTAATATTTTTAACTATTTATCGAGGTTTTCATTTTGTAAATGTTTTTTTCTCAACTGGTTTTAGTTATTATATTAAAGACAGAAGATTTTTATTTACTTAAAACATAAAACATAAAAATAATTATACATTTAATTTTGAAAATAATAAAATAACTCACATTAGCATACTCAAAGGAACATTAACAATTAAAAACGAAAAATGTTTTTACAGATGGATTCTAGACGCCGAAATCAAATTTTAGGCGAATATGCATGTGCTAAGAAGGGCATTCAATCGTCTGACAGAAGCAGATGTCTTGGAGAGATGGATCTCAGACGCGAGACCACAAAAATATTTAAACCTGTGACGGAGGGTCAAGAGCGAAGCAAGAAGGAGTTAGTCGAAGAATTGAGACCTATAAAAGAGAGTTCTTTGAGAATGGGTTCGTTGCTCGGTAGTTTTGGAAATCGATATTCCTTTCAATCTACACCGGATTACGTTCCCACAGGAATTCAAACAGACGTGAGCGACGATGCAACTTCAGTTATCACCAATGATAGCGTCCCGTCGTCCGAGGATGGCGGTAAGAGAGATCTGTTGTATGGATTTTATAAGGATTCGGATGGTAGAACTTTTGTTGGCAACACAGAAGTGGAAATAGATGATGATGAATTAACCGTCGGCTCGAATAGGTACGAATTAACTTCCGGACTGCGCAAATTGCTCCTTTACGACAAGCCTAGTGATTACACGGAACAGGATTTTGACAATTACGGCGACATTCTGGTTCAGACCCACGCCATGCTGAGAAATAACGATGCCAGAGAGACGAGACCCAAAGCCAACAGTGGTTACAAGTGGACGAAAATAGTGAAAACCATATGGGATATGAATAAGAAGTTCGTCGAATCGGTGACTGGTAAAGGGGTGAAAACCACTTTTCTTCCGAGCGATTCTGACGCTCTGTCTCAGAGATTGAGATTGTTGATGGCGAGTAGACGCGCTGGTAACACAGGGTTAGATAATGAGATAGTTACTATATGTGATGAATTGTTAAGACAGAAGGTTTTGAATAAAAACCATTATAAAAGGCTGATGAACGAATTGAAGGATTGATGTATATATAATAAGTAGAGAGAAACAAACAAAAAATATATAAAATAAAAACAGTAAATTTTTACACTAGAATAATAAAAATATTTAAACAACAAAACGATTTACCAGTGAAAAAACAAAATATATTATAAAAATAAAAATATGTTGGTGATAAAGAACAGGGGATACGTCAGAACTTACGTCCAAGGCGGTTCTGGCATCGTTGATTCTATAATGCGAGCGTTCACGAGCGATGCGGGTAGAAAACTCGCATCGACCGCATTTGAGGTCAGTAAGAATACAGCTTTGGATGCTGGTAGGAAAGCCGCTTCAGAGGCCAGTGGTAGCATAGCTTCTGTGGCTGGCAAGAGGGCAGCCGACACATTGATCGACAAGTTGATCAGTCCGCCGGCGAAGCGAGCTGCATTAGAGCGAACGCCGAAAAGTTGGAAAGATTTTAAGGATGCAGTGGTACCCATACAAAATTTAGCCAAAATGACGAGTGGATCCGGATTGAAGGGAACTCGCGACGGTGTAATATAAATAAATAATAATATTAAAAACTCAGTTTGAAAAACATAAAAAATTGTGTTTGAAAAAATCTAAAATAACAAACAAAAAAATAAAACAAAGATGAACATTAAAGATATGTCTTGGAACGACGCCGCAACTAAGAGGTTGAATAACAAGTTCTTTCCCAAAAGCATAAGAGGCTTGATAGTGGGAAAATCGAATTGTGGAAAGACTAATCTGTTGATGAATCTGTTGTCCCGACCCGACTGGTTGGATTACGACAGATTGTTCGTGTTTGGCAAGAGCTTGTTTCAACCTGAACACAGATTGCTTCGAGAGTGCATGGATCGTAGATTGCCCAAGGACGTCATAGCCAGAATCTTTGACAGTAGGGAGGAATTCGACAAAAGTGAAGCTCCTCTTTCGACCATTTTGGACGGTGCGGCAATGGAACTGATGAAGAGAAATGCACCTTCGAACGTCGAGTGTTGATTTTATGAGAATGCTAGCGACGTTCCGGATCCTAGAGAATTGAAATCGGAAGATAAGAATCTCATGATTTTCGACGATCTGCTTTTGGAGAGACAGAATCGATGTGAATCGTATTACGTTGGGGTCGACACAGCAACATGGACTGTTTCTACCTGTCGCAGAATTATTTTCGATTGCCCAGACAGACGATAAGGGAGAACGCTAATTTTCTGTGTCTCTTTCGCCAAGATCTCAAGAATCTCAATCACATCTATGGTGATCACATCGCAAACGACATGAGCGTGGCAGAATTCAGGAGATTCTGCAAGAGGGTTTGGGATGGAGGACTTTACAATTTTGTCATGATCGATTTGACAAGTGAATTTAATCGCGGAAAATATCGGTGCAGATTTGACAAGTTTTATGTTTCTGATGATAATAAGATAGAGCGTGAAAATAAAAAAAAATTTTTAGAAAATAATAAATCTTCAAATAATTAGTTTTGAAAAAAAATAAAAAAAATAAAATTAAAATATAATGTTCAAACAAGGAGAATTGTTAGAACGGATAGCCGAGAATATGGCTGCAAAACAATCCATTCAAATCGTGGTGAGTGGCGATTCGACTCAATTTGCTGTGAAATTCGAACCTTCCATCGAATTGAATAGAGAGAAAAGATACGAGATGGCGTTGGTGAATCTGGAGACTTATTATTCCTTTCCCAACGTCACCGAAAAGAACAACTCATTCAAGTATTCCGACGGAGTGGATTGGTTGGAGATTCGAATTCCCAAAGGAAGTTACGACATAGATGATTTAAACAATTACATTCAGACGCGAATGAAGACAGATGGAAAGGGAAGCAGCAAGATCAGACTCGCTCCCAATCCTAATACCTTACAGACGATGTTGGATTTGGAAGATAATTTTTGAGTGGATTTCAACACGGATGATTCTATAGGCAAGATGTTGGGATTCGATCGAAAGATGTATCGAGGCCACGCGGCATCTGAAAATATGGTTGACATTCTCGCAGTCAATAGCATTCTGGTGAACGTGGATGTGATTGCTGGAAGCTACGTGAATGGTAGCACTCAACCGAAGATCTATTCCTTCTTTCCAAACGTGTCACCGGGTTATAAGATCGTGGAGCGACCTCGAAATTTAGTTTATCTCAGTGATTTTAGACACGTTGTATAGTCTCAAAACCACGTTGATGGATCAAAATGGTGAACTGTTAGATCTTCACGGAGAGATGGTGATGATACGATTTCACATAAGAGAAATATAAAAGCAAAAAAAAAAATATATTGTGTGTATATATATAAATAACAAAAATAAAATAAACGCAATATTAATTTTACAAAATTATTTAATATAAATAATTATCATTAAAACAAGAAAACAATTGAAGAAAATATATTTTAAAAAAAGAATTATGACAGAATACGTGACTAAAAACGTGAACATATCTGCAGGACAGAGGAAGAAACTTGAGAGAGCGTTAAGAACTCGAGGCGAGGCAGTGAAATTCAAATTCACTCACGAAGATCTGACGAGAGGCGGTCAGGATTCGATTGCCTGGACCAAAAGTCAAATCAAAAGGATGGAGAAACCGATTCGTGATGGAAGAGGGTTGACGGTGAGATTGAGTCCCGCTCAATTGAGATACAGTTTGAGAATGAAAGGTGGTTTCATACCGCTATTGGCAGGAATCGCTGCAAAAGCATTACCCTTCGCCGCAAAGGCACTACCCTTTCTCGGAAAGACTCTCGGCGTGGGAGCTCTCACGGGACTCGCGAGTTCGGCAGTTGAGAAATTAATGGGTGGCAGCGGACTGTTTATGGAGAAGGGAGGAGCCGTGTGTCGCGTCCACATAGACGACAGCAATAAAGGATTGTATCTACAACCCATTAGAGGTGACAACTCTTTGAGTGGAAACGGTCTCTATCTGAAGATTGGACTGAACATTGAGCGACTCGGCAAGGGTTTGTTGTTTGGTGAGAATTCGCCATTTAAGAATATACCAATTTTGAATATGTTATTATAATGTAAAAAATTATATAATTATATAAAATATAAATCATAGAAAGTATAAAATAATATATATAAAATGGATAAAAAGGTGGAGAAACAATTAGACGATAATGATGAATATCACGAGATAGAGTGCGAAAAAGATGTGGAAAACTATTAGACGCTAATGATGGATATCTTAGGAAAGAAATAATAAAAGAGTTAAATATGGGATATGCGGTTGAAATTTGAAAGAATGAGACGTTTTCCACCGTCACCACTATCTTCTGAAGAGAATGGTAATGATGCGAGTGTTACCGAGAGATGCACACCATTCGTTCATAATTATGATTCTGATAAACAAATGTGTTGTTCTAAAAAACGTAGCATATCACAAAAAAAAAGAAAAGAAGAATCAATGCTGAAATTTAAGAAAAAAGGAAACGTTATTATATTATATGGGTAATAGTGAAGAGGGAAAACAAAAAAAAAAAGTAATGAGATCTAAAGATGATCTCATTACTTTTTTTTTTCCCTTCTTCTTTGCTAAAAAATCAATCTCTCTATTGTTTTTATTTCCAAGTCCATTATTAGCATGTTGACACTCGTGTTTTCTCCTTTTTCGCAAATGTGTTGAATGTTTATCTTTACTTTTTTGAGTTTTTTTACATCAGTGAACGCGCTCTCACCCGATTTGTTCACGAGTTCGCGTGAGATTTTTGGATCTATGTAACTTCCATAGAACAACGGCAAATCGTCCTTGTCGAATTCTTTATCTTTAGCGATGACGATTTTCTGCAGATCGCTTTGGTACTCGTAGAACAAATCGAGCATGGCTTCATCCAATTTCAAAGTCATCTTATATTTGTCGTATTTATGCTCTAAGTCCTTCATCTCGACCTCGTTCAATTCGATGGGATCGTCTTGTAATCTATAGATTTTATGACCAAATTTCTTATACGTTTCGACTCGTGTCAATTTCAATTCGCATCTTTTAGGTGTTGCTCTCATGATCGATTATTTGGTTTTTTGTTTTATGAATTCTTGAAAATAATGTATATTTTAAATTTTGTATTTTAATAATTTGTTTAAAAAGTTTTTGTTTTTTTTTTACTCTTTATATATATATAAAAAAGTTTTTAATTTTTAATTTTCTTTAATGTGAAATTGTTTTTTGTAAAAGTTTTTTTCTTTTGGTTTTTTTGTTTTATGAATTCTTGCAAATAATGTATATTTTAAATTTTGTATTTTAATAATTTGTTTAAAAAGTTTTGTTTTCTTTTTTACTCTTTATATATATATAAAAAAGTTTTTAATTTTTAATTTTCTTTAATGTGAAAATTTTTTTGTAAAAGTTTTTTTCTCTTTATATATATAAATAAAAAAGTTGAATTTTAACATCCTTTTTTTCTCGTATTAATTCATTTTTTTTCATGTTAAGCTTAGAACATAAAAAATTGATTAATTTCATGAAAAAAAAACATTTTTCACATTAAAGAAAAAATTTGAATTAAAAAAGAAATCTTTTTATATATATATATATAAAGAGTAAAAAACAAAACTTTTTAACAAATTATTTAAATACAAAATTCGAAAAAAAAAATATATTTTTACAAATGGAGCAAACAGATAAAAAAATGGAAAATTTAAATGAGAAAACCGTACCTCAGTTAAACGAGATTTGTAAACTATTAAAAATTCCACATTTCAGAAATCATAGAACTAAATCAAAAAAAATTGAAGTCATACAGAAATATTTACGAAACGATGGAAACGCAAACGAAATGTCGATAGCAACGACGTCAAAAAATGCATCGGTTGTGAAAAATGAGAAGAAGAAGAAAAAGATAGTAAAAGGAATCGAAATGCCGACGTAAAAAAAACCCAAAACATTTCGATTGTGAAAAATAAGACGACTAAATGAAAAGCCGTTGAAGAACTTCAAGTTTCAAAAGAAAAGAAAAGAAAAACTAAAACGAAAACGAGTGATGCACTTCAGATTCTAGACAAACGAGATATAGCGAACGAAATTCAACGAGCAATCGATGAAGGGAAAGGAGAAGAATCTGTAGCGACTCTTCATGGAACTATTCCAATCGAAGCCCGTAGAATGGGAGAGTGTGATCAAAGGCATTTTTAAAACTTTTTATGTGGTTCCCTCATTCAAGAAAATCGATCCGAAATTGTTCATGGAATGGGTGAAGAAAAAAGTATTGGATTCGTTTCGCGAACACATGAATGTGGGACAAAAAATTAAGATGATACTCCATTGCGTGATGAATAAAATCGACGTGAATTCTGGCAAGAGCATCGTGAAAAATGCATATTTCAGATCTAACGTCGAACCCGTATTTCGAGGTTTAGATTTATCGGATGTTTTCAAAAAGATGAAAGACAAGATGTTGACGTCTCTCGCAAATTATCGACATGAAGGTAGTAATTGGACGTTCGATGAGGTGTTGAAACTCGAAATTCATATAACTAAAAACAATTCGTTGAAAGGATCTTCCTACTTGGAATTACCGTATTTCTTGGCTAAAAAAAATGCTGTGATCAACGTGAGAAATAAAGATGATCAGTGTTTTAAATGGGCAGTCACCTCCGCTTTACACCCTGTCAAAATGCATACCTATAGAATTTCTTGTTACGAGGAGACTTCTAAAAATCTCGATTGGACCGGAGTGACTTTTCCAACAGAGTTAAAACACATCGAACGTTTCGAGGCTCAAAATCCCACCGTGGCGGTGAACGTCTTGGGATACGACGATGAAAAACGAACGATCTATCCTCTCAGACAGACTTTGTATCTCGAAAGAGAAAAGACAATTATTTTATTATTGATTTTGAATCGTGACAATCGTCATTATTGTTGGGTTAAACATCCGAGCCGATTACTGTCGAGACAAAATAATAAACATAAAGGAAAGATATGTTTATGTTGCAACTGCATGAACATGTTTCAGAGCGAAAAATTGTTAGCGAAACATCAGGAATATTGCAATGAAAATCAAGGTGTCGCCATCGAAATGCCCAAACCCAACAGCATCGTGAAGTTTGAAAATCACAATAGAAGGTTAAAAGTACCATTCGTCGTGTACGCCGATTTCGAATGCTTCACCGTGAAAATGAGTTCCTGTCAACCCAACGCTCTTCAAAGTTATGTCGAAAGATATCAAAAACACATGCCTTCGGGATATTGCATTTACGTGAAATGCGCTTTCGACTCGCAACACGACATGGGTCCCTTCACCTACATGAAACAGTGTGAAGACGATGATGTGGCTCAAAGGTTCGTGGAAGAGTTAGAATCGAAAATTCAAATGTTATACGACAAATTCAAAACTCCGGCAAAAATGATCATCATGCGAGAGCAGCAGGATGAAAATAACAGAGCCACCGAATGTCACATATGCAGACAATCGTTCGATGAGAATTCAGAGGAAAATAAGAAGGTCAGAGACCACGATCATTACACGGGTCTGCATTGCGGTCTGGCTCACAGCAAGTGTAATTTAAAATATCGAGATGCCGTTTTCTATCCGGTGATATTTCACAATCTCTCGGGTTATGACAGTCATCTGTTCGTGAAAAATCTCGGCACTTCCCACGAAGAATTAAATTGCATCGCGAACAGTGAAGAAAGATACATTTCCTTCATGAAATGGAAGCTCATGGAGAAAAAAATAGTAATTGACGGAGAGACGTTGGAAGAAAAAACGAAATCCATTCGTAGAAGCATACATTTCATCGACAGTTTTAAATTCATGTCGACCGCTCTGGAAAAATTAGTTGATAACATGAGTAAGGATAAAGTTAAAATCACGAGCGAACATTTCGGAGAACGAGTAGACATCATGATGAGGAAAGGAGTCTATCCTTACGATTACATGAACGATCTAAAGAGATTCAAAGACAACGCACTACCTTCGAAAGAAGATTTTTATTCAAAATTATTCGAATCTGACATTTCCGACGAGAAATACGAACACACTACAAACGTGGGGAAATCATTCGATATGAAAACCATGAGAGATTATCACAATCTCTATCTGAAGACCGACGTTCTGCTCTTGGCAGACGTGTTCGAAAATTTTCGAGACGTCTGTCGTCGAAATTACGATCTAGATCCTGCTTGGTATTTCACCGCACCTGGTCTGATGTGGGACACTCTGTTGAAGACCACTGAAGTCCAATTAGAATTATTATCCGACATGAACATGTTGCTTGTGTTTGAAAGGGCTGCGAGAGGTGGCATCTCAATGATCTCCCACAGATATTCTGAAGCTAACAATCCCTACATGAAAGAAGGTTTCGATTCGAAACGATTGAATAAATACATACAGTATTGGGATGCTAATAATCTGTATGGTTGGGCTATGAGTCATCCTTTACCGATTGGAAATTTCGAATGGGTGACGGAATCGGAAGAGATGCAAAAATGGAGAGACTATCCTTGCATTTTAGAAGTTGATTTGAACTATCCAGAAGAATTACATGATCTACACAATGATTATCCGCTGGCTCCCGAACGAATGGAACCGAATGAAGGAGACGAGGAAAAACTCATTCCCAATTTATTTAACAAACGTAACTACATCATCTACAGCGAGAATTTGAAACAATACGTTGATTACGGGATGAAATTAGTTGACATACATCGCATCATTCGATTCTTGGATGAAAAAATACATCGATCTCAACATGAATCTCAGAATTCGAGCCGAGAACGATTTCGAAAAAGATTTCTTCAAACTCATGAACAACTGCGTGTACGGTAAATCGATGGAAAAAATCAGGAAGAGAACTGACGTTCGACTCGTCACGGCTGAGAAAAGAGCTAAAAAATTAGTGGTGAAACCCAATTACAAACACCGAACCATATTCGACGAAAATCTAGTGGCCGTTCACATGCAAAAGACACACCTGAAGTTCGACAAACCATATTATCTCGGACCAATCATCTCAGATATCAGCAAGCGATTGATGTACAAGTTTCACTACGATTACGTCAAACGAAAATTTGGTGATAAAGCCAAACTACTGTTCACCGACATGGACAGTTTAGTTTATGAGATAGAGACGAAAGACGTCTACCGAGATATATCTCCGGACGTGGCTGTGTGGTTCGACACGAGCAATTATCCTGTCGATCACCCGTCCAACATTTAATCGAATGACAACAAGAAGGTGTTGGGTAAATTTAAGGACGAGAGCGGTGGTAAACAAATCGTCGAATTCGTTGGCCTGAGACCCAAACTGTATGCTTATCGTCTAGAAGATGAAGAGATCAAGAAGTGCAAAGGGGTTAAAGCATGCGTGGTGAAGAAAAACATCTCTTTCCAAGAGTATAAAAATTGTCTGTTAGGAAGTGGTCCGGTGTATAAGACTATGAAATCGATTCGAAGCGAAAATCATGACTTGTATACCGAAATAGTCAACAAGATTTTGCTGACGGCCGACGACGATAAGAGATTCGTGTTAGACGATAAAATAAACACTTTGGCACTCGGACATTGGACTTTGGATCTAATTTTAGACGATATGAATGTGGATGATTGGATTCCAGACATGATTGTGGATGATAGGATTCCAAATATGAGTAAGGATGATAGGATTCCAGAAAATCAAGAGGAATTAGACGGATTCGAGATTATGGAAATCGATAGAGGCATCGAGAGAGTTAGTTTAAAAAGAAAAAGAAAAAAATAAAAAAAAAAACCAAAAAAAAAACGTCATTTTAGTGAATTATAATAAAATAAATAAATAAAAAAAATATATACGCATTTATGAATAAGAAAATAGAGATATCCGTAGAAGGTGTCGTCTTACCTAACGAACCCCTATCCAACATCGATCTGTCGAATGCGGCGAAGGATTTGAAAATCAAAGATTTTCTAGGCGTGTTTTCCAGAGATGCCTTGCCAAAGAGAAGACCTCGACAATCGGAATGCGGAATTTTAAATCTAGATGATTTATCAGGTGAAGGCACTCACTGGGTGGCGTGGTTCAAGAACAGGAAGAAGAATTATTATTTTGACAGCTACTGAATCTCACTGCCGAAAGAAATAAAGAACTATTTCAACAAATCGATGGTTTGTTACAACACAGAATGAGTGCAATCACCAGATCAAGTGTTTTGCTGTCACCTGTGTCTCTACATTCTCAAGAGATGGTCTGAAGGAGATCGGTTTCAAGACATTCTCAATGATTTACATTAGAGAGAGATTTTTTTTTATAGTATATATATAAAGATAAAAAAATTATTTTAAAAATTTTTTAATCGAATAAAAACGAAAAATAAAAATAAAATAATTCATTTTTAATAAACTGTGTTTTGAAATCTATTTTTTTAAAAAAAACAAAAAAAATCTCAAAACAACATGCCAGTCGATAAATTTGGTAGAAGTGACGAAGAAAAAGTCAACCTAAGAAAGAAGAGGAAGACGTTCGAAGTCGACGATGGTTACAACGTTGCCAACTTGGACGAACGTTACATTCGGAGATATGAACTATGAGAGGAACCTTTGAACATGAACGATAAGAAGCTCTACAATCTTCCCGAGCCGATAGATCTTGCAGATGCTGCGACTAAAAAATACGTTGACAGGAGGAACGCCGATTTTGAACGAATCATGCTAGATAATTACGTGGATAAAACCATGACCAACGATCTTGATCTGAAATCCAAATGTTTGGTGAATGTCGCAAATCCCATAGATCCAACGGATGCCACGACCAAGAAATACGCAGACGACTCTCACGTGAGATTCAGCGAACACCTGAGAAATAGATACATTCAGAAAACGATGCACTCAGAATTGAACGCCAATTCTAACAAGATAACGAACGTGGCCACTCCCACGAATCCCAAGGATGTGGCGATCAAACACTACGTAGATCTGGAACAGAGAATGTCTGACAGATGAGAAATGAAATCAGATCTGAATGCGGGATTCAACAAGATACTGAATCTGTCGATTGTCGACGACATGGTTGCGGACTCAACCGCAGTCAACAAGAGTAGGTGATAATTGAGAATACGAGCTCACCTGTACATGTACGTGTACATGTACATGTACATCTCCATAGGATTTAGTGTTAAAATCGTGTACGTGTACAAGATTTTAATGGTTTTTTAGGGTGAGCTCGAATTTTTTTAACACTGAACCCTATGGGAGGAATCCGTAGTTTTACGTACACGTACTACTGTAAGAATCGAAGCAAGCCCACAGATTCGGAAGAACAGAAATTGGCACGTAAAAGTCTGACTTTACGAGATAAGGGATGCATCTTGAAATTATTGTTCAATGAAGCATACGTCTAAGTTTTCTCATTGATATAAAATAAGGGAGAATAGAAAATAAAAATAAATACACACATAAATTTTTTATCTAATATTAGAAAGAAAAAAACAAAAATGAGAACCAGAAATAAATTGTATCCGACATTAGTGGACGACAAGGACGAGAAGCCGATCGACGTTTTGCCGACGGCGCCATCGCTAGAAGAAAGAGAAAGAGGAGAGAGGTATCACATCGATCAAATCAGTAGAATCCAAGAGTATCTAACTCGTGAGAGAGATTCTCATCGTTCCCTCAAGAAGAAGTATTCGCGTTTCATGAAATTCGTCAACGCGATCGACACGACACTCATCACAATTTCCATGGGTTTACATGCGGCCAGTATCGGATTGTTGTTGACCATGGTCGGCATTCCGATCGTGTTGACCGTAGAAGGAGTGGCCCTCGCCGCCAGATTGTTTAGCACGCTCGGAAACTTTTTGAGTAGGAAATTATATCTAAAGGCGAGGAAACACGACAAGATTCACATCTTGGCTGACTCCAAGATCGACACGATATCCGAAATGATCTCTATGGCGTTGAAAGATGGTAGGATATTGGACGGTGAATACTTCGCGATATTGAGTGAGAAAACGAAATACGATGCCATGAAAGAAGCCGTGAGAATCAAGACTCGTCAGATCATCAAGGAAGAGATGAAGGATTCTCTCGTGGAAAAGGGTAGGAAAGAGGCCAGGGAGGAATTCAGTAAGATGATAGAACTCAAGAGCAGCGATTGAAAAAAAAATATATATAATAAGAACAGAATTTTTAAAAAAAATTAAATTTATATATAAAATAAAAAAACGAAATTAATTTAAATAACTCTTAAAAAAATGTATTGCTTAAAGTGTAAGAGAGTTACCGAGACGAGTAATTCTCGAGAAGTGCGAACTAAAAATGACAGACGGATGCTTCGCGGAATTTGCGACGTGTGGGGTTCTGTCAAGACGCGATTCGTCAAAAAAAAAGAACGCGAGTAAAGGTAAAGGCATCGTGAATAAAATGATCAACAATCTACCTTTCGAAATGCATCTGCCCGGTCACAGTTTCACGGGACCCAGAACGAAATTGAACAAGAGACTCAATGCTGATCTGACACCCAAATCTTGGAGCAAACCTGTGAATAGGGTGGACGCAGCTGCGTATGATCACGATCTGTGCTACGCCGGACATCCCGACACCAAGACTCGCAACAATGTCTGCGACAAAAACATGTTGGGGAAATTGAGAGGCATATCGAATCCGACCAGGAGAGAGAAGATGGAACGTTCGCTGGTCGGCAATCTGATCGGTGCGAAATGTCGATTCGGATGGGGCATTCAAAAAAAAAATGCGCATCTGAAAAGAAGAAGAAACGATTATTGACGAGCGAATTGGCCGAGGAGTTACACAAACCCATAGTGCATAAATTTCGAAAGAGAAGGGTGTTCGTGAAGGGTCTGGATGATATTTGGTCTGCCGACTTGGTCGACATGAGATCGTTTTCGAGGTGGAATGAGGGCATCAAATATCTATTGATGGTCATCGACGTGTATTCCAAATACGGTTGGATTAGAGCTTTGAAGGATAAATCGGGACCTTGCATCGCCGAGGCTCTGAAGAGCGTGTTCGACTCGGCTTCTCGGAAACCGAGTAAATTGTGGGTGGATAAGGGAAAGGAATTCTACAACAAGCACGTTCGTCGATTGGTAGACCTCTACTCAATCGAAAACGAAGAGAAACCAGCGTGGTGGAACGTTGGAATCAATTGATGAAGGAAAAGATGCACAGATACTTCACGGCGAATTCGACCAAGAAATACATATACGCTCTGAACGGTCTCGTCAAAGATTACAACAACACGTGACACAGATCGATCAAGATGACTCCCGCGGAAGCTAGCGATCCTCGAAACGAAAAACGGGTCTACGCGAATCTATATCCCGAGAGATCAAAGATCAGGAAGAAGTCTAGAACGCCGAAATTTGCGGTCGGCGATCGAGTGAGAATTTACGCTTATAAGAAGCACTTCGAAAAGGGTTATACTCCTCGATGGACCTCGGAAATCCTCATGATCATCAAAATATTTCACACCGATCCGGTGACTTACGAAATCAAAGCTTTGGATGGAGAAGAGATCATCGGAAAGTTTTACGAACAACAATTACAGAAGATGAAGTTTTGATGAAGAAGATAAAAATTTTTTTATTTACTCTCTTTGACATTTTCTTGTTTACACACATATATATAAGAGAGAAAAAAATAATAATAAAAAATAATTAAAAACTATTTTTAGATAAAGAAAGCAAGTTAATTAATAAACAAAAAACTGAAAATCCTTTAAAATGACAAATATACTAGATATAGCACAAAGCATAGTGAAAGATGAAAGTATTCAAGAATATGAGGTTCTCGAATACGAACCAGTAACCGGGACGAGTTTGAACAATGCGGGAGAGATAAGAATCAACGTCGAAACTCAAGATCTATTCGTACATCCTAGCGAGAGTTACATAGTGGTGCAGGGACGTCTCACCAAGGAAGATGGGAGCGACTACGCCGACGACGACACAGTTACTCTAGCCAATAATGGCATCATGCATCTATTCAGTAACATAAAATACATGCTATCCGGACAAGAGATAGAATCTGTGTTTCATCTCGGTCAGGCCACACCGATGTTCAGACTCTTGACGTATCGTGATGATTTTTCGAAATCCAGAGGACTTAATCAGTTGTGGGTGAAAGACACCGTACGCCCTGCTAGCGTCGGCGCCGCCTTGATATTCGACTACATCGTCAAGACGTCCAGACTTAAAGGAACGTTTTCGTTCAGGATACGTTTGAAACACATCTTCGGATTTGCAGACGATTACAACAAGATCATGTACGGATTCAAACACAATCTGACATTGATTCGAAAAGGAAACGACAATGCAATACTGAGACTCACTGCAACCGATGCGGGTAAGATAACTCTACACAAGATATCATGGTTCGTTCAGCACGTGGAGCCTTCGATCGTGGAGAAAGCGCGTCTCTACAAGATCATAGAATCCAAGAGTAAATTACCTGTGGGATTTAGAATGAGACAGTGTGACACGGCTAGCATTCCTCCCTCCACAAATCACTTCGATTGGAGATTGACGGTGAAATCCGCTTCCGAGAGACCACGTTTCATCGTGGTTGCGGTTCAGACCGATAGGGATGGGTCTCAGGAAAAGAATGTGTCGCTGTTCGATCATTGCAGTTTGAGAAACATGCAAGTGTTTCTGAATGCCACGAGATATCCAGCAATCGATTACAATGCGTCGTTCGACAAGAACAATTTCTGCAGACTGTACGGCGACACTGCTGATTTTAGAAAGAAGTATCATGGTCTAGACGAATTGATGAGCAACCCTAACATGTCTCCCGGCGAATACAAGTCGATGTATCCCATGTTCGTATTCGACATCAATAAACAGAGTGAATGACTCAAGAGTAGCGTGTTAGACATTCAGATCAAGATGCAATTCGATAGGAACATGCCGAGAAAAACCGAAGCCTTCGCCCTGGTCCTGTCGGACAGAGAATTACAATTCGAATTGGATGGAAATAAGATGTCGATCATTCGATGAGAGACGAGTGTGAAAAAAAACTAAAAAACAAAAAAAAAATAAAATTAATGAGTAATTATTAAAAACAAAAAAACAAAAAAAATAAATAAAGTAATGTGATCTAGAGAGATTGAACATCTTTCTATATCTCATTACTTTTTTTTGTTTGTTTTTTTTGTTTTTAATAATCACACATTATTTTTTTTAATTCATTATTTACCACGCGTTCACTGTTTGTTCAAAAGATCCAGTTCAATCAGTAGACTCACCACGGAAGTGGTGGCTTCGGGATTATTGGTTTTCGTAACGAAATTAATCCTGTCACCGGCGTTCACTTTGAGAGGCGAGCGGAACGTGCTAACATTCGTGTGTTGATTCTCAGTCTTTTCGACGCTGTATCTCTTATCGCTCTCTACACCATTCACCGACGACCACTCTGTTATTCAAATCCGAGGAAGCCAGACTCATTCAAAGGATTTCACCTCCCAATGGCATGGGATATCCCACCTGACCATGTTTCGATCCGCTACCTCCATTTCCGAAAGAGCACTCAGCTTTTCTCTCATCTAAGGTGCCGGCCTCTTCGGCCCACACGGTGATCAATTGTCTAGCATATTTGACTTTCTCCACCACCGGAATCAGGGTGCAGGCATCCGTCATGTTCACGGGATCCGGTAGATTCGTGAGCGCGTGTCCACCCATGTCTAGTTTACCTTCCATGATGTCACCCTTTCTCCAGACCGAGTTGTCGTCAACGTACTTCCTGCTGACTGTGCTGGAATTGAATTCGGGATCGTGATCGGGATCGTGACTGAGTCCGAATAAATTCTTACCGTTCATGTCGATGCCACCCTCCATGGTTCCGCCAGATTGTTTGTTCAGGTAGAGATCGTCCACTTGCGATTCTAGGTATTCTTGTGATTGTATCACGGCAGAATCTATGTAGCCCTTGTTGACCGCGGTTGAGTCCGCATCCGTGTTGTCAATCTTCGACAGATTCAATATCTTGTTGAATCCCGCATTTCATTTCTCGTCTGTCACTTTCTCTGTTCTAGATCTACGTAGTGTTTGGTCGCCACGTCCTTGGGATTCGTGGGAGTGGCCACGTTCGTTATCTTGTTAGAATTAGCGTTCAATTCCGAGTGCATCGTTTTCTGAACGTATCTATTTCTCAGGTGTTCGCTGAATCTCGCGTGAGAGTCGTCCGCGTATTTCTTGGTCGCGGCATCGGTGGGATCTACGGGATTCGCGATGTTCACCAAACGTTTGGATTTCAGATCCAGATCGTCAGTCATGGTTTTATCCACGTAATTATCTAGCAGGATTCGTTTGAAATCGGCGTTCCCCCTGTCGACATATTTTTTAGTCGCAGCATCTGCGAGATCTTTTGGCTCGGGAAGGTTGTAGAGCTTCTTATCATTCATGTTCAAAGGTTCTTCTCGAGGTTCGTATCTCCGAATGTAATGTTCGTCCAAGTTGGCAACGTCGTAACCATCGTTGACTTGAATGTCTTCCTCTTCTTTCTCGGGTTGACTTTTTCGTCGTCACTTCTACCAAATTTATCGACTGGCATGTTGTTGTGGGATTTTTTTTGTTTTTAGAAAAATATGTTCAAATGCAGTTTATTAAAAATGAACTATCGTTTTTATTCGATTAAAATTTTTTTTAAATAATTTTTTATCTTTATATATACTATAAAAAAAAAAATCTCTCTCTAATGTAAATCATTGAGAATGTCTTGAAATCGATCTCCTTCAGACCATCTCTTGAGAACGTAGAGACACAGGTGACCACAAAACACTTGATGTGGTGATTGCAGTTGTTCCGTGTTGTAACGAACCATCAGTTTGTTGAAATAGTTCTTTATTTCTTTTGGCGGCGAGATTCCGTAGCTGTCGAAATAATAATTTTTCTTCTTCCCGTTCTTCATCCACGCCACCCAGTGAGTGCCTTCACCCGATGAATCATCTAGATTTAAAATTCCGCATTCCGATTGTCGAGGTCTTCTCTTCGGTAAGGCATCTCTGGAAAACACTTCTAGAAAATCTTTGATTTTCAAATCTTTTGCCGCATTCAACAGATCGATGTTGGATAGGGGTTCGTTAGGTAAGACGACACCTTCTACGGATATCTTTATTTTCTTATTCATAATGCGTATATATTTTTATTTATTTATTTTATTATAATTCACTAAAAAATGACGTTATTTTTTTTTTTTTTTCTCTTTTTTTTTAAACTAACATTCTTGATGTCTCTATCGTTTTCTATAATTTTGATTCCATCTAATTCTTCTTGATTTTCTGAACTCTTGATGTCATTATCGATTTCCATAATATTGAATCTGTCTAATTCCTCTTGATTTTCTGGACACTCGATGTTACAATCGATTTCTATAATTCTGAATCCATCTAATTCCTCTTGATTTTCTAGACACTTGATGTTACTATCGATTTCTATAATTTTGAATCCATCTAATTCCTCTTAATTTTCTGGAATTCTATCATCCACAATCGTATCTAGAATCCAATCATCCATATTCATATCATCTCTAATTAGATCCGCAGTCCAATATCCGAGTGCCAAAGTGCTTATTTTATCGTCTAACACGAATCTCTTATCGTCGTCGGCCGTCAGCGAAATCTTGTTGACTATTTCGGTATACAAGTCGTGATTTTCGCTTCGAATCGATTTCATAGTCTTATACACCGGACCACTTCCTAACAGACAATCTTTATACCCTTGGAAAGAGATGTTTTTCTTCACCATGCACGCTTGAACTCCTTTGCACTTCTTGATCTCTTTATCATCTTCTAGACGATAAGCATACAGTTTGGGTCTCAAGCCCACTAATTCGACGATCTGTTTACCGCCGCTCTCGTCCTTAAATTTACCCAACACCTTCTTGTTGTCATTCGATTGAATGTTGGACGGGTGATCGACGGGATAATTGCTCGTGTCGAACCACTCGGCCACGTCCTGAGATATATCTTGGTAGACGTCTTTCGTCTCTATCTCGTAAACTAAACACTCCATGTCGGTGAACAGTAGTTTGGCTTTATCACCAAATTTTCGTTTGCCGTAATTGTAGTGAAACTCGTACATCAATCGCTTGCTGATATCTAAGATGATCGGTCCGAGATAATATGGTTTGTCAAACTTCAGGTGCATCTTTTGCATGTGAACAGCCACTAGATTTTCGTCGAATATGGTTCAGTGTTTGTAATTGGGTTTCGCCACTAATGATTTAGCTCTTTTCTCAGACGTGATGAGTCGAACGTCGGTTCTCTTCCTGATGTTTTCCATTGATTTACCGTACACGCAGTTGTTCATGAGTTTGAAGAAATCTTTTTCGAAATAGTTCTCGGCTCGAGTTCTGAGATTCGTGTTGAGATCGATGTATTTTTTCATCCAAGGCTCTTCGTCAAATCGAATGATGTGATGTATGTTGACTAATTTCATCCCGTAATCGATGTACTGTTTCAAATTCTCACTGTAGTCGACGTAGTTACGTTTGTTAAATAAATTGGGAATGAGTTTTTCCTCGTCTCCCTTGTTCGGTTCCATTCGTTCAGGAGCCAGCGGATAATCGTTGTGTAGATCGTGTAATTCTTTCAGATAGTTCAAATCAACTTCTAAAATGCAAGGATAATCTCTCCATTTTTGCATCTCTTCCGGTTCCTTCGCCCATTCGAAATTTCCAATCGGTAAAGGATGACTCATAGCCCAACCATACAGATTATTGGCGTCCCAATACTGTATGCATTTAGTTGACCGTTTTGAATCGAAACCTTCTTTCATGTAGGGATTGTTAGCCTCAGAATGTCTGTGGGAGATCATCGAGATGCCACCTCTCGCAGCCCTTTCGAACATGAGCAACATGTCCACGTCGGATAATAATTCCAATTGGACTTCGGTGGGCTTCAACAGAGCGTCCCACGCCAAACCGGGTGCGGTGAAATACCAAGCGGGATCCAGATCGTAATTTCGACAACAGACGTCTCGAAAATTTTCGAACACGTCTGCCAAGAGTAGAACGTCGGTCTTCAGATAGAGATCGTGATAATCTCTCATGGTTTTCATATCAAATGATTTCCACACGTTTTTAGCATGTTCGTAATTCTCGTCGGAAATGTCTGATTCATATAATTTTGAATAAAAATCTTCTTTCGAAGGTAGTGCGGTGTCTTCGAATCTCTTTAGATCGTTCATGTAATCATAAGGATAGACTCCTTTCCTCAACATGACGTCTACTCATTCTTCGAAATGTTCGCTCATGATTTTAAATTTATCCTTGCTCATGTTCTCGACTAATTTTTCCAGAGCGGTCGACATGAATTTAAAACTGTCGATGAAACGTATTGCTCTATGAATGAATTTCGTTTTTTCTTCCAACGTCTCTCCGTCAATTACTCTTTTCTCCTCCATGAGCTTCCATTTCGTGATGGAAATGTATCTTTCTTCGCTGTTCGTGATGCAATTTAATTCTTCGTGTGAGGTGCCGTGATTTTTCACGAACAGATGACTGTCATAACCCAAGAGATTGTGAAACATCACCGGATAGAAAACGGCGTCTCGATATTTTAAATTACACTTGCTGTGAGCCGGACCGCGATACAGACCCGTGTAATGATCGTGGTCTCTGACCTTCCTATTTTCCTTCGAATTCTCGTCGAACAATTGTTTGCATATGTGACATTCGGTGGCTCTGTTATTTTCGTCCTGCTGCTCTCGCAAACGGCGTCTCGATATTTTAAATTACACTTGCTGTGAGCCGGACCGCGATACAGACCCGTGTAATGATCGTGGTCTCTGACCTTCCTATTTTCCTTCGAATTCTCATCGAACGATTGTTTGCATATGTGACATTCAGTGGCTCTGTTATTTTCGTCCTGCTGCTCTCGCGTGATGATCATTTCTGCTGGAGTTTTGAATTTGTCGTATAACATTTGAAGTTTCCATTCTAACTCTTCCACGAACCTTTGAGCCACGTCGTCGTCTTCATACTGTTTTGTGTAGGTGAAGGGACCCATGTCGTGTTGCGAGTCGAAAGCGCATTTCACATAAATGCAATAGCCCGACGTAACTTTGAAGAGCGTTGGGTTGACAGGAACTCATTTTCGCGGTGAAACATTCGAAATCAGCGTACACGACGAATGGTACTTTTAACCTTCTATTGTGATTTTCAAACTTCATGATGGTGTTGGGTTTGGGCATTTCGACGGCGACACCTTGATTTTCGTTGCAATATTTTTGATGTTTCGCCAACGAGTCTTCGCTGTGAAACACGTTCATGCAATTGTAACATAAAGATATCTTTCCGTTATGATTATTATTTTGTTTCGACAGTAATCGACTCGGATGTTTAACCCAACAATAATGACGATTGTCACCATTCGAAATCAATAATAAAATAATCGTCTTTTCTCTTCCAAGATACAAAGTCAGTCTGAGAGGATGGATCTTTTGTTTTTCGTCGTCGTATCCCAAGACGTTCACCGCAATGGTGGGATTTTGAGCCTCGAAACATTCGATGTGTTTTAACTGCGTTGGAAAAGTCAATCTGGTCCAATCAAAATTTTTAGAAGTTTCCTCGTACTGAGAAACTCTATCGGAGTTTATTTTGACAGGGTATAAAGCGGATGTGACTGCCGATTTAAAACACTGATCATCGTTATTTTTCACATTGATCACGGCGTATTTCTTAGCGAGGAAATACGGTAATTTCACGTAGGAAGACCTTTTCAACAAATCGTTTTTAGTTATGTGAATTTCGAGTTTCAACACCTCATCAAACGTCCAATTACTACCTTCATGTTGATAATTCGCGAGAGACGTCAACATCTTGTCTTTCATCTTTTCGAAAACGTCTGATAAATCTGAACCTCGAAATACGGGTTCGACATTAGATCTGAAATATGCATTTTTCACGATGCTCTCGCCGGACTTCACATCGATTTTATTCATCACGCAATGGAGTATTATCTTAATTTTTAGTCCCACGTTCATGTATTTGCGAAACAAATCCAATACCTTTTTCTTCACCCATTCCATGAACAATTTCAGATCGATTTTCTTCAACGAGGGAACCACGTCGAAAGTTTTAAAATGCCTTTGATCGCACTCTCCCATTCCACGGACTTCGATTGAAATAGTTCTGCGGTGAGTCGCGCTAGATATTCTTCTCCTTTCCCTTCGTCTATTGCTCATCGAAGTTCGTTCGATATATCTCATTTGCCTAGAATCTGATGTGCATCACTCGTTTTCGTTTTTCTTTTCTTTTCTTTGGAAACTTGAAGTTCTTCAACGGCTTTTCGTTTAGTCGTCTTCTTATTTTTCACAATCGAAACCTTTTCGTTTTTTTTCGACGTCGGCATTTCGATTCCTTTTACTATCTTTTTCTTCTTCTCATTTTTCACAACCAATGCATTTTTTGACATCGTTGCTATCGACATTTCGATTCCTTTTACTATCTTTTTCTTCTTCTCATTTTTCACAACCGATGCATTTTTGACATCGTTGCTATTGGCATTTCATTTGTCTTTCCATCGTTTCGCAAATGTTTCTGTATGACTTCAATCTTTTTTGATTTAGTTCTATGATTTCTGAAATGTGAACTTTTTAATAGTTTACAAATCTCGTTTAACTGAGGTATGGTTTTCTCATTTAAATTTTCCAATTTTTTTTTATCTGTTTGTTTCATTTTGTAAGAATATATTTTTTCGAATTTTGTATTTTAAATAATTTGTTTAAAAAGTTTTGTTTTTTTAATGTGAAAAAAAATATTTTTTTGATGAAATTAATCGATTTTTTTTATGTTCCTTAACGTTAAAAAAAAAAAAGGAAAAATAAAGGATGTTAAAAATTTAACTTATATATATAAAGAGAAAAAAAACTCTTTAAACAAATTATTTAAAATACAAAAATTTAAAATATACATTATTTGCAAGAATTCGTAAAACAAAAAAACCCCAAATAATCGATGATGACGACAACATCCATGACGGAATCTCGACATAAACGTCGACGTTGTTTAATAAATCGTTATTCTCCAAAAAACCAAGAAGAAAAAAATCGTAATTTATATTTACGCATTTCGAAAGAAAACGATACGATTTGCGATAGAAAATCGAATCGTAATACTATTAGCGAACAAAAATTAATCGACAATGTCGTTCGAACTATTAAAAAAGAAGGTTTAAGACAAATAGAACTCTTACAACTTTTACGCGAAGTCCCTCACGAGGTTCAAAACAAATTTCCACGAAGCAGACGCGTGTTCATGTCACCCGATTCCTTCTCAAAAGATGATGATAACTGCAAGATGTGAAGGCTAATTTTTAAACGTTCGATGTCTTGCCCGTTCTAAAACTCGGGAAAAAAAAATTAAATTAATATGAAAAAAAGGATGTTAAAATTTAACTTTTATATATATTTAAAGAGAAAAAAAACTTTTTAAACAAATTATTTAAATACAAAAATTTAAAATATTTATTATTTGCAAGAATTCGTAAAACAAAAAAAAACAAATAATCGATCATGACAGCAACACCTAAAAGATGCGAATTGAAATTGAAATGAGTCGAAGCGTGTACGAAATTAGGTTTTAAAATCTATACATTACAACAACATGATCCCATCGAATTGAACGAGGTCGAGACGATGGGCTTAGAGCGCTACTACGACAAATATCATATGTGTTTGAAATTGGACGAAGCCATGCTCGATTTGTTTTGCAAGTACCAAAGCGATCTGGTGAATAATATCATCGTCGCCGAAGACAGAAAATTCGACAAGGACGATTTGTTGTTGTTCTTTAGAAATTACATATATCCAATAATCTCACTCGAACTCTTAGACAAATCGGGCGGTGAGAGTGCATTCACCGATGTAAAAAAAACTTAAAAGAGTAAAGATAAACATACAAGACATTTTCGTAAGTGAGAAAATGACGCATGTCAACATGCTAATAACGGACTTGGAAATATAAACAATAGAGAGATTGATTTTTAGCGAAGAAGAAGGAAAAAAGTAATGAGATCTAAAGATGATCTCATTACTTTTTACAAAAAAATTTTCACATTAAAGAAATTAAAATTAAAAACCACTTTTTTTTATATATATAAAGAGCAAAAAAAACAAAACTTTTTTTAAACAAATTATTAAAATACAAAATTTAAAATATACATTATTTACAAGAATTCGTAAAAACAAAAAAAACAAATAATCGATCATGAGGGCAACAACACCTAAAAGATGCGAATTGAAATTGAAACGAGTCGAAACGAATAAGAAATTCGGTCATAAAATCTATAGATTACAACGACACGATCCCATCAAATTGAACGAGGTCGAGATGAAGGGCTTAGAGCACAAATACGACAAATATAAGATGCCTCTGAAATTGGACGAAGCCGCACTCGATTTGATTTACGAGTACCAAAGCGATCTGCAGAACATCGTTATCGCCAAAGATAGAGAATTCGACAAGGACGATTTGTCGATGCCCTATGGAAATTACATATTTCCAAACATCTCATTCGAACTCGTGGAGAAATTGGGTGGTGAGAGCGAGTTGACCGATGTAAAAAACTCAAAAGAGTAAAGATAAACATTCAACACGTTTTCGAAAAAGGAGAAGACACGAGTGTCAACAAGCTAATAATGGACTTGGAAATATAAACAATAGAGTGATTGATTTTTAGCGAAGAAAAATGAAAAAAAAAAAGTAATGAGATCATCTTTAGATCACATTACTTTTTTTTTTGTTTTCCTTCTTCTTCACTATTACCATATATTGTAATAACGTTTCCTTTTCTCTCAATTTTCAGCGTCGATTCTTCTTTTTCTTTTTTTCTTTTTCTTTGTGATATGATACGTTTATAACAACATTTTTGTTTATCTGAATCATAATTATGAACGAATGTTGTGCATCTCTTGGTAACACTCGCATCATCACCATTCTCTTCAGAAGGTAGTGGTGACGGTGGAAAGCATCATCTCATTCTCAACCGTCTAAACGCACTTTATCTATCTCTTTCATCAGTTCTTTCCTTAGATATCCCTCATTAGCGTCTAACCATCTTTTTATTTTTTCGCTCTCTGGCTTGCGATGTTCGTCATTATCGTCAAATTGTTTCTCCACCTTTTCATCCAGGTGATAAATTCTCCACCTTGTCATCCTGATGATAAAATTATTTCTCCACCTTTTTTACTAATTTTAAATATATTATTTTATACTTTGTATGATTTAATATTTTATACAATTTTATATTATAATAACATATTCAAAATCGGTATGTTCTTAAACGGCGAATTCTCACCGAGCAACAAACCCTTGCCAAGTCGCTCAACGTTCCGTCCACTCTTCAGATGGAGACCGTTTCCTCTCAGAGAGTTGCCACCTCTAACGGGTTCTAGATACAATCCTTTACCGCTGTCGTCTATGTGGACGCGACACACGGCTCCTCCCTTCTTCAAAAACAGTCCGCTGCCAACCATTAATTTCTCAACTGCCAAACTAGCGAGTCCCGTGAGAGCTCCCACGCCGAGAGTCTTTCCGAGAAAGGGTAGTGCCTTTGCGGTGAAGGGTAATGCTTTTGCGGCTATTCCTGCCAATAGCGGTAGGAAACCGCCTTTCATTCTCAAATTGTATCTCAATTGAGCGGGACTCATTCTCACCGTCAACCCTCTTCCATCGCGAATCGCTTTCTCCATCCTTTTGATTTGACTTCTGGTCCAGGCGATCGAATCCTGACCGCCTCTCGTCAGATCTTCGTGAGTGAATTTGAATCTCACCGCCTCACCTCGAGTTGTTAACGCTCTCTTAAGTTTCTTCCTCTGTCCTGCGGATATGTTCACGTTTTTAACCACGTATTCTGTCATAATTCTGTTTTTTAAAATATATTTACTTCAATTGTTTCTTGTTTAATAATTATATTAAAATAATTTTGTAAAATTAATATTGCGTTTATTTTATTTTTGTTATCTATATATATACACAATATTTTTTTTTTTGCTTTTATATTTCTCTTATGTGAAATCGTATTGTCATCCTCTCTCCGTGAAGATCTAACAGTTCACCATTTTGATCTGTCAACGTGGTTTTGAGACTATACAACGCGTCCAAAATGACTGGTAGATAAACTAAATTTTGAGGTCGCTCCATGATCTTATAACCCGGCGACACGTTTGGAAAGAAGGAATAGATCGTCGGTTGAGCGCTACCATTTACGTAGCTTCCAGTAATCACGTCCACGTTCACCAGAATGCTATTGACAGCGAGAATGTCGACAGTATTTTCAGATGCCGTGTGGCCTCGATACATCTTTCGATCGAATCCCAACATCTTGCCTATAGAATCGTCCGTGTTGAAATCCACTCGAAAATTATCTTCCAAATCCAACATCGTCTGTAAGGTATTAGGATTGGGAGCGAGTCTGATCTTGTTGCTTCCCTTTCCATCCGTCTTCATTCGCGTCTGAATGTAATTGTTCAAATCGTCTATGTCGCAACTCCCTTTGGGAATTCGAATCTCCAACCAATCCATTCCATCGGAATACTTGAACGAGTTATTCTTTTCGGTGACGTTGGGAAAGGAATAATAAGTCTCCAGATTCACCAACGCCATCTCGTATCTTTTCTCTCTATTCAATTCGATGGAAGGTTCGAATTTCGTAGCGAATCGAGTCGAATCGCCACTCACCACGATTTGAATGGATTGTTTTGCAGCCGTATTCTCGGCTATCTGTTCTAACAATTCTCCATGTTCGAACATTATATTTAATTTTATTTTTTTTTATTCAAAACTAATTATTTGAAGATTTATTATTTTCTAAATTTTATTTTCATGCTCTATCTTATTATTATCATCAGAAACATAAAACTTGCCGAATCCGCACCGATATTTTCCGTGATTAAATTCGCTTGTCAAATCGATCACGACGAAATTGTAAAGTCCACCATCCCAAACCCTCTTGCAGAATCTCCTGAATTCTGCCACGCTCATGTCGTTTGTGACGTGATCGCTGTAGATGTGATTGAGATTCTTGAGATCTTGGCGAAAGAGACATAGAAAATTAGAGTTCTCCCTTATCGTCTGTCTCGGCAATCGAAAATAATTCTGCGACAGGTAGAAACAGTCCACGTTGCTGTGTCGACCCCTAACGTAATAAGATTCGCATCGGTTCTGTCTCTCCAAAAACAGATCGTCGAAAATCATGAGATTCTTATCTTCCGATTTCAGTTCTCTAGGATCCGGAACGTCGGTAGCGTTCTCATAAAATCGACACTCGACGTTCGAAGATGCATTTCTCTTCATCAGCTCTATCGCCGCACCGTCCAAAATGGTCAAGAGTGGAGCTCCACTCTTGTCGAATTCCTCCCTACTGTCAAAGATTCTGGCTATGACGTTCTTGGGCAATCTACGATCCATGCACTCTCGAAGCAATCTGTATTCGGGTTGAAACAAGCTCTTGCCAAACACGAACAATCTGTCGTAATCCAACCAGTCGGGTCGGGACAACAGATTCATCAACAGATTGGTCTTTCCACAATTCGATTTTCCCACTATCAAGCCTCTTATGCTCTTGGGAAAGAACTCGTTATTCGACCTCTTGGTCGCGGCGTCGTTCCAAGACATACCTTTAATGTTCATCTTTGTTTTATTTTGTTTGTTTGTTATTTTAGATTCTTTTCAAACGCACATTTTTTATGTTTTTCAAACTCTGTTTTTAATGTTATTATTTATTTATATCACGCCATCGCGAGTTCTCTTCAATCCGGATCCACTCGTCATTTTAGCTAAATCTTGTATGGGCACCACAACATCCTTAAAATCTTTCCAACTTTTTGTCGTTCGCTCTAACGCAGCTCGCTTCGCCAGCGGACTGATCAACTTGTCGATCAACGCGTCGGCTGCCCTCCTGCCAGCCACAGAAGCTATCCTACCACTGGCTTCGGAAGCGGCTTTCTTACCAGCATCCAAAGCCGTCTTCTTACCGACCTCAAACGCGGTCGATGCGAGTTTTCTACCCGCATTGCTCGTGAACGCTCGCATTATAGAATCGACGATGCCAGAATGGCCTTGAACGTAAGTTCTGACGTATCCCCTGTTCTTTATCACCAACATATTTTATTTTTATGATATATTTTTGTTTTTTTCACTGGTAAATCGTTTTTGCCATTTAAATACCTTTATTATTCTAGTGTAAAAATTTACTGTTTTATTTTTGTTTGTTTGTTTGTTTCTCTCTACTTATTATATACACATAAATCCTTCAATTCGTTCATCAGCCTTTTATACTGGTTTTTATTCAAAACCTTCTGTTTTAACAATTCGTCAGATAGAGTAACTATCTGATTATCTAATCCTGTGTTACCAGCCCGTCTGCTCGCCATCAACAAACTCAATCTCTGAGACAGAGCGTCAGAATCGCTCGGAAGAAAAGTGGTTTTCTCCCCTTTGCCAGTCACCGATTCGATGAACTTCTTGTTCATATCCTATATGGGTTTCACCACTTTCGTCCACTTGTAACCTCTGTTGGCTTTGGGTCTCGTCTCTCTGGCATCGTTATTTCTCTTCATGGCGTGGGTCTGGACCAGAATGTCTCCGTAATTGTCGAAATCCTGTTCCGTGTAATCGCTGGGCTTGTCGTAAAGGAGCAATCTGCGCAGTCCATCAGTCAATTCATATCTGTTCGAACCCATGATCAATTCATCATCGCCAATATCCACTTCCGTATCACCTACATAAATCCTTCCCTCCGAATCCTTATAAAATCCATACAACTGATCTCTCTTACCGCCATCATCATCGGATGATGCGACGCTACTAGTGGTGATAGTCGAAGCCGTATCATCAGACTCGCTCTCTGTTTGAATTCCCGTGGGAACGTAATCCGGTGTAGATTGAACGGAATACTGATTTCCAAAACTAGGAGGCAACGAACCCATTCTCAAAGAACTCTCCTTTATGGGTCTCAATTCTTCGACTATCTCCTTCCTGCTTCGCTCTTGACCCTCCGTCACGGGTTTAAATATTTTTGTGGCTTTGCGTTTGAGTTCCATCTCACCAAGACGTCTGCTCCTATCAGCAGACTGAATCCCCTTCTTAGCACGCTCAAACTCTTCTAAAATTCGATCTCGGTGCGTAGGATCCATCTGTAAAAACATCTTTCATTTTAATTGTTTTTATTATTTTCAAAATTAAATGTTTAATTATATTTTTTATGTTTTAAGTAATAAAAATCTTTCCGTCTTAATATAATAATCTGAAAAAATTCACATCTCAACTGACTGTGTTAATTGAAGTTTAAAAATATGTTTAAACAGTACATGACAAACCAGTTTCTGATTTAATGCATTTTGACAGTAGTTTTTACATTTGTCAAAAGATTTTCATTCACACATCAAACAACCATTCACTCAGTGTCAAATTAAGAGAGAATCCCTTTGATGACTGTTAAACAGTTTCAACACACAAAAGAAAACTGATTTTAACGCTGAGAACTTATTCATTACAAAATCTCTCTCCGATTGCTATCATGAATATATTAAAAATTTTACCACTCAAAACCTAATTGAGCGGAGAATGCGTTTTATACATTCCGATAAGTGTTTGACTTTTTTCGAATGAATGCTTAACAGTCAATCTCTCTCATCAAGACAAAACACGAATATCTATTACAGATCAACTCTTTCGAACAAAAAACCCTCAAAACTCAATTTCTATCCATCCCATCAAGAGAAAACATGAATGTCTATAATACAGACCATATTCATAATTGACTCTTTTGAACAAAAAACCTCATTCACTCATAACGATAACATGTGTTAGTTTTTACTTCAGGAAGATGTGACTGGGTTCGCGAATTTCCAACACACCGACGACAACACTCTTCGTTCAAAATATTTCCATCAAGTGCTCATCGAGATCACCTCGCAATAATAACGTGCGCCAGTCTCACTTCGAGAAATGCTACAGTGGGTTTGCGGATTCAAACACCACCTCTTCACGCGAGTTGATTTCAGACCTAAAATCTGCAAGCGAGTTTCCCCCATAGGATTCAGTGTTAAAATCGTGTACGGACGCGGATTGTTAGAATCAGCAAGATGATGAGTTCGAACTCTCAAAACGTTTTTTTGCTCGCAATTTAACACTCTCCATAGGGTTTCAGTGTTAAAATTGTGTACGGATGCGGATTGTTAGAATCGACAAGACGATGAGTTCGAACTCTCAAAACATTTTTTTGCTCGCAATTTAACACTGAATCCTATGGGGAAAACTCATCTGCAGATTTCAATCAAAATGGTACATGTACGTGTACGTAAAACTACGTGCGTCTAGGATACAATTCAGTGTTAAAAAAATTCGAGCTCACCCTTAAAAAACGTTAAAATCTTGTACACGTACACGATTTTAACACTAAATCCTATGGAGATGTACATGTACACGTACACGTACATGTACAGGTGAGCTCGTATTCTCAATTATCACCTACTAACAAGGGCTACGTAGATTCTGCCGTGATACGATCACAAGAATACCTAGAATCGCAAGTGGACGATCTCTACCTGAACAAACAATCTGGCGGAACCACGGAGGGCGGTATCGACATGAACAGAGAGAATTTATTCAGACTCAGTCACAATCCCGAATTCGATTCCAGCGCAGTCAGCAGGAAGTACGTGGACGACAACTCGGTCTGGAGGAAGGGCGACATCATGGAAGGTAAACTAGACATGGGTGGACACGCGCTAACGAATCTACCGGATCCCGTGAACATGACGGATGCCTGCACCCTGATTTCGGTGGTGGAGAAAGTCAAATATGCTAGACAATTGATCACCGTGTGGGCCGAGGAGGCCGGCACCTTAGATGAGGGAAAAGCTGAGTGGTCTTTCAGAAATGGAGGTAACGGATCGAAACATGGTCAGGTGGGATATCCCATGCCGCTGGGAGGTGAAATCCTTCGAATGAGTCTGGCTTCCTCGGATTTGAATAACAGAGTGGTCGTCAATCTCATGGTGAATGGAGTAGAGAGTGATAAGAGATACAGCGTTGAAAGGACTGAGAATCAACATGCGAATGTTAGCACGTTCGGCACGCCTCTCAAAGTGAACGCTGGAGACAGGATTAATTTCGTTACAAAAACCAATAATCCCGAAGCCGCCAGGTCCATGGTGAGTCTACTGATCGAACTAGTTCCTTTGAACAAACAGTGAATGCGTGGAAAATAATGAACGGATAGCACAAATAATGTGTGATTTATTAAAAACAACAAAAAAAGTAATGAAATTTAGAAAGATGTTCAATCTCTCTAGATCACATTACTTTATTTATTTTGTTTTTTTGTTTTTTTTGTTTTTTAATAATTACTCATTACTTTTTTTATTTTTTTAA
The DNA here is from genome assembly GCA_031216915.1 of Pictodentalium vernedei. Lineage (NCBI taxonomy): Eukaryota > Metazoa > Mollusca > Scaphopoda > Dentaliida > Dentaliidae > Pictodentalium > Pictodentalium vernedei. Next base: position 27,214,153 of record CM062295.1, read on the forward strand.
ATTTTTTTTTTCACACACGTCTCTCATCGAATGATCGACATCTTATTTCCATCCGATTCGAATTGTAATTCTCTGTCTGACAGAACTAGGGCGAAGGCTTCGGTTTTTCTCGGCATGTTCCTATCGAATTGCATCTTGATCTGAATGTCTAAGATGCTACTCTTGAGTCGTTCACTCTGTTTACTAACATCGAATACGAACATGGGATACATCGACTTGTATTCGCCGGGAGATATGTTAGGATTGCTCATCAATTCGTCTAGACCATGATACTTCTTTCTAAAATCAGAGGCGTCGCCGTACAGTCTGCAGAAATCGTTCTTGTCGAACAATGCGTTGTAATCGATTGCTGGATATCTCGTGGCGTTAAGAAACACTTGCATGTTTCTCAAATGGCAGTGATCGAACAGCGAAGCATTCTTTTCCTGAGACCCGTCCCTATCGGTCTGAAATGCAACCATGATGAAATGCGGTCTCTCGGAAGCGGATTTCACCGTTAATCTCCAATCGAAGTGATTCGTGGAGAGAGGAATGCTAGCCGTGTCACACTGTCCAATTCTAAATCCCACGGGTAATTTACTCTTGGATTCTATGATCTTGTAGAGACGCGCTTTTTCCACGATCAAAGGCTCCACGTGCGGAACGAACCACGATATCTTGTGTAGAATTATCTTACCCACATTGGTCGCAGTGAGTCTCACTATTGCGTCGTCGTCTCCTTTTCGAATCAGCATGAGATTGTGTTTGAATCCGTACATGATCTTGTTGTAATCATCCGCAAATCCGAAGATGTGTTTCAAAGGTATCCTGAACGAAATCGTTCCTTTAGGTCTGGACGTCTTGACGACGTAGTCGAGTATCAAGGCGGCGCCGGCGCTAGCAGGGCCGACGGTGTCTTTCACCCACAACTGATTAAGTCCTCTGCATTTCGAAAAATCATCAGGATACGTCAAGAGTCCGAACATCGTGGTGGCCTGACCGGGATGAAACACAGATTCTATCTCTTGTACGGATAGCATGTATTTTATATTGCTGAATAGATGCATGATGCCATTATTGGCTAGAGTAACCGTGTCGTCATCGGCGTAGTCGCTCCCTTCTTCCTTGGTGAGACGTCCCTGCACCACTATATAACTCTCGCTAGGTTGTATGAATAGATCTTGAGTTTCGACGTTGATTCTTATCTCTCCCGCATTGTTCAAACTTGTTCCGGTTACCGGTTCGTATTCGTGAACCTCATATTCTTGAATACTTTCATCTTTCACTATGCTTTGTGCTATATCTAGTATATTTGTCATTTTTAAAGGATTTGTGTTTTTTTGTTTATTAATTAGCTTGCTTTTTTATCTAAAAATAGTTTTTAATTATTTTTTTTATTATTAATTTTCTCTCTTATATATATGTGTGTAAACAAGAAAATGTTAAAGAGAGTAAATAAAAGAAATTTGTTTTCTTATCAAAACTTTGTCTTCTGTAATTGTTGTTCGTAAAACTTTCCGATGATCTCTTCTCCATCCAAAGCTTTGATTTCGTAAGTCACCGGATCAGTGTGAAATATTTTGATTATCACGAAGATTTCTGAGGTCCATCAAGGAGTATAACCCTTTTTGAAGTGCTTCTTATAAGCGTAGATTCTCACTCGATCACCGACCGCAAATTTCTGCGTTCTAGACTTCTTCCTAATCTTAGATCTTTCAGGATAAAGATTCGCGTAGACGAGTTTTTCATTTTGAGAATCGCTAGCTTCCACGGGAGTCATCTTGATCGATCTGTGTCGCGTGTTGTTGTAATCTTTGACCAGACCGTTCAGAGCGTATATGTATTTCTTGGTTGAATTCGCGTGAAGTATCTGTGCATCTTTTCCTTCATCGTTAGATTCCAACGTTCCACCACGCTGGCTTTCTCTTCGTTTTCGATCGAGTAGAGGTCGACCAATGATGAACGTGCTTGTTGTAGAATTCATTTCCCTTATCCACCCACAATTTACTCGGTTTTTGAGAAGACGAGTCGAACACGCTCTTCAGAGCCTCGGCGACGCAAGGTCCCCATTTATTCTTCAAAGCTCTGATCCAACCGTATTTGGAAAACACGTCGATGACCGTCAATAGATATTTGACACCCTCGTTCCACCTCGAAAACGATCTTATGTCGACCAAGTCGGCAGACCAAATATCATCCAAACCCTTCACAAACACCCTTCTCTTTCGAAATTTACGCACGATGGGTTTGTGTAACTCCTCGGCCAATTTGCTCATCAATAATCGTTTCTTCTTTTCTTTTTTTTGAACGCCCCATCCGAATCGACGTTTCACACCGATCAGATTGCCGACCAGCGAACGTTCTATCTTCTCTCTCCTGGTCGGTTTTGATATGCCTCTCAATTTCCCCAACATGTTTTTATCGCAGACGTCGTTGTGAATCTTGGTGTTGGGATGTCCGGCGTAGCACAGATCGTGATCATACGTGGCCGCGTCCACCCTATTCACAGGTTTGCTCCACGATTTAGGAGTCAGATCGGCTTTGAGTCTCTTGTTCAATTTCGTTCCGGGTCCGTGAAACTGTGACCAGGCAGATGCATTTCGAAAGGTAGATTATTGATCATTTTATTCACGATGCCTTTACCTTTGCTCGTGTTCTTTTTTTTACGAATCAAGTCTTGATAGAACCACACACGTCGCAAATTCCGCGAAGCATCTGTCTATCGTTTTTAGTTCGTACTTCTCGAGAATTACTCGTCTCGGTAACTCTCTTACACTTTATGCAATACATTTTTAAGAGTTATTTAAATTAATTTCGTTTTTTATTTTATATATAAATTTAATAATTAATTAATTCTGTTCTTATTATATATATATTTTTTTCAATCGCTGCTCTTGAGTTCTATCATCTTACTGAATTCCTCCCTGGCCTCTTTCCTCCCCTTTTCCATGAGAGAATCCTTCATCTCTTCTTTGGTGATCTGACGAGTCTTGATTCTCACGGCTTCTTTCATGGCATCGTATTTCGTTTTCTTGCTCAATATCATGAAGTATTCTCCGTCCGATATCCTACCGTCTTTCAATGCCATCGAGATCATTTCGGATATCGTGTCGATATTGGAGTCGGCCAAGACGCGAATCTTGTCGTGTTTCCTTGCCTTCAGATATAATTTCCTACTCAAAAAGTTTCCGAGCGTGCTAAACAATCCGGCGGCGAGAGCCACGGTCAACACGATCGGAATGCCAACCGCGGTCGACAACAATCCGATGCCGGCCGCGTGTAAACCCATGGAAATCGTGATGAGTGTCGTGTCGATCGTGTTGATGAATTTCACGAAACGCGAATACTTCTTCTTCAGAGAACGGCGAGAATCTCTCTCTCTCAAGTTGGATACTCTTGGATTCTACTGATTTGATCGATGCGATACCTCTCTCCTCTTTCTTTTTCTTCGAGCGACGGTACCGTCGGCAAAACGCCATTCGGCTTCTCATCCTCGTCGTCATCTAACGTCGGATACAATTTATTTCTAGTTCTCATTTTTGTGTTTTTTTTCATCCTCGTCGTCATCTAACGTTAGATACAATTTATTTCTGGTTCTCATTTTTGTTTTTTTTTTCTTTCTAACATTAGATAAAAAATTTATGTGTGTATTTATTTTTATTTTCTATTCTCCCTCATTTTATATCAACGAGAAAACTTAGACGTATGCTTCATTGAACAATAATTTCATGACGCATCCCTTGTCTTCTAAAGTCAGACTTTTACGTGCCAATTTCAGTTCTTCCGAAACTGTGGGCTTTCTTTGATCCTTACAGAAGAGTAATCTCTTCCAAAACGCGATCACTTCGTCGATTTGAACGCATTCGAACGCCGGTTCGAAATACTTGATGACCATATCTTCCCTTTCCATCGACAGACACGAATGATTCTCGTGATCGAAGTCTAGGTGATCCTGACATCCGACGCATCGTTCTAACAAGAGGTGACCTAGTTGTTCGTTCACGCAGAATGCATAGGCTCTCATCAGCATTTTTAAAAGAAACCTTGCTCTAATAATCTGGGAAGCGTTCATGATTTACGTATTTTTTTTATTATCTATTCGATTTGATATATTTATTTTTAAATAACTATTTATTTATATTTTTTATTCTCTCCTATATATATCAATCACTTTTTTTTTTATTTCCTCGGGTATTCCCCCCACTTACGTCAGAAATGGAAGCGCTCAATAGTAGTCTGTTAAGTTTGGAAAAATCCGGGTATTCCCCCCACTTACGTCAGAAATGGAAGCGTCCAATAGTAGTCTGTAAAGTTTTGGAAAAACCCACGCCTCAAAAACAATAGCGGATTCTAGGCCACTGGCCCAGAATCTGCAAAACGTTTTTTTTTATGCTGGCCTAGAATCCGCAAACTGTTTTTGCTCGCGTTCACCAACGATGGATCGATGGTCTGATCCGCGATGGGAACGTCGACAAAAATTTTTTAAGTAAAAAAAAAAAAAGTGAAAATGTACAATTTTCACTTTTTTAAAAAAACCGTGTACATTCGACGTTCACCACGGGTATTTGAACGTTAAAAGTGCGATCTAGGAGTCTAAAAAAAACAGCGGATTCTGGGCCACCCAACATTTTTTGTGAACAAGCGTGCGATTTAACACTGAATCCCACGTTGATAAACGCATCGTGTACGTGTACGGTACATGTACAAAGTGGCTGGTAATCCACCTTATATACCTACTTATGCGCATTGCTTGTTATTAGGGTGATACGTGTTTCCGTCGTCCATTTTGTATACTGGAGGCCGCCATCTTGGTTTCGATGGTAGCATGTGGTTGCTATGTTATCCAAAGGCTTCTTATAGAATAGGGGGTATGTTCGTAGGGTGTGTTCGATTGAATTGGAATATCACGAATTACCACAAACAACCCGACAAGTTTTACTATTTCGAATTCTTTCAGAATTCTCTGCTTCTATCTATATATGCAATAGTTTTCGTCTACCCGACCTTGTTCCTTTGTCTTGGAGTATGCTTCAGAATAGTAGAAGATCCCATCAGATCCCATCAGCTGGAAAAGCTTTGTTTATTATTACTATTTTTAGTTTTTCTGGTCTGTTCTTGTTAGTTCTGATCCAATTCCGAATACTCTTATTGTTTCATTTATCTAGATCTCCCAATCACTTCACGTTTCTGGCTAACTAACCAAGCAGATTGCTTCATCTCTCATAATCTGTAAGCAGATATATCTCCCCTTATTACAACGAAGTCCTATACGATTCTCATCACCTCTATAGCCAATGGCCATATCCCATGGAATCCCATTTTTAGAAAACACCTGTTGCTATGGAACCCCCTTTCGTCGTATGAGGCTACGAGGGCTATGAGGAAGCATGGATGGATTACCCCGCGCCCCCTCTCCGCCCCACCCCACTGGCACCAATGACTGAATGGCTATACGCCAGTGGCGCATCTAAGGAAGGCTAGGGGGTCATAACTTCCGCCTCAAAATTACAGTATCCCATCTCTCCCCCCTCAAAATGGGAAAATTAAAGCACCAGAGGGTTCCAGATTCAGTATCAGGGCATTAAGTTTTCAAAATTTCTCTACTCCACCCCACCAACGGAACGAGGATACATCAGGGGTGGGGTGGGTAGGGCCCTCGGGGGAGTTCGGGGGAGCCCACCTCAGGCCAACGGATATGTCTGTAGCATGTATCGATCTCTCCCCCCCCCCCCCAAAAAAAAAATAAAATAGCCTCCCCCCCCCCCAATAGGAAATCCTAGCTACGTCCCTGCTATACGTTCTTGGACATCCCCTTGTCGAATGTCTGCGAGGGAGTGTGTTGGGGTTAAAACTGAAACAGCGAAACAGCGGAAGCAAAAATGCATTTCATCGCAGCGTCCACTAAATATAAATTGCTATTCGACTACTAATAGGTCAAACCTTTTGTGGGCCCCCTCTCTCTGAATCACCTTGTATATCCTTGTAAATACATTTTTGTGAAAAGCCTGTTCAAATTTGAACTACTTCCTTGTGAATCCGATTTCTATAAATGTAATTTTCCACACGACAGACGACGACACTTAACTTCGCGCTCGTCTCTGTCTGCCTCATCATTCAGCCAATATCGTCGCTTTCAAGGTAAGTCGCATTACACATCTACTTTTTTCTCAACTAAATTTATCGGCGTCCTGTCAGGGTGGTAGCCAGCTTGGAGAAGAGCGGGCAGAAACGTAGAGACTGGGGCGGGGGCTTAGAGGTACCCCTTCCCGAATCCCGACCAAAAGGTTTAGTTTCATCATTCACCTATTTTCCAAATAGACGCATCTCTTGTTATTATTTTACTTTTTTTCTTTTGAAAAATATCGGTCATTTGGACACGTTTCTAGAAACTGTGTTGTACGATTTCGCAGTAACCGACGTTCCAGATATTTGGAGCGAAACGTGGTGCTCTTGGATAAATAGTTGGTATTATCAGAAACGACGGAAGCTAGTTAAAAGTGGAGTGGCACAAATTTACAATGCTACCATGGTTCGACCCATTGTGAGAGGTTTCAATCGCATATCGGTAAATGTACCATGACTCGCAAAAGTCTCCCGTTTAGATGAATATGCCGCTGTGTGGTCACTCGCTTGTCCGTTTCTTCCACTTCAACCATGTTCCAACGAAGATAGTTGAAGTAGAAGGAACGGACCGAACCGACCGAAAGTGGGTTTCTTTGGGTAAATATTGTTTGGATTTGCAAATAATGTCACAGGAATGTCTGTACATTGACACGTTTGCATGCACCCATTTTAACTCATTGTGTAATTGCGAAACATATCTTTGGAAAAAAGTGGAGAGGCACGTGTCCCCTGCACCCCCTACCCCCTGGCTCCGCCGCCTCTGGGTATAATATACGGTAATCCCGTTTGACTACAAACTTGTAAATTAAATGCATTTTGGGCAAAAATGGCCAACTTTCTCGTGAGATTACAATGCAATAGAACCATGTATTCTAAAAATATTGACCACATTTTTTATCACTGACTTGAGCCTCATTCACCCCTGGTGGCTTGCTTAAACCAGGGGTGGCGGAAGCTCGATAAAAGTGGAGAGGCACAAATTTACAATGCTACCATCGACCCAGTGTGAAAGGTTACAATCGTATATCGGTAAATGTATCATGGCTCGCTATAGTCTCTTGTTCAGATGAATATGTCGCTGTGTGGTCACTGTCCTGTCCGTCTCTTCTACTTTCGGTCGCTTCGGACAGTTTCTACTACTTCAACTATCATCCACACTTCGGGTTGGATGCTAGCTGAAGTAGCAGAAACGGACCGAAGCGACCGAAAGTGATATTCTTTGGCTAAATATTGTTTGGATTTGCTAATAATCTTACAGGAATGTCTGGATATTGACACGTTTGCATGCATCCATTTTAACTCATTGTGTAACTGCAAAACATATCTGTCGAAAAAGTGGAGGGGCACCTGCCTCCTGTGCCCCCTCCCCCCCCCGGCTCCGCCACCTCTGATTTGAACTGGAGAACCGTCTCATTCTCATTAAAATTCGCCCAATTTAAATTAACTTTTCTGCCAGTTTGAATGGAAAAACTGAAAAATGCTTTTCACATCTGACCTTATTATTGTTTTCCGTGTCTTCCAAACATTTGCTTCTGTTGTATGTAAAGTTTAACCCACTGTCTGTTCCGCTCGCTTGAAAACAGGTATACTGCAGAAAAACGCTCGTTTTTTAGAATTTGGTATATTTAACCCTTTATCCAACGCAGACGATATCAAAATTTATTATTTTAAATATTATTTTTCCACATTTTTCAAAAACTTTCAACAAAACCATATCATGTTACCCCTCATTGGAACGAGCTTGACGAACATTCATTCACAAGTAGCTGCTGCAAAAGTCTCATTCAATGATGTGGTGATGCAAATAATTTTATCAATCGTTGGATGTTTGGCAGACAGGGGCCGGGTGGAACCCTCTAACCGCGTTCCTTGGAGAAGCCTCCTTATTTATCGACAAAACTGTTATTACAGACGTATATATAACTAGAAAAGTTGGTTTGAAAGATGGGTGGACTGTCACGAAGCTGGTCTTTCGTTCATAAATGTGATCCATTTGCAGCTAGGGTCAACTTGACGGAGCCATTTACCACTTCTGGGTCATGCGGGGGTAGATATAGCGACCTTATTATTTGCATGACGGTAACCACATTTCCACGTTAGGCATGTGAACCATGGATGGAGCCGCTTCAACCTAAAATTTGTGCCCGTTGCAAATCGAAATATTAACTGGAAATCACGTAGGCCCACTCAGATCTTTAGCTTTACAGCCCAGGTAGTGATCTATTTTCATACAAAATAAAACCGAGCCTATCAAAATTTTAAACACCATATCAGGGTTTCAAATTACTGATTTGTTTACTGCAGTCAATGGATTTTAACCTTTTACCCAAGGGAACGTCCAAAACCGACCAGCGCTATTCACAGAAATCACCATCCAATTTTTATTATTTTTTTTTCACTTTTTGTCTCAAAAACATAGGTTATGAGCCCTTATTGGACCGGGCTCGACGAGCTCGTTCCAATGAGTGGCTATAAGCTATGTTTTGGACGCATAAAATGAAAAAAATGAGTTATTCAAGAATTTTATTTGCAAGTGTCGTCTGCCTTTCGTGTTAGGTAAATGGTTAAGTGATAAGTAACTGTTATACTTTTAACAATGCATCGATCGATAGCCTTGCTTATGCGCTATATTCCTGATTCTGAATGCAGTTTATCCTTTCAATCAGCGACATCTGTAGGATTTTTTTAGGGCTTGACCCCACCCCAATAATTTTTCCAGACGAGACATTTTCATTCAGATTGAAGTCTTTGGTATCGATTTGCTTTTGCTTGCAGTCATGTATGCACTCCCATACTTCAACTTATGACATACACACACAGTCGGTCAAGGTATAGTATGGAGTAAATAGGGGTGGGGTGGGGGTGGGGGCGGGGGTGGGGATTAGCCCAGAACAAGCGCTTGTCGAATTTTAACATTTATTTACAAGGAATGGCGGTAGCCAGCCGTATTTCGTTCATAGTCGGGAATCACATCACTGGTTTCAGGAGTTAACAACATTATTTAACCCTTTTATCCAACGTAACGCCCAAAACAGACCAGCACTATTCACAACAAATCGCCATTCAATTTTCATTATCTTTTCTTTTTCTGTCTCAAAAACATATCTCATGACCCTCATTGGAACGGGCTTGAGCTCGTTCCAACGAAGGGTCAGAACCACCGAGGAACGACGAGCAACTGCCGGCTCCCCAACATTCTAACTCTGTTCAAGCTCCGCTCAAGCAGGGTTACAGCGATCGAAGATATGTGTACCATCCTCGTGCAGTACGCCTTAGAACACGGCGTCATCGTGCCCCCATGTAGGCAACCGGGATAAAGTGTCTTGTCTGAGGACACAACGCGGGTCGTCCCGGACAGGTAAAGGGATAAGAAACAGTTGCTCATAACAACAATAGATAGGCGTGACTCATAAACAGTAATTAAACCTTTTCAAAATATAAGATTTTGTCAAACAGCATGTAATTGTTATGTGAAGAACCAAACAGCGATTAATATAGATTATGCACACTAAAAATTAAAGTGTTAAAACTGACACTTTCAAGGTGTTAAACCATTCTAACTCTTAGGGTTTGATTTTAACACTCAAAGTGCAATGCTTTAAGCACTTAGACATTACAATCAATCGTCAGACATCTGAAACTTGAATGGATGCACTTCCCATGTGTCTAGCATTGGTGGTTCTTCCAGAATCGTCCATAATTTGATTTGCGCTTGGTGGGTACATAATTAAAAGGACACAACACAGATGACACGGATCAGGCTCGAGAGTTCGAGCCTGATCCGCGTCATCTGCGTTGTTTCCTTTTAAGTGTCGCGACATTACCCTTGTCAAATGGTATTATTGTCAACACCTGTCAAGTTCTGGGATATCTACACTTGAACAAAGTGCTAGTTCAGCACTTAGTAAGTGTTAAATACAGCACTTCAAGTGTAGTTTTTAATACTTTAGTTTTTAGCGTGTGCATACCATGCATACTATAGATTCTTAATACTTCCAGTTCTGTTCATACAAACGCGACAATTACTGCTTATTCGCGGTAAAAATCAATCCTTATACGCAACAAATTGATGTCTGTGATACCTGATTCGGGTATTTGGGAGGCCAGCTTGACCAATTTGGACTATCGGTAGGGTCTTAATCGAATAAGATGTTCCGTTGCGACTGCAACATGTAAGTTTTCATGCATATTTTATACATCCAAAATATATAAAAAACTATAATCCCGACTGACTAATATTCCAACGGCATCATCAAGTCACGCTTTCGTTGCAGACATGCCTCGATGATGTAGTTGGAATATTTAATCAGTTGGGACTTGAGCCATGACAGTCGAGACAATTTTGTTTAGCTGCCTCCTACCCCACTCAAACGTCATTTTCACGACATACCCCTTCTTCAAATTTAGTGAGTGGCGTGGAGGACGCACAAACCGACGTTTGCTGTGGGGTGTTGGGGATGTTAACCAGTCACCCAACGTAGCGATCAAAACGGGCCAGCGCTATTCACAAAAATCGCCAATTAATTTTCATTATTTTTTTCATTTTTTGTCTCAAAAATATAGGTTAATACTCGTTCCAAAGAGGGGAGGGGTCATAACCTATGTTTTTGAGACAAAAAATGAAAAAAAATTAGTTATTCAAGAATTTTGTTTGCAAGTGTCGTCTGCTTTTCATGTTAGATAAAGGGTTAAATTCCGCTAACTATTTTTTCATCATTTTTTGCCTACGAAAGCTAGCATATGACATCTTATTGAAAAAAGTTCATTGAGCCTGCTCCAGTGGTGGTGGTGGTGGTGGGGGGGGGGGGGGGGGGGGTCATAAGCTGTGTTATTAGTTATTATATAACTACCACAAATAGCCCCTCAATACAACTGTAATTTGCTCATCAAATCCAGTTCTCCGGAAAACAAGAGTGTCAATCTTTCTAGATCGTCACCATGCATGTCCTGTCTCAAACGAGGCGCACGTGAACGGACTATTTCTACCAGTGGCCTATAAATAAATATAAAACATGGGCATAGAACATAAACAAGAGTGTCTCCTCATTAAACTCCGTTGACAAACATTCCAGTCGAGGTCTATTTGAAATTGCCGTGCTGAACAATTGCAAAATAACAATTTGCCCTCTGAAACAAAAATCTGGCCCTCGAAGCAATTGCATAAAATTAGATATTATTTATTTATTGGTGTTTAAGGTCACATATTTATGCACAATGGCTAATCATGACCGTGACAGTTTTACGGGTGGAGGAAGCCGGGGTACCCGGAGAGAACCACCGAGCAGCGACGAGCAGCTGTCAGCTCTCCAACATCGTAACTCTGAACTCTGCACCGCAGCACAGGCAGGGTTAGATTGGTTGAAGACATGCGCACCATCGACGTGCAGTACGCCTCAGTACACAGCGTTATCGTGCCCCATGTAGGCAATCGGGGTGAAGTGTCTTGCCCAAGGACACAACGCGGTTGCCGCAGGTGGGATTCGAACCGAGGACCTCTCAGTTTGCAGCCTGCACCTCTACCAACTGAGCCACCGTGCCCCCATAAAATTAGATGCAGTTCTTCTCTTGATAGAACCAAAATGGGAAGGAGCTTGCAACCCTCTTGATCCGCCATGAGGAGAGCGATATATGTGTAATCAGGGTGATGGTAGGATGAACCCGACAAGAAGCCAGTACTCCCTGTTGGCGGCTAGGTAATTCTCCAACAAGCCCACAGTACCTGGGGCAAGTTCCCAGCCTCTGGAGGGGTATACCTCCCCGACGGAGTAGTTATAACTTCAGCGCTACCCCTTGTGCAAATTGCCAGATCTTTGAAAATGCTAATGGTTCATTTTAACCGATTTAAAGTCTTAATTAGAAAATACAATTCTAGAAAAAAAACAATTGTAAAAGTTTTATAGTATTGGCCCCTGAAAGTTATTCTCCCGTTAGTAGTAGGAGATGTGGTAAACGTGCCCGGTTGGATGGACCCCGGGCTGGACCCCGAAAGTGACGTCATGTCACGTGACCTGGTGGCGCCATGTTTGGTTGTCATGGTAACCCGCGTGAGCGGCCATCTTGTGACGTCATCTTTATAGTGCTTCGTAGTGGGAGTGCGCATGCGCAGCGCGTGTTAGGGTGATGCGTGTTTCCGTCGGCCATTTTGTATACTGGAGGCCGCCATCTTAGTTTCTATGGTAGCACGTGGTTGCTATGTGACCCAAAACCTTCTAACAAGACAGGAGTATGTTCGGAGGGTATGTTCCTTTGTAGAAGAGTAATTTCCCGATTCGAAGAATTACCACAAACAACCCGACAAGTTTTACTATTTCGAATTCTTTCAGAATTCTATGCTTCTATCTATATATGCAATAGTTTTCGTCTATCTGACCATGTCCCTTTGTTCTGAAGTATACTCCAGTAGCGTAGAAGAGCCTATCAGCTGGAACAGATTTTGCTTATTATTACTATATTTAGCTGTTCTGGTCTATTCTTGTTATTGTTGACCCTATTCCGAGTACTCTGGTTAGTTATAATCTATATAAATGAACAACAAATCAGATTGCTTGATTTCCCATAATCTGTATGCAGAGTTTTCTCCCCTTATTACAACAAAGGGCACATTGTGTCACATTGTGCCTTTTCACATAAGCACATATGACAAAAAAAGGGATTCTCTAGTAGGTATCCTCGAATAAAACAATAACGGGTCATAGGTATCCTCAAATACCCGTATGTGCCTATGTGCTAGGGTATATTGTGTCACATTATGCCTTTTCATATAAGCACATATAAGCACATATCGGCACATCCAGCATGTGCCTATGTGCTAGGGCACATTGTGTCACATTGTGTCTTTTCACAAAAGCACATATGACAAAAAGGGGTGCTGAAGGCCATATGTTTTTCCAAAAAGGGGTGCCGAAAATTGGGGTGAATGGGGATATTGCCATTGGATATAGAGGTAATGAGAATCGGACACAACTTCGTTGTAATAAGGGGAGATAACTCTGCATACAGATTATGGGAAAACAAACAATCTGATTGGTTAGTTATAATCTATATAAATGAAACAACAAGAGTACTCGGTATAGGGCCAACAATAACAAGAATAGACCAGAACAGCTAAATATAGTAATAATAAGCAAAGCTGTTCCAGCTGATAGGCTCTTTCTACGCTACTGGAGTATACAAAGGAACAGGGTCAGATAGACGAAAACTATTGTATATATAGATAGAAGCAGAGAATTCTGAAAGAATTCGAAATAGTAAAACTTGTCGGGTCGTTTGTCGTTTGTAGTAATTCTATGAATCGAGAAATTACTCTTCTACAAAGGAACATACCCTCCGAACATACCCCTGTCTTGTTAGTAGGTTTTGGTTCACATAGCAACCACGTGCTGCCATAGAAACTAAGATGGCGGCCTCCAGTGTACAAAATGGCCGATGGAAACACGTATCACCCTAACAACACGCGCTGCACATACGCACTCACACCACGTATCACTATGGAGATGATGTCACAAGATGGCCGCTCACGCGGGTTACCATGACAGCCAAACATGACGTAACTAGGTCACGTGACATGACGTCACTTCCGGGGTCCAGCCCGGGATCCATCCAACCGGGCACGTTTACCACATCTCCTACTACTCCCGTTGTTTCTTTTTGCCAGCTATCTGCTCAACCCTTTTCTACCAAGTTTCCACCCATTACTTTTCAGCCAAACATTTTTCTGTTGATTTTAGCTCAAATATTTTTAGTCATTTTCTTTTCTTTTTTTCCCTCTTTTTTTGTTCAGTCAAAACACATCAAGATCAGCCAAGGAGAGAACCACCAGAGTGCAAAAATGATCTTTGAAATCTTAGAATCGGACGTTTGTTATTGTGTATGTAGACGTCCTTCTACCGAAAGAACAAAATTATCCCCTTTTGTTTACCAACCGTCTGAATCGAGGTATAAAGCAAGGCAAAACTGGATCCTACTCGGCTAAATCGAATGAGTCGTTTGAAAGATTAGTCTCGCCAACAAAAAGAAACGTATCACACAGCGGTTATCACATTGTATTTTCAGGGTCACATCCACACATGAATTTCTGTCCTAGTTTACATTAAATAAATATCGTTTGACAATACTTTTTTTTCATAACGAATTCTTTAACTGTTAATGTGCTGGAAGCACATATTTGGGCTTTATTCTGAGGTGTAAGTACCCCAACTTAAACTCATTCAGTGACTGCTTCATTTTATCTTTGAAGTGATATTATTTAGTCAGTAAGGATTTGCCTTGTTACAATTTCGGCATAAAATGTAATAAGGGAACGACATGTGAACACATTTTGATGGTAAAAAATAAATTAGCACTCTACCAGTTAATAGGTTCGTACATAACCCCCCCCCCCCCCCCAAAAAAAAAAAAAATAAAATAAAATAAAATAAAATAAAAAAAAATAATAACAGATGTCTCACCTCTGGCAGGGGTAAGCCAAAAAAAGAAAACTAAAAAAGTGAGATAACTCGTGACTTATTCCTAGACAGGGTTAAAGCCCCAAAAAGTTGTCAAAATGTGGTTATACTACTCCAATCAACTTGGTTGGGCCCGGCGAACGTTCGAGATTCGATTCGGTTTTTAATTTTTTCGTTAATACGATTCGATTCGAAACCATCTCGATTATTTAAAAAAAATCTTGAATCTCAGAGAGTTTTTGATTTCATGCATTCTGTTGTCGGCTTTCTGAAGATGACAACTCATTTTTCAGTTTTCTCAACGACGAGATTGATCGCATAGAGCTTAAGTAGATGAGACAAGTTTAATCGCAAATTTCCTGAAAATGTCATATGAAGTAATACCGGAGAATTGTACATATATCACTCCTTGAATGGAACAAGGTGCCACCTGCAATGCTGTCGCCCTGCAGATGACGTCTTGTTCCACTTGAGGGACGACATAATGGTGATATAACTGGACTTGAAATTTCAACATCAAATTCGTTGTCAGAGTTTTCACACAGCACTGCAGGGTACGATTCCCTAAACAACGAAAACACCTCATTAAAAACATTAAAAACTCCATCTTCTATTTATCATAGTATAGGCAATACACACAATAAACATAATGCTAGTTTCGTGACACCAACTGTCAGAGAAACTCAGAAGTCGCGAAAAGGGCTCAACTATAGTGCTGCATCATCTTCCTTCAGGATGAGTATGACAATAACGGAGCTACAGTCTCACATTCAAGATATCAGAATGGAGCAGTTAAAAATGGAGGATGTATTCAATCAACGTATACGCAATTTGGAGGTTGAAGTTGAAGAGTTGAAGAAAGAAAATGTTGAACTTAAAATGAACAATTTAAATTCACAGCAAATTTTAAGAAGTGAACTTCAATGTAAAACGAAGAATAATGTTAGTTCCTCTAAAAAGAAAAAAATTACACAGTCTCATAGTTTCAAGCACAATCCACTTGATCGTAATGTCAGTCAGAACAACGGTGCTTCACAGGTATGCCCAAACTATAGTGAGCCATTCGTAGCTGAAAATATTATTTCCAATGTTGAAACATCCAACAGATTTGACATTTTAGAAAATTCAGTCAGTGAAAATGATCTGCCATGTACACGTGATGAGAAGAAACGACCGTCGCGTATCGCATCGGAGTTTCAACGAAATGAGCGACATGGATTGGTGAAAAATGTTCATCTTGTCGTTGGGGATTCTGTTTTGCACTATCTGAATGCTCGTCGATTGGCAGTTGATGGTGAATTTGTGAGGAAAGTTTGGATAAGAGGTCTCAGATTAGAAGGTCTCCGTGATTGGTTTGATTCAACAGATCCTATTGAAAATGTGCATAAAATTACAATTCACGTAGGCATTAATTCTTGTCGGCACGGAATTCGGACGGATGTCAGGGAATTAACAGGTGTGCTTGCATTGATTCGGGGAATATATCCCGATGCATCAATCAGAGTTTCGTCAGTGCTACCAACTCCAAGTCGCGCTGGGGCGAATAGGGTTATATTTGAGACAAATGAATGTTATCGCAGTGTTTGTGGCAAAATACATTGTATATTTATTGATCACGCGCCAAGCTTTTCAAGTCGCGGGGGTTTTGTCAGTCGGTCAAACTTTTATGGTAATTGTCATCCGAGTGACCAGGGTCTCGAAGTTCTTGGGAGAGAAATAATGTATGGTACCCCAAAATATCAAGCGTGTTTGTATAACAATAGATTTGTGACACAGGGAGGACGTGAATCATTTGTTGGTAACTTTCAGAAATATAATTCATACATAGATCGTTCAGCGACACCAGGAAGGGAGATAACAGTTGATGTACACAAAATGATGTTTTCAATGCAGAGGGATATCTCTGAATTACGTGCAGTTTTATCAAATGTAGTACCTGTAGTGTCACGGGAATGGTTCTGTGATAGATATTTGTTCACACTTCATTCTGATATACCGTATATATAGAGGATATTCACGAAAATTTGATGAATACCGAAAATATCTCGTGAGTGGCTACAAGAAATATGAGGATCTTCACGAGCGACGCAGTCGCGAGTGAAGATCCTCATATTTCTTGTAGCCACTCACGAGATATTTTCGGTATTCATCAAATTTTCGTGAATTTTCTTTTTATTTAATGCTCTACGACTACAAACTCTCCAATTTGTGGCCTTTATTTGCCATTAAGGCACAAAATTTATGTGCCGAACCGGCGTCCATACAAAAATTACAACAACCAAACTCCAACCATTGGAATGTGTGAATATCCGCACAAAAAGTAGTCC
Organism: Pictodentalium vernedei; assembly: GCA_031216915.1. Lineage (NCBI taxonomy): Eukaryota > Metazoa > Mollusca > Scaphopoda > Dentaliida > Dentaliidae > Pictodentalium > Pictodentalium vernedei. Next base: position 27,231,026 of record CM062295.1, read on the forward strand.
CGTCTTATTTCTCCCCTAACTTTTCGATTTACCAAGGCTGGCGAATTGAAATAATCGCAATGTGTTTCGAAGAAATAGAACAATAACAAAAAACACCACTTTCTTATTTTCAATAACAAGACACGTCATTTTATTTTTTTTGAACTCAATGCACTGAAGACGTGTGAAGTTGAACTGAAGAAATTTGAAAGTGATTTCGGCTTTTCGCTGGAAGGTGAATGAGAAAGTCAAACTTTGAAACCGCTGATTTAATGAATTGATTTAGTCACTGTCACTATCAATTATTCGAATTCGTTTGTATTTGGGACTCTGGAATTCATTACTGATGTGCTGACTCGTTTAAAGTACATGTGATTCGTCATCCGAACCTACGATGAAATATCGATTTCTAAATATCATTTTGATATTTCGTTTTGCCGACCGACAGGGGAATATGACTTAATTTTTCAGCGTGAATTGATGCCTGAGCATTAAATAAAGGTATATACTGTATACAGAATGTCTTATATTTGAGCAGCAGAACATTCATAACCAATTTGTTAATTGCACTTTATTTGTCTCTGTAACAATATTCTATATGCTAACGCATTCCAGTTAAAAGCAGTTACATTTTGATTTGATGACATTGAACTTATACGACGTATTTAAAATACGACGTATGAAGTGCAGTTTTATCCAATCTAAATATATACAAATTATTTATCGAACGTCTTATTCCGGTTTGAGTGCGTATTCTATACAAGTACTGTAATTCAAGTATTCTTGTCTTTGCCACAAATACCCATAAGCGTAGTCATATCGATCACTATTACATCGTTTGTTTCATAAAGATTATTAATTTCATATGAATGTTAGTCCCAACATCGCATTATGCTCCGACTTCAATAGTACCTAGCTTCAATAATGATTGAATTGAATAATCAGAGAACTATTACGCAGAAAAAGGCGACTTTCACAGCTTGGAATGTCCAGGGAGTCAAACTCCAAGATCCAGATTTTTTAAAGTGCATTACTAAACATGATTTCATTACATTAGTTGAAATCTGGCAAAACCAGGAGAGCGACGTTCATTTACCTGGGTATGAGGAAGTGGAACTTCCTAGGCAAAATGGAGACAGAGGAGGTATTGTCTTTTATTATAAAACATGTTTCAAACCATTTTTTGAAAACACAAAAATGATAGATGAAATTGCATTGTGCGTTGAATTTAAAGGAAATATGTTTGGTTTGGACAACAAGATTGTTTTTATATCTGCATACGTCCCCCCAAGCAATTCAAGTTACTGGAATACAAGAAGAGAAATGAAAATGAAACTCTTTGAATATATTCAAACGCATTTACTTGAATATCAAGTTCATGATATGGTTGTACTTGCTGGTGATTTTAATGCTAGAATTGGAGAGAAACCGGATCACGTTACAGCCGATAATGACAAATACCTCCCCCTTCCCGATCATTACATTTTGGACACTGAGAAACTAAGAGCAAACATGGATCGACATGTTAATGTATTCGGTAATCAACTTTTGGCAATGTGTAGAAATGTGGGTTTGCGGATAGTTAATGAGAGAAAAGTGGGAGACACACTAGGTCATTTCACGAGCTTTCAATATAATGGAGCCAGTGTTGTTGACTACGTTATTATATCGGAAATGTTTTTCTGTGATGTCGATTACTTTTGCGTCTAAAGTTTCCGATCATTGTCAGCTTGTTACTCACTTCAAATATGATGTTAAAGGCAACCTGTCAACGGAGGGAAAATACAAATACAAATATTCAAAACAAACTAAACTGAAATGGACATCGGATAGCAACGAGAAAGCTATACAACGTCTTAATAACAGTAAGGTTAAACTTGAACATAACAAATTCCTAAGAAATGATTACAGCATTGATTGTTAGGGTACATCTGAAGCTGTGCAAGATTTCATGTCAATCTTGAAATCAATCAACAATTCTGTGTGCATGAGATTACCGGTCCGTAAGGGTAACACAATGCGTAAACGGCGGTGGTTTGATGATAGATGCAAAACTTTGAAAAATGATTTAAACAAAGTTATAAATCAAATGCGGCATGATCCATCCAATGATGGTTTACGAATCAAGTATTTTACAATACGGAAGGCATACAAAAAGGAAACAAAGTTTAAAAAGAAACAATTTTTTTGTGCGTTGTACAAACAATTGGATGATTTGGAATCTAGCGACCCAAAACAATACTGGGACCTTATTAACAAACTGCGACAAAAGAAGAATTGTGACAATCAACTTAATCCCGACACCGCAGTAGAATTTTTCTCCAAATTGTACTCTAAAAATGGAGATACTGGCTTTATTAATGATGATAATTCATTTTATTGTCCGGAAATAAAAATAAAGTTGAACAATACTCCTATCACACTATCGGAAATACTTTCAAAGTTGCGCGAATTGAAAAGTGGGAAAGCATCGGGTCTTGACAATATTAGTAACAGTTTGCTGAAAGCAGTTGGTCCATGCATGACAGATAGTTTATCAAAACTCTTCAACCAAGTTTTAACTTCTGGTTGTTATCCGGAAGATTGGAGTAAGTCTGTTTTTTCCTTAATATATAAGAAGGGTGATCGCAATGATCCAAACAATTATAGGGCCATTGCTGTAAGTTCCGCTATCGGAAAATTGTTCAACAAAATTATCAACCAAAGATTATCTGATTTTATAGATGATAACAATATTATTGGCGAAAACCAGTTTGGATTTTGCAAAGAAAAAGGGACCACAGATAGTGCCTTTGTTTTGAAAACGGTCATTGACAAATACAAATTTTCAAAAAATCACTGTATGTTGCTTTTGTTGATTTTCGCAAAGCATTCGATTCGGTGAACAGGGAATTGCTCATGTTGAAACTTCAACATATAGGTGTGAGTGGTGAAGTATTCAACTTGATCAAATCTATGTATGAATCTAGCTTTTATTTGACTAAAACGTCTATTGGGTTGGGACCAGCCTCCCTCTCTTCTGTAGGTGTCCGTCAAGGGTGCATCTTATCTCCCTCTCTATTTAAAGTTTTTATTGAAGATATAAAAGACATTTTCGACAATTTGTGTGATCCTGTGTGGATTCGTGGTTACAAATTAAATCATCTTCTTTTTGCAGATGATCTTGTAATGATATCTGATAGCCAGAAAGGGCTTCAACGGTGCCTCAACAAGTTCCACAATTATACTGAAACTAATATGCTGCAAATAAACGTTGGAAAACAAAATGTTTAAGATTTGGATCTGAGCCAGTTAATGGAGCACAAAAGCAACCAATATTTTTTATCGGAGACAAGCGTATTGATATGGCTGACGAATTTACATATCTAGGAATAAAATTCTCAAAAGATGGTACATTCTCTAAAGCCCAAAACGATTTGGTTGTTAAAGCCCAAAAAGCTTTATACTCACTTTTTCGTGCATTTAATGAAACTTCACGGGTTCCAATAAAGACAATGTCAAAGCTGTTTGATAAATTAATTCAACCTATAGCCTTATACGGGTGTGAAGTCTGGGGATCAGAAATAGCGTACGGTAAGCGTTACAACATAGCCTGTGAAAAATTACACACTTCCTTTTGTAAAAAAGTCTTGGGGGTTGGGAAATTTTCCTCCAACCATGCGGTCCGCGCAGAACTTGGTCGATATCCGCTATATATCGAGGCGGTAAGTAGGATGGCTTCTTTCGCAGTCAAAATATCTGAGAATCATAATGACCTGATGTGGAATGTGGTAGCTGAACAAAGAAATCGTAAAGGCAAACCGGAATCCCCTTTCAAATTACTGGAAAGATACGGTCGCGCTGTCCCTCAGCATCCAGTTATCACTAATACTAATGTTATTGGTAAGCTCAAGTATAATTTGCGCTTGCAGCATGTAAACACGTTCAAGAAGTCAATGTTTGAGGACTGCAAAAAGAATGGAGATAATAAACTGAGAACTTACAGGTTGTTTAAAAATGACTATTTAATGGAAACGTACTTAGTGGAAACGAACACGGTGGAAGACCGGGAAATTTTCACTAAGCTTCGTATCAGCAATCATAAGTTTGCTATTGAAAAAGGGCGACATTATCAACCGCCGAAGCCTGTTATCGACAGGATATGTACTCACTGTGAAGCAAACCCCGGGAAAATAGAAAACGAATACCATTTTCTTATGGAATGTACACATTATTCAGAGCTTCGATCAATATTTATTCTGATGAACAGTGAGATTGACGGTTTTATTGATCTGAGTATATTTGAGAAATTCAAATTAATATTTGAAAATAGAACCCCCAGTTTATGCCATAAAATCTGCAGCGTGATCCGGGATTTTTTCGCCAGGCGATTATGATATGTTTAGCGATGTGTATTGGAAATTCTAGTTCACCTCTCCACGATCTTTTTCGTATCAAATTAATAAAAATATAGTACTTTGATCATGGAAAATTGGTGGATGAAATTGTAATATTTTGAGTACTACTTTTTTCATGTTACCTGTAGATTATCGCATACTGTCCTGTATAGGATGTTTTATGCTAATAAATGTTATGTTATGTTATGGCATTTTTGCACACCTTGAAGAAACCTGGGGGTCAATTCTCTCATGAATCTAGTCCCGTTGCTAAGATAACTGCGGGGTGGGTTGTCACCACTTGTCTATTAAGAACAGCAAATGTCAATATAACAGTCACGTGGTTTTCAAGGGCATTACAGTGTATTAATGACTCAATAGATATAGTTAACAGCCCAAGAGTTTATTAGCGGCCCGAAACGAAGTCTCGGGCCGCTAATAAGCTCAAGGGCTGTTAACCATTTCTGCTGAGCCGTTGATACATTGTAATGCCCGACAAAATCATGTTATTTCTATTATTGCCACTTTCGTACAGTGGGTACATTGCATTTAAATTATATGGGAAATAAGATAAATAAATGAAGTTTGACGTTTTAGAACATAATATGATACAAAAAAATCAACACATATCTTTTTCGACATTAACCACTATCGGCCACGAGTGTACACAAATTTACCAACTTCAAAAAAGCAATTTTTCTTATTGTGAGCATTTTGTTATGTCAAGTTTAGTATAGACAATACAGAAACGACTGTAGAATACAGATACTGTTACAGTGTTTCTGTTACGGGTAACCCTCGCCATACTGCTTGCTAGAATAAGAGCTCCATTTGAAAACTACCTCAATGTGCCAACTTTGGTCACATTGTTCTACAGACTTGAGAGGGGGTTGAGCAAGGCACTTAATCCCGATTACATGGAGGCACGATGACGCCGTGTACTAAGGCGTACTACACGTCGATGGTGCGCATGTCTTCGACCAATCTAACCCTGCCCGTGCCGTGGTGCAGAGTTCGGAGTTACGATGTTGGAGAGCTGACTGCTGCTCGTCGTTGCTCGGTGGTTCTCTTCGGGTACTCCGGCTTCCTCCATCCGTGAAACTGTCACGGTCACGATTAGCCATTGTGCATAAGTATGTGACCTTAAACACCAATAAATAAATAAATAAATAAATAAATAAATAAATAAATAAATAAATAAATAAATACATGAGAGGGGGGATAACTTCAAACTCTGTTTTGTCTGCATAAAAATGAAGACTGTAAAAAATACGCAAGTTTCCAGGTAGGGCCCTGCGATTCGAATATTTTCGAATCGAATCTTGAATCGATTCGAGTCTATTATTCGAAATCGAATGGGATCTCGAATCGAATACAGGCGTCTTGAAGCCCGACTAATAAAATATTCCAATTGCATCATCAAATCGTGCCTTCGTCGAAGGCATGCCTTGATAATGTAGTTGGAATATTACCCAGTAAAATGTTTTTTTTCAAAAACAGAAGCGGGTGCGAGAATTCTGTATTGGGCACTGTATGGGGCTAGCCGCTCGGGATTGCGAGCTCATCGTCGACATTGCATGGGAACTTTAAATTTTTCTTCAGCAGGGGTAGTGACTAGTGAAATTGGAATTATCGTGGATGGTGTCATGGGTACAGATGCTTTTTGTGTTAACCCTTTACCTAACGTAACGGCCAAAACCGGTCAGCGCTATTCTCAAAAAGCGCCAATTAATTTTCATTATTTTTTTCATTTTTTGTCTCAAAAACATAGGTTATGACCCCTCGTTGGAACGAGCTCGTCGAGCTCGTTCCAACGAGGGGTCATAACCTATATTTTTGAGACAAAAAATGAAAAAAATTAGTTATTCAAGAATTATTTTTGCAAGTGTCGTCTGCTCTTCGGGTTAGGTAAAGGGTTAATAAAGCGAAACAAATTACACTCAGTCTTTATTTTCAACATTATTTATGTACTACTTCCATCTCGGGTATACGTTCTATAAATGGCTAAGATGACTGATACCAAGCCAAATTCCAGCGAAAAGATTCGAAGGAAAATGTACCGTACAGTCGATTTCAAATCGAACAGAATACACACCAAAAACTAAAGTGTTAAAACTGACACTTTCAAGGTGTTAAACCCATTCTAACTCTTAGGGTTTGATTTTAACACTCAAAGTGCAATGCTTTAAGCACTCAGACATTACAATCGTCAGACATCTGAAACTTGAATGGATGCCACTTCCCATGTGTCTAGCATTGGTGGTTCTTCCAGAATCGTCCATAATTTGATTTGCGCTTGGTGGGCACATAATTAAAAGGACACAACGCAGATGACGCGGATCAGGCTCGAGAGTTCGAGCCTGATCCGCATCATCTCCGTTGTTTCCTTTTAAGTGTCGCGACATTACACTTGTCAAGTGGTATTATTGTCAACACCTGTCAAGTTCTGGGATATCTACACTTGAACAAAGTGCTAGTTCAGCACTTAGTGAGTGTTAAATATAGCACTTCAAGTGTAGTTTTTAACACTTTAGTTTTTAGCGTGTACTAATTTATGATTCAAAATCGAATCGAATCTTGAAGTTTCGCAGAGCTCAATATTCAGTGAATAAAACTTTTCTCGAAATTCTCCGAAATTCTCACTGAATTTCAGGTCAGATTCTCTACACATTTTCAGAGTACACGCTAAAAACTAAAGTGTTAAAAACTACACTTGAAGTGCTGTATTTAACACTTACTAAGTGCCGAACTAGCACTTTGTTCAAGTGTAGATATCCCAGAACTTGACAGGTGTTGACAATAATACCACTTGACAAGTGTAATGTCGCGACACTTAAAAGGAAACAACGCAGATGACGCGGATCAGGCTCGAACTCTCGAGCCTGAACCGCGTCATCTGCGTTGTGTCCTTTTAATTATGTACCCACCAAGTGCAAATCAAATTATGGACGATTCTGGAAGAACCACCAATGCTAGACACATGGGAAGTGCCATCCATTCAAGTTTCAGATGTCTGACGATTGTAATGTCTAAGTGCTTAAAGCATTGCACTTTGAGTGTTAAAATCAAACCCTAAGAGTTAGAATGGGTTTAACACCTTAAAAGTGTCAGTTTTAACACTTTAGTTTTTAGTGTGTAATATGATGCAATAAATACACAGAACGACACGCGTGTGTGAATGGGTTAATCGATATGGCACGACTGCCAGCGTGGAAGGATAGAACGAGAGGCCACAGAGGGGACAAAATAGTAATACGGGTTCCCCTCGCAAATTTGGTTGGGGATGAAATGTGTGCTTTTTGTTGATAGTTGTCAAATGAATTGCTGGGTGTCCGTCTAATAAGTGTTGTTGTTTTTATCCCCGCTTTCGTTGGGGATATTGTCGTTATCTCCATCCGTACGTACGTCCATCCGCCCGTCCGTCCGTCCGTCCGTCCGTACGTCCGTCCGGTGTTACATTCACTTGCATTAATGTTTAAGCTATGCTAATGTGTTCAGGTATCACCAGTACATGTGCATGAAGGTTTCGGGATTTTGATTTGGTTCCAAGTGGTTCCAGTGGAACCATTTTTATCCTTAGAAAATCTTTGTCCGCTCAAAGGTTCTTAGGGTATTGAATTCGATACATTTAAACCATGTTAACATGTTCAGATAGCATCTGTAGATGTGCATGAAGGTTTCGGAACTTTGATTTGGGTCCAAGTGGTTCCAGTGGAACCACTTTTATCCTTACAAAATCTTTGTCCGCTCAAAGGCTCTTAGGGTATTGAATTCGAAATGTTTAAACCATGTTAACATGTTCAGATAGCATCTGTAGATGTGCATGAAGGTTTTGGAATTTTCATTTGGGTCCAAGTGGTTCCAGTGGAACCACTTTTACCCTCAGAAAATCTTTGTCCGCTCAAAGGCTCTTAGGGTATTGAATTCGAAACGTTTAAACCATGTTAACATGTTCAGATAGCATCTGTAGATGTGCATGAAGGTTTCGGAATTTTTATTTGGTTCCAGGTGGTTCCAGTGGAACCACTTTTATCCTTAGAAAATCTTTGTCCACACAAAGGCTCGTAGGGTATTGAATTTGAAACGTTTAAACCATGTTAACATGTTCAGATAGCATCTGTAGATGTGCATGAAGGTTTTGGAATTTTGATTTGGGTCCAAGTGGTTCCAGTGGAACCACTTTTATCCTTAGAAAGTCTTTGTCTGCTCAAAGGCTCTTAGGGTATTGAATTCGAAACGTTTAAACCATGTTAACATGTTCAGAGGGCATCTGTAGATGTGCATGAAGGTTTCGGAATTTTGATTTGGTTCCAGGTGGTTCCAGTGGAACCACTTTTATCCTTAGAAAATCTTTGTCCGCTCAAAGGTTCTTAGGGTATTGAATTCGAAACGTTTAAACCATGGTAACATGTTCAGATAGCATCTGTAGATGTGCATGAAGGTTTCGGAATTTTCATTTGGGTCCAAGTGGTTCCAGTGGAACCACTTTTATCCTTAGAAAATCTTTGTCCGCTCAAAGGCTCTTAGGGTATTAAATTCGAAACGTTTAAACCATGTTAACATGTTCAGATAGCATCTGTAGATGTGCATGAGGGTTTCACAATTTTGATTTGGGTCCAAGTGGTTCTAGTGGAACCACTTTTACCCTCAGAAAATCTTTGTCTGCTCAAAGGCTCTTAGGGTATTGAATTCGAAACGTTTAAACCATGTTAACATGTTCAGATAGCATCTGTAGATGTGCATGAAGGTTTCGGAATTTTGATTTGGGTCCAAGTGGTTCCAGTGGAACCACTTTTATCCTTAGAAAATCTTTGTCCGCTCAAAGGCTCTTAGGGTATTGAATTCGAAACTTTTAAACCATGTTAACATGTTCAGATAGCATCTGTAGATGTGCATGAAGGTTTCGGAATTTTGATTTGGGTCCAAGTGGTTCCAGTGGAACCACTTTTACCCTCCGAAAATCTTTGTCCGCTCAAAGGCTCTTAGGGTATTGAATTCGAAACATTTAAACCATGTTAACATGTTCAGATAGCATCTGTAGATGTGCATGAAGGTTTCAGAATTTTGATTTTGTTCCAGGTAGTTCCAGTGGAACCACTTTTATCCTTAGAAAATCTTTGTCCGCTCAAAGGTTCTTAGGGTATTGAATTCGAAACGTTTAAACCATGTTAACATGTTCAGATAGCATCTGTAGATGTGCATAAAGGTTTCGGAATTTTGATTTGGGTCCACGTGGTTCCAGTGGAACCACTTTTATCCTTAGAAAATCTTTGTCCGCTCAAAGGCTCTTAGGGTATTGAATTCGAAATGTTTAAACCATGTTAACATGTTCAGGTAGCATCTGTAAATGTGCATGAAGGTTTTGGAATTTTCATTTGGGTCCAAGTGGTTCCAGTGGAACCACTTTTACCCTCAGAAAATCTTTGTCCACTCAAAGGCTCTTAGGGTATTGAATTCGAAACGTTTAAACCATGTTAACATGTTCAGATAGCATCTGTAGATGTGCATGAAGGTTTTGGAATTTTGATTTGGGTCCAAGTGGTTTTTCAATCATGTGACAATGATGTGATCAGAACACTACCCTTTATACATCATGTTGGGTGAAGTATCTTGTTTGAAATATTGAAGTAGTTTCACATGTGAGTCTTCAGAAGGAAATTAAATACTGTTTTATCATTTTAAATCACACACATGCGTGAAGCCTTTTTATCCAAGTCTGTATCCTGCACTAACCAAAAAGGAAAGTGCAAATGCGGGGATATACTATAGTGTGCTTCGCACACAAATGGCACCATCTAGTTTATTATTTTCTGAAAAACTAGGAAATATCTAAAGGCAATTTTTTCTTACCAGGAGCATTATGTGACAAGGATTTCCTTATAAATAGATGCAACCATAACCATAAAATAAAGTCATTTTGAAAGTTTTTTTTTCTATTGGTGTTAACCCTTATCTATACAGGTCGCTGGACAAAGTGCACTGTTCAAAAGGTACCAAAATTTGCCAACTTCAGTTATTCCCTTCCATCGGTTTGGATGGGGTTAACTTCAAAATCTTTTTCATTCTGTGTGTAGAATTGCCTACTGAACAATTTTGCTATCCTAAATTTTGCCGTAGCACCTAACCCATCATTTTCTCATTGTGCTTACTTAAAGAAGAGTGCTGTCAGAGGAAAACTTCTATTTTCTGGCTGTTTTCGTTGTTAGTTTTCAGACACTGCGTGGCATTGAGTTGTTTGTTAAATGTAAACCGTTCTAGAACTTTTTATGTAGAGATTATTACCATTATGTGGATGTACAAAATATGTATCCGAGTCGAGCTTCGGGTTCTAAGGACAGATCACGAAGATCGAAGACTCGTCGCGATCTACCCTTTAAACCCGGAGGGAGACTCGGATACATATTTTGCACATCCACATAATAGTAATAATCTATTTATCTTACAATATATTGGGGATAACTCAAGAATTTAGACGAATATATAACGAACTATTTATTCGTACGGATGAACAAAAAGAAAAAAAATGGAACTCACACGAAAGGGACGTGCTTGTATCCGACCCCCTGATACAAACATCTGTATTAGTGGGTCGGATACACGGCAGTTGCGGAGTTAATACAGACAAAATACATGCTGATTGTATGATAAAAACCGGGATGAGCCTGTGATTCTACAGATTCACAATTTTCTAGTCGTGCATTTACTTTTTCTTCTTCCACTCATCGTGAGTATGGGTCACATGTACTCTAATCTCCTTAACCTTTTGGATCCTGACGGTACACTCCACGCCAGCTCAAAGCTACCAACTGATAGCGTCTATATTCGTTACTTAGGGAAAGACCAGCCAATATTTTCAACGTGCAGCTCCCAAGGCTGCACGTTGAAAACCTTGGTTGGTCTACCACACAAATTCACTGAACAAATATCTACTTTTTATAAAACACTTATTAAAAGTACTTTATGTTCAAGCCGAGTGGTTGTAGCGTTTTTAAAGTGAACATCCAGTGTGTTTCACATGGGCGACGCTGTTCCGTCGTATTAGGTCCCTCGGGATCTACGTTTAATACCTGTATGATGCGTGTACGTAGTTCAGATGCCATGTGATGGTTTTGTTTATGGCAATGGTAAATTTTCTATGTTTACAGGTATACAATTCAGAATGGAAAAAGTGCGAATCCTCTACGTTTTCTGCTTGATGTCTTCCTTGGGTATTACAATTGCAGTAGATGTTAGCGACATATATCACCGTATTGATGCGCTCGATCAAGTCCTTCACCAAGATGTTGCTTTGACAGACGAAGGCCAAGCAATCAACTGTGGTAAATGTTTTTTTCTCATACTTATTTGTGGTATGGTCTTGCTTCATATCGTTGTTTAGGTCATAAAATATATGACAAAATGTATTTGACGGAAACCCCTTTCAGGTTAGTAGTATATGAAATAGGAATTGAGTCTCTTTTGGATGACGTCAAACTGCAGTGTTTCTAGGATCATATCAATTATCATCGTAACAGGCATAAGCGGTGTGTTAGCTGTCATGTGGCATCATTATAATGGTGATACGCCGTGTCAGTGAACAAACATTGTACACTTCTTCTTAAGATGACACGCGTTTCCGTCATCTAGATTGGGTTGATGAACGTTGCCATGATGGATTCCCAGATGGTGGCATGTAGACACCAAAAGACCCAAGAGGTGGTATGGTACAAGTCTTTCTGTGAGTAAATAGTATTAAGGGACGTTTTCTATGCCAAAAGGTATCGACTGTAACTATTTCACTGCGACTTCCACAGTATTTGTATAAGTTAGCTCTTTGCCTAACGAATCGACGAATCCGCCCGCATAATATACAAATTTAGCAGTTGAAAAAAATTGTTTTTCAAAACATTTCAACAACACCATACCATGTGACTCCCCACTGGAACGAGCTCACTGACCTTGTTCCAATGAGGGGTCACATGATTTGATATTGTTGAAATGCTTTTGAAAAATTTGAAAAAAATAATTTTTCAAATAATGAATTCTCATATCGCCTGCATTGGGTTGAGGGTTAAACATAAACCTAGAACTTATAATCAGGTCTATGTCGTAGGTTGGGATTTCGCGGGACGAAGTTGTTATCAGGAGCTCTTTATAATATAACGTCCTAGATATGACAACTACGCCCTGTCAAGGTGATAGCTTAAATGTGCAATGTTCTTGTTTAAATTGCAAAAATATTTTTGATAATCTTTCTCACTTGGGCTAAATATAAAGCGTAAAGATAGGTATATAAGGAACCACGAAAACCGATTTGTTACTTAAACAGACCAGAAATAGTTCATGCGCTGCTAATTAAGCATGGAATTTTATGTCCATTATCGCACGTGTGACGAACCCAATGCTGAGCTGACTGATAATAGATTAAAGGAGTAAGAGAGACACGTGTTCACTTGCAGTCATTATCTATGTAATAATGGCCAGTTAATAGGTAATTGTCGTAAAAACAGTACATCCCATAGATTCTGAACACACACCCATATTACATATCTGGTCTGCCACCGAATGTCAGGATATACCGGAATTGCGAGACTTTCAAAGGAACTTAAAAGCGAATATTAAATTAAGATAGATCTAAGCGGCCAAGTTCACGAGAAGCAATTAAGATGAGAATCAATGTTCTGGTGATCTAAATAAAAGTCGGGGGGTTTCACGAAAAATTCATTCCAGTCTGAAGGCGTGCAAGACTGTGGGTAGTAGGTGAGGAGCTGGGGTTGTCCCATGCTATAGGTTAGAGAATGTGCCGCATCTAAAGGCACGTTGTAATGTAGGGGAGCCACAGAGCTCATAGAGCGACAGGTACAGTCGCGAACCAAGTCGATGGGCATATACGAGTGTAGGAATGGAAGTAGAAGTGCGAGCTCCTTGAGTGCACGAGCTTGGTACTTAGGTAGACGGTATTACCTGTTGTAGAAGGCAAGCCATACGTAGGCAGAGAAGGCTTTGCCTGTATGAACATTTTTCTGAGATAAATGGAGGGGAGCATTTAACCCCATAGGTGGCGACTGCTTGAGTGAAAAGCGTCCAGTCACGTGACGATATATTGGTAGTTCTGCAACAGCAGTGGTAGGGTAACATTCCGTTTCAGGTTAGGAAAAAGGCATCCTGTGAAATGACAATACGTTAGTGGCCGTGCGACGACCGTGGTAGAGTGACATTCCGTAACGTGTTAGAGCAAAGGCATCCGGTAAAGTGACAATACGTTAGTGGCAGTGCGATGGCAGTGAAAGGATGAAGCCCCGGTTGTATGTTCGTGAAAAAGGCAAACATCAGAGACAAGGAAGAAGAAACCAGCGACAACAGCGAACGAGGGCTCGCAAGTGACTCAGAAACTGTGTGGGTCGGGTGTGATTGACGTTTGTGTTTCATTCATTGGGCTTTATGTAAGTTACAAATTCCTATACTTTTCTATATGTATTAAAATTGTTAATTTCAGTTAACCCCTGTTGATTTATGCTTTTTGAGGAAACGTCATTGACCCCTTTAGGATAAGAACAACTCCAACAGAAATGAAACGGACGGGTTCGTCACGGTGAGACCTACGTTCACGCATGGATTCAGGCGACACTCCTTGAGTTTTGGATGAATACGCGGCATGAATCTATTTCCCCAGCAGCGATAAAGCCCGGGTTTCAACACGTCCCATGAAAACCCACTCTAGATATCTATTATGGTGGGCTCATTCTAACAAAATGGACAAATGGACGGCGGCAGACGACCACATGTGGAGAGAGAATTGAGGAGTTTGATTGTAAAAGCATGGATAGCCTGCTCGCCTATGTAGGGTAAAAACCTCTACCTGTACACCATGATGGAGGTAGGGTTTAATCCCGGGAACGGGAATTCCCGGGTTCCCGTTTCCGAAAGCTGGTCCCGATACCCGGGAAATCTACAGCACGGAACCGAAAATGAAGCGTGGCACTGTTTGTGTATTGAACTTAAGTTTTCTGAATTGAAACTTTGTAGGATTTCGTCAGCCCTTCCACGCCTGAAATTTTCAGTCCTGATTCCTGACGAGCCATTTTCAACAAATCACTGTAGCGCTCATCCAGTTCTGGAGCCCCCCCCCCCCCCTTTAACCCCGCTTCAAAGTTCAAAGTTCAAATTCGTCTTCATTTTCAGAATTACTAGTATACTATTCACTATCTCCTCCAACATCAACACCCTCTTCACTGCCGTCACCAGTCTCCTCTGCTTCAAGCAGAGGAGACTGGAGACGGCATTGAAGAGGGTGTTGATCTTGGAGAAGGTAGAGGTGATAGAAAAAATAAAGACGAGACTGAAGCGGGTTTGGGTGTTCATACTTATCTTAGGAAAAGGACTTTTTCTGTTTGGAGATGGGAGATTGCCAATGAAATATGCTCATTATCATTAAAATAAATGTGTCATGTTACCCTCGTAAATTTGCTTGATATTACCCTGGAAGTTTCCCGGTTCTCGGTTCTGAGAGTAATTTCATTCCCGTTCCCGGTTTCTAGAAAACAATGGAATATAGTAGACCCTAAATGGAGGATGGAAACACATGTTTTTCGAACGATATGAGGCACGTATACCAACACCGTGTATTTGCGTTGTGACGTCCCAGCAGCATGGCTGTTTATTACAACCAGTATTCACGTTATACCATGATTTTAAGTCCGAGGTCACCAGTATTCACGCTGTCGGGTCTCAATGGTGCAAATTGCACAAAAACAATTTGTTTGGCAACCCTCCCCCACCCCCTAAAATAGTACTAAAAATATACTTTTCGTTGGCCCCCAAAGGCTTTGTGGTTTATTATTTCAGTGGTTTAATTTGCATGAAACAGGCGAGACCGAATTCACTCCTGTCAGATAATCTACAGGTGACAGGGTTAATCGTGGCCGAGGGAAGCGCGGTGGCTCAGTGATAGACTGTTGGAGGTCCGAAATTCGATTCCCTTCCGGGGCGGCCCGCGTTGTGTCCTTGGGCAAGACACTTTATCACGTTGCCTACATGGGGGCACGATGCCGCCGTGTACTAAGGCGCAGTGCACGTCGTTGGTGCACATGTCTTCAACCGCTGTAACCCTGCTTGAACGGTGCTTGAGCAGAGTTAGAATGTTGAGCAGCTGACAGTTACTCGTCGATGCTCGGTGGTTCTCTCCTGGTACTCTGGCTTCCTCCACCCGTAAAACTGTCACGGTCATGATTAGCCACTGTGCATAAGTATGTGACCTCAAACACCAATAAATAAATAAATAATAAATCGTGGCCGACCTTGTTGTGGGTCAACTGAATTAACGGACAACGTGTCAATTTAACCTGATTCTTATATAAAACACTACTTTGTTACTTTTTTGTCTTGCTCAATCGTTTTTGTAAGCCTTTCGGAAGATAATAAATTATTTACAACTTGTTTAACTAATAAACAGTGAGTAAATAATCCTGAAAGTATTTTGTAAAAGTTAATAATAGCCTTTTAATTTGTTTATTTATTGTT
The DNA here is from genome assembly GCA_031216915.1 of Pictodentalium vernedei. Taxonomy (NCBI): domain Eukaryota; kingdom Metazoa; phylum Mollusca; class Scaphopoda; order Dentaliida; family Dentaliidae; genus Pictodentalium; species Pictodentalium vernedei. Next base: position 27,246,880 of record CM062295.1, read on the forward strand.
TTATATTTTATCCAACTTCAAACTGAAAGGTCCACGGTTAGATCCCCGCCAGGGGAAACTGCATTGTGTGCATGAGCAAGGTACTTCATCTCGATTGCCCACATGCGGGCACGATGGCACTGTGTACTTAGGCGTACTGCAAGTCGATGGTGCACTTGTCTTCACCAATGCTAACCCTGCTTGTGTGGATTTAGTACGTTGGGGAGTCTAATAGTTGCTTGCTGTTGCTCGGTGGTTCTCTCCGGGTACTCCGGCTTTCTCCACCCGTAAAACTGTCCGACACGAGGTGACGCTGGCTGTCGAAATTGTCTTCAAACCCAAATAAATAAATAAATAAATAAATAAATAAATAAATAAATAAATAAATAAATAAATAAATAAATAAATAAATAAATATTTTATCTATATTTTTAACATTAGCGGGGTTATTTTTGCAACCAAAATACTTAAAGGAACCAGGTAATATTAAATTAAAATATTGTACTTTAAATGCAAACTGCGCCCTGTTGCACTCAAAGGACGTTACATGGCTATTTTTTCTGATTTACTGTCACATTCCATTTGGCAGTAAAATCTTTCATTTAGCACGAATTTCACTCGGCACCAAAACATTAGTAGTTAGGGGAGCCACTATAGACCCAAGCATTTTTAACACTGAGTTTTCCATAGGGTCCATTGCCTTAGTGTTAAATTGTGTAACTTATAGACCCAAGAATTTATAGTTGTGTAACTTATAGACCCAAGAACTTATAGACCCAACATGTATGCACTGGTGGCACAGTGCATACATGTTGGGTCTATAAGTTCTTGGGTCTATAAGTTACACAACTATAAATTCTTGGGTCTATAAGTTACACAATTTAACACTAAGGCAATGGACCCTATGGAAAACTCAGTGTTAAAAATGCTTGGGTCTATAGTGGCTCCGCATCATGCTTTATGACCAGATCCTATAGTACATTTCTGGCTTATAAGTTTTTTTCACTGGAGGATAAGGGAACTGGTTTTTTGTCTTTTCATAACAAAGACTTGATTGTGTACATGAGAAGATCTCTTTCTAATAGTGTGGGTAGCCCTTAGAAGGGCTGCCACGAAGGCACATTTTGAAATCACACTCATTTGTGAGAGTAACAAATTATTGATAGGTTAGAATGACAAACAGAGATAATAAGAAATAGGATGAATGAGTTTTTTTAAGTTGTATCCTGATTTTTTTTTGTCAAGATAAAATTCAATAACTTGTATCCAGATTTTGTAGGAATCCTCATGAGAATTCACTTAAATCTGGATACAGGTTATTGGATTTAACTTCACATTTTTTATATCGTCTTTCTGGCTGCCAATTAAGATCAGGATACAAGTCAACTTTCTTCACCTGGTATTTCTCCAGTTCATAACCGCGGACAGCTAAGAACTGTCTTATCCCTGCCTTTCACTCCAACTCATCAATAAGCTGCTGACCCCACTGTCGAGTGTATTTCTGAGGTCCACCACTTCTCCTCATATGACCGAAAATATCTTCAGCTAATTGGCGTCTCCGTGCTTTCTCTCTCTCTACTCTGATGGATTCTTCTTCTAATCGGCGATTCCAATCAGCGTCAGACATTTCCCCGGACCTCCACATTCTGTATTCATTCATCTCTAGCGAGAACTTCATGTTGTCTCAAAATGAATTGTTTGGAATGCGTGTTAGATTTTATAGACAATGCGAGGATCGGAAATGCACTGAAGAACGCTCACGCGATAATTTTTATCGAGTGCGGGAAAAATTGTTGACGTCGGACGGCTGTGATAGTAAACGTCTGTTATCAACAATTTTTTCCCGCACTCGATAAAAATTGTCGCGTGAGGGTTCTTCAGTGCATTTTCGATCCTGGCATTGTCTATAAAAACACTGCTGGAGATATCATAACGTCATTTTTCTTATCATCAATCATGAGAATTGAGCTATCCATCGAGGTAAAGATTCCATCACTAGAAGGTGAATGTGGGCCACGAGAAGTGAAGAAGGAGAGAGAGGACTGCAATACTATTCCACCAGAAGAGGTGAAGATGGAGAGAGAGGAGCGTAATACTATTCCAAGGAGTAATTTGCGAAGATTGGCAAGAAAAGCTGGGGTGAATAATATCTCACCATTGTCACTTGATGAAGCTGAAGAAGCCTTACACTGTTTTGTTCGAAAATTGATAAGAGATACCTATCATTATGCAACAATTAGGGGAAGAGGATCACAACATCTCGTCAATCAAAAGGATGTCAAGAGAGCCGCAAAGAGAAATGGAATAAAGTTGGTAAACTAAACATTTTTTGTTTAGTAAAAACGGCCCTTATAAGGGCCACCATATTCTTAAAAAGAGATATCACGTTTACACACTTGAGTGGCACATTTCAGTGCTACCACAATGGAATGAATTGAACTTTTTTTGTTCAAATGTAATTTCATTACTCAATTCAAAAGAGGTTAACCTCATAGCTCCCACACTAAATTTCCCTGTCATGGCATATTTTTTGTGTTTGCAAATTATTTTTGTTTTTACCTAAATGTTTTTGTGTGAAAACATTTAGGTAAAAAACAAAAATAATTTGCAAACATAAAAATATTTTTGTGTTTGCAAATTATTTTTCTGTCTTGCAAGTTTTTTTATTTTATAAGAAAAATATTTTTTTGTGTTTGTAAAATGAATGTTATGAAAAAAACTTTTTCATAACTTTCAATTTACAAACACAAAAAATATTTTTTCTGTTTGCAAATTATTTTTTGTCTTGCAAGTTTTTTATTTTGTAAGAAAAATATTTTTTGTGTTTGTAAAATGAATGTTATGAAAAAAAACTTTTTCATAACATTCAATTTACAAACACAAAAAATATTTTTTTCTGTTTGCAAATTATTTTCTGTCTTGCAAGTTTTTTATTTTATAAGAAAAATATTTTCGTGTTTGCAAATGAATGTTATGAAAAAAACTTTTTCATAACATTCATTTTACAAACACAAAAATATTTTTTGTGCTTGCAAAATAATGTTATGAAAAATGTTTTTTATTTTTAAAAAATCTTGAGTTGGAAAAAAATTTCCCCTGTTTAAATAACAACAAAATAATATTACCTTTTTTCAAATCCGAAAAATTTATTCCATGAATATTTACAGATTTGTAAATGTCTTTTATGAAAATGTCACTTTCAAAAACTGTTTTCAATGTTTCTTGGCAAGTTTTCCTATTTTAGAATTATTGTCTTTAGCTTTTCGTTTTCTTGTAACTTTCTTTGGTGGTTCCTCTTTCTCTGGAAATAATACTTCTAACTCATCATCTATTTCCATTTTTGTTTCTTTGGGTATATCCATATTATATAATAATGTATCATCATTATCATCAAACTCTGGTAACACAGGTTCTGCTAAGTCAACTTTCTTATTTGTAAAGTTTATATGGGGAGGTGGTGATAATGGTAGCGTGCTCATCCCCTGTAAAGTGTGGTTGTCAATGTCTTTTTCATCAAGTTGTAAGTTGAAACCTGTAATCGGTAATCTATCTTCTGTATGCTTTATGTATTCTGACCATGGATAAACTTTTACCGGTCCTCGTTGATCAACAGCTGGTGAACCCCATCTTGGTTGAGACACAGAGTTATTCGATAGCTTTCTCAATCTACATTCATTAATCCAATGTCCTCTCTCATTGCAATAAAAACATGGACCTTTGTCTGAACATGTATTCGCCCAATGTCCTTTCTGATGACAAATGGAACAAATCATCTCTTTAGGTGTTGATATCAATTTATAAAGTTCATTCACAAGTCTTCTAACTTCTCCCCATTTAGATGGTTTATAGTAAATACTTTTAGCATCACTTGCTTTTTCTAATCTTGGATCTGTAACTCTATCCATCTTTAACTTTTGGAGCGTTTTAAAATTATGTCTTGTCTTCTTGAAGTCAAAAAAACCAAGTGTGAAACATCCTAAGATTCTTCCTCCTTTTATACTTTTTGAATGTACATTTAATTGTACACTTAAATGTTCCATAACGTGCATTTGCACACAATTGTTTAAATATGCATTCATTTGGTTACAAACAGTTATGCTATCTCTTACACTCAATAATCTCTGGATACTATATTGCTGTTGTTAAATATTGACTGAAAGATACACTTAACAAATAAAAGCTATAAAATATTTTTACCATAGGAATTTTCCCATAGAGTGAATGGATTACATTTTATGACTTTTCAAATGTGTATAAGAAACATTTATTAACAGTATAATCCAGTGGGTATTAAATGTACATTTAATTGTACACTTAAATGTTCCATAACGTGCATTTGCACACAATTGTTTAAATATGCATTCATTTGGTTACAAACAGTTATGCTATCTCTTACACTCAATAATCTCTGGATACTATATTGCTGTTGTTAAATATTGACTGAAAGATACACTTAACAAATAAAAGCTATAAAATATTTTTACCATAGGAATTTTCCCATAGAGTGAATGGATTACATTTTATGACTTTTCAAATGTGTATAAGAAACATTTATTAACAGTATAATTCAGTGGGGTATTAAATGTACATTTAAATGCACATTTAAATGTACATTCAAAAAGTATAAAAGTGGGGGAATCTAAGGTTGATTCACACTTGGGTTTTTTTGACTTCAAGAAGACAAGACATATTTTCAAAAGCTAGAAGACGATAGAAGAAAAGATGAAGAGAGCCATTGAAGAATATAGTGAGACGGAGAGTGAAGTAGATAACAAGAAGCAGAAAGTAGAATCAGCAAGGGACATATACACCATTCACCCACTCCTACAAAGAACATCAAGAAAATTCCGTTCCAAATCCCATGTATGCAGAATAACCTTTAAACAATTCAATCAAAAGAATCCATTTGACACCCTTGGAAAAGTATTTGACAGTTTGGTAGACGATATTAAAGAAGAATGTGGTGTAGAAGACAATGATCCGATGAGAATATCCGTTGACCACCCAGGATTAGAAATAGGTATATTTATTCCATTTACTAAGGCTTCGGCTATCACTGGTAACACCATATTAGATGAAATAGAAAAAGTTGTACAATCAAATGATAACTTTACTATCCATGATTGGCAATTATCTTTGGAAATAACACACACTTCTCTACCACAAGGGTCTGGGCGACATGCACCAATTTCATTTTCATCTGTTGATAAAATGGTTGGAAACAAGAGAAGTATTATTGAAATTAAAAATGTTAATGATTCAATGTGTCTCGCACGGGCCATTGTAGTGGGAAAGTGTCATGTTGATAGAGATAATTCTGAACTTTGGCAAAAGAAATGGAAAAATATTAAACGTTCTGATAGACCGACACAAGAGTTGGAAGCTAAGGCATTGATGGACAAAGCAGGTCTTGATTATAATATTCCTTGTGGATATGAAGAATATTATAAAATACAAGACCTGCTTTACCCAGAGTATGTCATCAAAATTCATCCACAGTATGCAAAAAGTGAATTTTTATTCAAACCTCCAGTTACCACCACTGATAGTAAAGTTATTCATATTTACCACCATGACCAGCATTTTGATACCATCACTACAATTACAGGGTTTTTAGGATGTCACTACTATTGTGAACTTTGCAGTAAAGGGGTCCAACAGAGAGAACGTCACATGTGCCCTTTTGGTTGTATTTGCTATGCTCCAACAAAATGTATTCCTGAACATCCCACTACCTGTTACAGTTGCAATAGACAATTTAGAAGTCCATTATGCTATAATAACCATATCACTAGAAAGGGGAAAGAAGAAAAAACAATTTGTCAATTAGTTCAAAAATGTAAAACATGCAATTCACTAATATATCCAACAAAAGGAAAGCACATCTGTGAAGGATTCAAAAAATGCAAATATTGTCAACAAGTAGTTAATTCTGATCACCAATGTTTCATTCCAAAATACACTTCACCCGAGGATGAAAAAATACCAAACATTCCATTTGTGTTTTTTGATTTTGAAACCACACAAGACTCAGGAGTTCATATCCCAAATTTCTGTGTTGCTCATCGTGCATGTGGGGAATGTATTTGCAAATCTATAGATCAAGAATGTATTTCCTGTGACAAATTTGGATATAGGCAATCAATATTTAAAGGGGAATCTACTTTATCAGATTTTTGTGATTGGCTTTTCAGTAAGGAACATAAAGGGACAACAGCTATTGCTCACAATTTAAGAGGTTTCGATGGACAATTTATTTTAAGACACCTCATTGAAACTGGTACAACAACTCCTGATGTAATTATGAATGGGAACAAAATTCTTTCACTTAAAGCTTGTGGTATTAGACTTATAGATTCTTTAAATTTTCTTTCAATGAGATTGGCACAATTTCCCAAAACATTTGGCTTGACAGAATTAGCAAAAGGTTATTTCCCCCATTTGGCAAACACACAAGCTTATCAAAATTATATTGGTCCTTATTTAGATCCATCATTGTATATGCCAGATTCAATGTCTCCATCAGATAGGGAAGATTTTATCAAGTGGTACAACCAAAAATTTACTAGTAATGCCAGATTTGATTTTCAAAAAGAAATGGAATTATACTGTAAATCAGATGTAGATATCTTGCGTAGGGGGTGTGGGGAATTCAGACAAAAATTTATAGATAGTGATGGCATAGATCCCTTGAGAGAAGCATTTACCTTAGCCGATGCATGTACAAAAGCTTGGAGAAAAAATTCACTTCCAGAAAACAAAATGGCAATCATTTCAGACATAGGTTACCCTGCTAAAGTCAAATACTCCATTAAAGCCATTAGATTTTTACAGACAGTTGCACAGGAAGAAAACATACATATTCAACATGCACTCAATGGTGGGGAAGTTAAAATAGGCGGATATTATGTTGATGGGTTTCACAAAGACACAAATACAATCTTTGAATTTTATGGATGTATGTGGCATGGGTGCAAGACATGTTACAAAGACAATACACATGAGAAAAATCCAATCAATTTGCTAAGTTACCAAACTCTATACAACAATACACAGGAACGCATACACCATTTAGAATCATTAGGGTATAACATGAGAATAACATGGGAACATGAACTTGATGATTTTTGCAAATCAAACCCTGAAGTAAAATCAACATTAAATTCATTTTTTCCAAACATGGATCCTATTAAACCACGTGAAGCATTATTTGGTGGGAGAACAAATGCCATTAAATTACATCATAAAATAGACCAAAACACAGGCAATGAAATAAAATACATAGACATCTGTTCACTCTATCCTTATGTCAATAAACACAGAGAATATCCAGTAGGTCATCCAAATATACTCACAAAAGAAAACATAGACATGAATAATATAAGACAGTACAGGGGGCTTATCAAATGTAAAGTTTTACCACCACAATCTCTACACATGCCAGTATTACCAATTCATTGCAACAAGAAAATGGTTTTTACACTTTGCAATACATGTGCAGAACAAGAATTAGACAAATGTGAACACACACCAGATCAACGCAGTATTACAGGTACATGGACATCTGTTGAACTTTTTAAAGCATTGGGAATGAGATACACATTACTTGACACTTATCAGATTTGGCATTGGGAAGAATGGTCTTCAGAAATTTACAAACATTATGTGAACAAATATTTAAAAATGAAACAAGAAGCCAGTGGATATCCAGATTGGGTGAAAACAGAAACAGACAAAGATACATTTAAGAAAGACTATGCACAAATTGAAAACATACATTTGGAAAATATTGAAAAAAATCCAGGACAAAGATCATTTGCTAAAACCATGTTAAACTGTTTATGGGGGAAAAGTGCACAAAACAATTTAAAAACAAAAACAGAATATATACAAGACCCATCAAAATATTTTGACCTGATACAAGATAAAGACATCATTATTAAAAATGTTGAATTGTTTGATCATGATAAATGTATTTTAGTCAATTACACAAAATCTACAGATGTTTATGAACCTCACAAATCAGCTAATGTTGCAGTTGCATCTTTTGTCACAGCTTATGCACAAATGGAATTATATAAAGTAATAGGACGATTGGGTAGACGGGTATTATACTTTGACACAGACAGTTGTATTTACATCTATAACCCCACACTTTGGAATCCACAAATTATAAACAGTAGGTTAGGTCAATGGACAGATGAACATCCAGATGCAAAAATTATTGAATATGTAGGTTTAGGTCCAAAAAATTATGGTTACAAATACATTAAAGATGGTCAAACACACACATCATGTAAAGTTAAAGGAATCACATTAGATTACAATACATCACAAAAAGTCAATTTTGAATCCATGGTGGAATGTGTACAAGACAGACACAATTATAAAATGAACATTGAATACACACATAGAATTAAACGCAACAAGAACAGACAAGTTACAAGTGAAAGACAAACCAAAACATTCAGATCTGTGTACACAAAACGTTTTGTAGTGGATAAATATGATACAAGACCTTATGGGTTTAAGGTATAAAAATTACTCTTCAGAATTCTCATTTCAAGTTTGAACAAGACCAGACATGTCACAATTGAATTACAAACCAAAACATTCAGATCTGTGTACACAAACCATTTTGTAGTGGATAAATATGACACAAAACCTTATGGGCCTAAGGTATAAAAGAACCCTTCGGATTTCTCATTTCAACTTTGAACACTGAGCAGGCAAGATGTCTCTACCACTCAATCCTACTTATCCTATATACTTGTCAGAGTTAAGAAGACTTTCGAGTTTTAGTATGACTACAAACCCTATTTTAAAATCCAAGAAAGAAGACTTAGCTAAAGCTGGATTTTTCTATATAGGAGATGGTAAAGTAAAATGTTTTGTATGTGGACAAGGTTTAATGAATTGGGAAGAAAAAGATATTCCTTTGCAAGAACATGTTAAGTGGTCACCAAATTGTTCTTATATTCAAATGATAAGAAATTGTCAATTATACAAACCACCAACAAGTATGCAAACACCCCCAGATAAAATATTATCAGTGATGGATTATGGATTCACTTTAAATCAAATATTTTCAACAATGAAAAAATATGACAAGTGTTTAGATGATTTTCCAGATTCTAAGTCTTTATTTGCACTCATGGTGCTAAATGATCAAAGTACATCATTTAGTACCATAATTGCAAGACAAGCTGCAGGACAATTCAAAACTAAGTTTGATAAAATGTTTTCAGATAATGCAGGAAATGATTTTCCTGACCGTCCTGATGTATTTTGTGCATCAGGTAATATAGTACCTGATGGACAAAATACATCAGAAGAGACAAAAGAATCATCACTTTGATTTCAACCATGGAACCAGTAAGACGTATGTTAGACAACAAGATTACACGTAAGGCATTATTATATGCATTTCAATTGATCACTCCTGGTTATCTAACAATAACAAAAGAGTTTATTCATAATCAATTGGGAAAAGATGAAATGTATGGGGAATTTTGTAATGCATTACAAATCATGAATGCTTTTTACAAAGATAATATAGAAAATATTTGGACAAGAGTTGTGTGGGGTAATATAATTTATGATAAAGAAATCATTAATTACTTGTATAGACAATGTGTACCACAAATAGATAGAAGAATAGATTCTTCAGAAACTGTATTTGAGTTAAAAGCACCCTTAAAACGAATACCTACTAAAAGACATGAAGAAGGTATGGAAACAGAAAGTATATAAGTGAATGATTTGACAACTCTTATTCACACAAATACAATTATGGCATCGAGTGAATGTTTATTGTTTCAACACCCTTGTAATATCTTTATTTCGGGACCTAGTGGTTCAGGAAAAACAGAATTTGTCAAAAAGCTTATTGATATGAAACATGACTTATTTCAAATTCCCCCACAAAAAATCATTTGGTGTTATAAAGAATGGCAAAATACATATACTTTACTTAAAGAAAGTGAAGATATTAAATTCATAGATGGTATCCCTGATGATGAATATGAAATTGTCAGTGATGTCACTATTCCCCATCTTGTAGTTTTTGATGATATGTTAGGAGATAAAGATGAAGAAAAAATTAAATTATGGTTCACACGAAAAGGACATCATAGAAATGCAAGTGTCATTTACATTACACAAAATATGTTTCAACAATCTAAATCTAGTCGTACCATAAGTTTAAATGCACATTATATGATTTTATTTCAAAATACCAGAGATAAAGGGCAAATTAAAGTATTGGCAAATCAAGTTCAATTACCACATTTAAATGCATGTTATCAAGATGCAACAAGTATTGATCATGGTTATTTATTAATTGATTTTCATCCTAGAACTCCTGAGTCTTTGAGATTAAGAACTGATATTTTTCATCCTTGGGTAACACAAAATGAACGTGGTCCCATCATTTATACAAAACTATAAATTCCCCATGTTCTAACGAGTTGATGTTAGTTAGTCAAAGTTTGTCAACGACTACACATCATCATGGTATCATTCATACAATCTTTGGAACAACTTGGTCAAGAAACAAGTCCATTTGCAAGACAAAAATTACTTAAGAAAGGTTTTAAGAAAATTTTAAAATGGTTTACATTAGCAAGTAGAATCATACTGAATAAGAAAATTAAATTGCCAAAACAAACTTTAACTTATATGGATAAACATAAACAAGATCTTGAACAACTTGCAAATCCCAGAGTTGATCTTGCAACAAAACGAAACATTATTTTAAAACCAGGAGGTGGTGGGTTTTTTGGTGGTGTTATCATTCGTAATTTAATTCGATGGGATGGTCATAAGACAAGTAGATCATTCTATTCACCATTCAAAAAAACAAAGAGTAAGAAACAAAAGTCACCTAAAAGGAAACGAAAATCCCCTAAGAAAAGATCAAATAATTCATCAACCTCTAGAGAGATAAAAAATCAACGAAAGGTAGGACCTAAATATATGTACACAAATTTTGAAATTGCCCCTCATAGATCTCCATCTACAAAAACAAAAGCATTACTTGTGAAAAATCTTCAAAGACAAAGAAAAGTATCACCACTTAAGTTAACACGTGTAGTGTCAATAACAAAAGATGGTGTTAAAAATCATGACCCAATGTATTCTGTACAAAATACACAACATGTACCATTAAAAGAAAAGATTCCCACAATGGCACGTTTTACAGCTTTAAATACACCTAAACCTGTTAAAGGGATAAGGTCTTACTTTAAATAATATAAAGTTTGCACATGTATAAATAGCATTACATTTTTATATTTGTTTCATTTAATCATTAGATTCTATAAGATCAAGATGGTGAGACAAAATAAGAAACAAAAAATTCCTTTAGTTAAAAAATATGGTGGTATGTTAATAGGTTTAAGTCAAACTCCTCCAGCATTTCAAAAACAAATTATGAAAAATGCACCTAAAGAATTAATTAATTGTGTGTCAGAATGTTGTCATAATCTTTTAAAAGGCAACATACATCTAACAAAAAGTCAGAAACAAAAATTACATCCAAAGCGTCAACAACTACGAGCACTCGCTAGTAAATCAATAACTCTTAAAAAGAAAAAACAAATTTTAAATCAAAAAGGTGGTTTTTTACCATTACTTGGTTTACTTGGACCTGCTATAGGAGTTGCAACAAATCTTGCAAATAAATTAGTCGATAAAATATGAAAAAGATGGCTATTGTACCTTATCAAATGTTAGAAGATATGCAACGTTTTAGAAATGAAAAAGCTCAAAGACCAAGATTACCCCCTAACCCACAAGTTACAAATACTGCACAACTTCAAAATGATTTATCATCTGTGTTAGGAAATTCAGAGTTGTCCGAAAGTGAGAAAGAACAAAAGTATGGGGAAACTTTACAAAAATTTCAAATGTCACATAAGAAAGCATTACAACCAACATTGGTTCCATTGCCTGAGTCAGGAGAAAAATCATTATTTTTACGAGATCGTATTATAGAAAGTGTCCCTGTTACAATGAGACGTAAAGCAACTTCATTATTATCTGCTTTATCATCTCATCCACACATGAGTTGGGATGATCAGGGTGTATTAAGTTACGATGGAGAAGTCATAAAAGGTTCAAATATCATAGATTTAGTCAATGATGTTCTTAGACACCGAAAAGGTTTTAAACCGAGTGGATGGGAAATGTTTAGTCGTGGATTAAAAGATATAAATATCCCTCAAGATTTTGTTGGTAATCGTGAACGTTGGTTATGGATGAATAGACAACCTATACCCAAACCCAGTAAATATCAAAGTTCTCCAGAAGATAGTTGGTCTGAAACTCCTCAATCCTCCCCTCCAAAACGTAAAGTTCGTCGAGGTCATAGAGTGCAGTGGAGTGAAGACACACCAAAGTCAGCACTAAAGCGTAAATTGACAAAACGTAGATTATCTGAAAAATGGGAAGCTTATTGAATGATTTATTATCTGAAATATATTACAATACAAAACATCCTGCTGGTTATGGTGGTATACAAAAATTGTACAAAGCAGCTCATAGTAAAGATAATTCCATCACAATTGATCAAGTGAAAAAATGGTTGAAAGGAGAAAGAACTTATACTTTACATAAACCCATCCGTAAAAATTTTTCAAGACATAAGACTATAGTGGGTGGTATTGATCATCAATGGCAGATTGATTTAGCAGACTTACAAAGTTTACAATCTTACAATGACCAATTTCGTTATTTAGTTTGTGTTATTGATGTATTTTCCAAATATGCATGGGTAATACCCATTCACAATAAAACAGGAGAGACATTAACAAAATCTTTTCAGAGTATTTTGAAAACTTCTGGACGTAAACCATTATCATTACAATCTGATAAAGGTTCTGAATTTAAAAATAAAGACGTGCAAAAATTTTTAAAGAAACAAAACATTAATTTCTTCACAACAGAAAATCCTGAAACCAAAGCTAGTATTGTTGAATGTTTTCAACGTACATTGAAAACACGAATGTGGAAATATTTTACACACAAACGTACATTAAGGTACATTGATGTGTTGGAAAATTTAGTTGATGGATATAATCATAGTTTTCATCGAAGTATTCAGAGAACTCCTGCTTCAGTATCATTAGAAAATGAAGTAGAAGTATCTCAACATTTGTATGGTAAAAAAAAGTCTAAAAAGAAAAAAATACAATTTAAAGTTGGTGATATAGTACGTATTAATAAAACCAAACGTACATTTGAAAAAGGGTATTTACCAAATTGGACAAAAGAGTTATTTAAAATTACTCATGTAAAACATACAATACCACCCACTTATAAACTTGAAGATATGGGTGGTGAAAATATACAAGGGACATTTTATCCACAAGAAATTCAAAGTATAAAAGATGATAAAAAATATATAATTGAATCAATTCTTAATAGACGGTCAAGACGTGTGGGAAAGAAAATTATTAAAGAACTTAAAGTACATTGGGAAGGTTATCCAAAGAAATTTGATAGTTGGATAGCAGAATCAGATTTGATATAAAAAGAATATGTCATTAAATGAAACTTCATTACCTAATGAAACCACAAGTGTTGATGTACAAAGTCAACAAAGTCAACAATTTAAAATTTGTGGAAATCGTGTTGCAAAAAATCAAGTCACTTATTTCACACAGATTATTATCATTTATGGTATTATAATTACTGCCATTGCACATTTGAGTTTACAAAGCCCTGATAAAGAATTGTGGTTAGTGTTATTAAGTAGTTCATTAGGATATATTCTTCCAAGTCCAGGTTTAAAATATTTGAAACAACCACAAGATAAGAAAAATGAATTCATTTTACGTAACACTTCTCAGTGATAGTTCTATGGATATGTTTCCAAGTAATACCCAATGTTGTTTTCAAACACAATTATCTAAACCCATTCATGTTGATAAAGAACATTGGGAAGTGGGATTAGTTGAAGTAATTTTATCTTCGGAAGCAAAAAATATTACAGATGAAGAATCTGTTTTTAAAATCATTGTGACAGATAGCAAAATATCAAATCGTATTAATAAAACGAATTTGAAACATACATTACACAAGGGTGTTGCTGCTGTTGAATTAAATATTTTATCAGGTGCATATTCAAATGGCGCTCATGTCATAGATGCAATGCAAACAGAAATTCAAGAAAAACTTGGAGACATATTTAAATCATTTGATGTATTATTTCATGTTGGATTTTCAACTCTCCAAGGGCGTGTAAAAATAGTAGGAAATAGTATTGGGAAAGTGGGTATTGCAATGTCAGAAAGTTTATTACAAAAATTGGGATGTAAAGACAATATTTTTCCTGTCATTTTTCCTAACACATCAAAAGGTGCATTTAAATATAATGTGGACTTAAATGTGGATTTCAATCAAATCTTTATTTATTCTGACATAGCAGATTATACATTTTTAGGTGATATTGAAGCACCTATTTTACGTGTGATTCCATTTGAATCACATAAAGAGTCTCTACATACTCATATAGAATTTGATAATGTACATTATGTACCAGTATCAAAATCTTATTTTGATCAAATTAGTATAAATATAAATGGGAACACTGGTAAACCCATTCAGTTTGCAAGTGGCAAGACAGTTGTCAAGTTGCATTTTAGACAGAGACATAAATTAAATTTGTAAAAAATGATGCCGGTGTATCAAGGTGTACCACGGCAATATGGATATGGATTAGGGTCTATTTTTCGCACAGCAATAAGAACAGCTGCACCATTTATAAAACCAATTGCAAAAAATGCATTTCAAACCTTAAAGAGAGATGGATTAAGACATGGTTTAGAAATAGCAAATGAATTGATAAAAAAACGTAAAGCACCTAAAGACATTTTATTAACTCATGGAAAAGATCTTTTGAAATCAGTTGGTGAATCTGCTTTAGGTATAAAAAGACAAAAACAAGAACGAAAACGTCAGTCTGTGGTTCGTTCTCGTAGAGGTAAGACACGTCAAAGACAAGCTTATTCAAAACGAAAATCAAGACCACTTGATATATTTGATTGAAAAAAATCATGATGTTACATGGATCTTGCGAACATTTTGGTAGTAGTTTTGATCCAGATAATGTATCACCAACATCAAGTGGTATAGAAAATATTGGTGAAATTGAACAATTTCCTATTGCATCTTTAAATAATTCTTCACCAATAGAATTTTTAATTCCAAGACAAACAACCAAGTGGTTAGATCTTGCAGCATCTACACTTGAAGTTCAATTTAAAATTACAAAACAAGATGGGAGTATTTTGGCTGGAGATACACAAATTGCTCCTATCAATAATTTTTTTCATAGCATGTTCAGTAAAATTGATGTTACACTGAATGGCAATCTTATCACCACCAATACAGATCTTTATCCTTATAGAGCATATTTTGAGAATTTTCTTAGTTATTCAAAAGATGTGAAAAAAACACATCTAGCTGCTAGTGAGATGTGGTATACAGATACTCCTGGACACCTCACAGAAACTAGTAAAGCTTCGTCGAACAAAGGTTTGACTGAGCGAGCTAAAATAATTGGTGGTAGCAAAAATGTACAACTAAGAGGAAAACTGCATTTAGATCTGTTTGTGCAAGATAAGTATTTACCAAATGGAGTTGAGATGAGAATTAAATTGCATCGTGCTCCAACTAAATTTTGTTTGATTGGTAGTGAACATGGAAAAATAGAAATTCAAAAAGCCATATTCAGAATACCGGCATTGGATTTATTTCCAAAATTTGCGAATGATCTTAATGCACAAATAGATCGAACAAATTATAAAATGCCCATAAGACGTAGTGAAATTAAAACTTTTACTATTGGAAGTGGTCTTCGTTCAAAAATAGAAGACTATCTGTTTCATAAACAGATGCCAAAACGAATTATTCTTGGTTTAGTTAGTAATAGAGATATAAATGGAGATGTTGGCAGTAATCCATTTAATTTTCAACATTTCGATTTGAATAAGTTGGAAATCACAATAGATGGACATTCCATTAAAGCACGTCCCTTTGAACCGAATTTTGAAGGTGGACTTTATCTAAATTCATATTTATCATTGTTTGAAGCTATGGGCTATTTTGGACAAAATCAATCATTTAATTTATCTTTGCAGGATTATGCAAAAGGGTATACCCTTTGGGGTATTGATTTGACACCTGATCAGAGTAGTAGTGGGCCCTTGGCTCACCCAATAAAGTCTGGCAATCTTAGGTTTGAACTTCAGTTTGCTCAAGCTCTTCCAGAGGTGATCAACGTTGTTGTCTATGCAGAATTTGATAGTGAGATAGAAATCAACAAATTCAGAGAAGTGATATTTGACTATTAAACAAGATGAGTCAGTGTGAACATTGCAAGATGTGTAAAGAAAAAATACAAACATTATTTCAAGAATGTGTAGTGATAGAACTGACAAAATCCATTCAACAGAAAATGAAAAATATCTGTGAAGAAGAAAATCGAACCAACACAACAACATTAATAGATATGAACATTGCAGAGTGTTTACAGAAAGTGTGTCCAGTGACTATACTATATAATCTACACAAGAGAGCAAGAAAAATAAACTTATTAGAATATTGTGCTCATATAGACTTTGAAATAGACTGCCAAAAAGACATTCAAAAGTGGGCAGATTTAGTGAAAAGAGACTGGTCATATTATACAGGATATCTTGATTAATGGCTCCGTGCCAGCCTTTTTCAAGGCTAAGAAGATGGAAACCATACAATTACAAACTATACTTGACAGTTCTCAAAGGTTATCATCCTTAAAAGGAAAAGTGTGTTCAAAAGACTTGTTACCAAAACGAAAACCTAAACACAGACAAGCATATATTGTGAACACAGATTCATCAAAAGAACCAGGAGAACATTGGATAGCAATATATTTTAAAGACAATCATTCTGCTATCTACTTTGATTCATATGGTTTACCACCATTAGATAGAGACATATACAATTTCATAGTGAAAAATACAGATTCCTGGACAATAAATACAATGAGACTACAAAGTGAATTTACTGTTGTGTGTGGAATGTACTGTATATTTGCTTTAGATCATCTTGCAAGAGGATATGATTTAGAGACAGTTCTTACTATCAAATTTGATCCAAGAAATTTTCAAGAGAATGATAGAGATGTTCGACGATGGTTTGAGCAAACTTATAGACATTATTTGAAATAACTGTAATAAATATCAGGTGTCAAAACAATCCCACAGAGGTAATTTTTTACATCTTTTAGTTTTTTAAGTTTTTTATTAAAAGTCAATCATCTATTATATAATTTTCGCCAGACATTTGTGTAACAGAGAGATAGGGTTTTTAGTTATTTTTTATATTTGTTTCAAGATCAGATCACTTGAGTGATATCAGTTTTTTATTTGATACCCAAGATTGTTTTAAAAAAACAATCTTGGGTATCAAATAAAAAAACTAGCATAAAAAAGAATCTTGATGTAAATAGGTTTTCTCATGGATAGGCAAACTCAGATCTCGGTGTATATATGTTCAGAGTTCATTTCAATATAATGATTCAACTTTAAATACAGTTTTGTCTTTTGTTAAAACCTCTGTGATAGTTTTGTCGAATTTGTTAGGTTAGTCCTATAATCCCTTTTTTATCACCGTGTCCCTATTATTTCCCACCAGTAAAAAGAGTCAAGAGTCACTTCTCTTTTTCACTGTGAGTATTAGGTTTTAATATTGTATGCATACTTATCGAAAACTTTTATAGTGTAACCTGATATACAGTTTATACTGTAGAGATAATTTTGATTGCTAAACATACAATGAATACTATTCTTACTATAGAAAAAACAACTATCACAGAGAGTTCGACCACAACGCGAATCACTAAGTTTTTTTTATTTTGTGCATGTGTTCTTGTGTTTTATTGTAAGCATAATTTCCTTATACTTACAACAAAACACAAGAAGACACACAAAATTTCCCCAGTTATAGAAGTTGTATACACAGGGTGGAGAGATGACAAAACCATATGGATAACCCCTAATATAAAATGATTTTAAATTAATATAGACATTGGGTCACACTCTAGGGAGGGAACTGTTTTTTGTCTTTTTATAACAAAGACTTGATTGTGTACATGAGAAGATCTCTTTCTAATAGTGTGGTTGGCCCTGAAAAGGGCCGTTTTTAAAAATCTTCAGTTCCGTAGAGAGCTGTTTGGTAAAGCCATCTCTGCTTCGGTGAAGAATTCACCTTCCCACACGCCTATGGTTGTTGCTAGCATCTCTTCATCTGTAAAGCAATCTTGTTCCCATGCATAGCTTCGTCCTACAAGAGCTTCCTCCTGCAAATGTACGGGGAGATCAAACCAGTGTTTAGGTCGATTCTTGTACTGGATCTCCCCGAACGGACGTGTGGCGGCTTTGACGAAAGGGTGGTCTTCAATCTTCTTAAGTTGTTCTTCCATCGAAAGTGTTGCCGACCACCACTTTCTCAAAGCCAAGGCGAATTCTTCATCGGCTCTCTGTTTCTTGGTTCTCTCATAACTCTCTACGGAACTGTAATTGATCTTCGTTGGCTCCATGTCTTTTTCCTCTCTGTCAAAAGATGATTTTTTCTTTAGTCAGATGAAATGTATCCAAATCCTCAACTCACCTTCTTTTTATAGACAATGCGAGGATCGGAAATGCACTGGAGAACGCTCACGCGACAATTTTGATCGAGTGCGGGAAAAAATTGTTGACATCGGACGGCTGTGATAGTAAACGTCTGTTATCAACAATATTTTCCCGCACTCGATCAAAAATGTCGCGTGAGTATTCTCCAGTGCATTTCCGATCCTCGCATTGTCTATAAAATCTAACACACATTCCAGAGAATTCATTTGATAAAAAGCAATCGCCTGTTCTGCATTCAATCATGGATGAATACAATATACTAGATGATTTTAACGATTTAATTCGTATTGACAACTCATTGATGACACAGCAGAGAATACCAAACCAAAAGGATACCATACCAAATAAGAGGGTGAATAATACTTTTTCACAAGATGAAAAAAATGAAACATTATTACAGAAAATCTTGGAAACTCTACAAGACATGAAATCATCTCACCAAAAGATCGTTCTCTCAGCTGATAAGATTACAGTTCCTATAGAATTCAAAGTGTCATCTCTTCCTTTAACAGTACCACATGAGTTGGCAGAACCGACACCTAAACCTAAGAGAAAAAGGGGACGTGAAGCACAGAATCAGTTAGTGACTACATCCACACAAACAGATACAATAATTCAACAACCTATTCCAGAGGAAGAATCATCTGATGATATTGTTAAACCTAAAAAAAAGAAACGGGTACGATTCGATGGTCTTGGGCGATACATGAAAAATATTGCTAACTGTTGAGTGACTTGCACTTCATCAAAACTAAAACAGCCCTTCTAAGGGCTACCCACACTATTAGAAAGAGATCTTCTCATGTACACAATCAAGTCTTTGTTATGAAAAGACAAAAAACCAGTTCCCTTATCCTCCAGTGAAAAAAACTTATAAGCCAGAAATGTACTATAGGATCTGGTCATAAAGCATGATGCGGAGCCACTATAGACCCAAGCATTTTTAACGCTGAGTTTTCCATAGGGTCCATTGCCTTAGTGTTAAATTGTGTAACTTATAGACCCAAGAATTTATAGTTGTGTAACTTATAGACCCAAGAACTTATAGACCCAACATGTATGCACTGTGCCACCAGTGCATACATGTTGGGTCTATAAGTTCTTGGGTCTATAAGTTACACAACTATAAATTCTTGGGTCTATAAGTTACACAATTTAACACTAAGGCAATGGACCCTATGGAAAACTCAGTGTTAAAAATGCTTGGGTCTATAGTGGCTCCCCTAACTACTAACATTTCGGACCAGCGGGAACACTGCAGATCATCCGCCGAGATAGTTAAGTGTACAAAAGAGTCCTGATTCAAACATGAGAAATCACTTACGCTTTCAGGGCTGCTTTGGGTTATTGGCATCAGCACATGAAAGATACAAAGCAAAGTAATCTGGACATGCCATAGTCAATAACGACACATTGTTCACAATATATGTCAACAGCCTCAGGGTGACTAGGAGTGTTGCTAGGGGGTGAATGAATGAATGATTTTATTCTGTAATACAACACGCATACAAATACAAACTACATAAAGCAAGATACAATTATTTCAAATACAAAGTTGCACTACAGGGAGATGGCATAGCCACTAAGGCTGTCTTCCCGCCGTTCCTGGGCAATAAAAACAAAAAAGCAAAATGTGAGACAATCCTGACAACGGCTATGTTAATGAAGAGAAAATGAATGGATTAATTTTTAAAATGATTCTTTCCATATAAATAAAATCATTTTCCATCATTTTTAGAAAATGAAACAATTTAGGGGCAGTCAATAGATAAGGATGAGATAACAGTGCTAGGACCTGCAGTCGGGGCAAACTAGATTATTACACCTGTCGTGAAAAAAGTACGAATTCAAGAATTGCTCAGTTAGAGAATTTTTGAATGATGATCTGGAAGAATTTTTAATCGATGGTTCCATTGCGTTCCACATCCTATGGGAAAGGATGAACTGGGAAGTTTGCGGAGAACTGAGTTCTTCGTTTTAATGTATGTAATTTACCCGACTGTCTTGTGTCCATTCCTGAGGGGTTTTGGTAAATTCTAAAAGTGTCCACAAAGCTTTTCGGGTAGCATGATGTTGTACCAGTCGTGCATAAACAAAGAGATCTGGAGTTTGTACAGGTCTGTAACTTTTAAAATACCGTGTTCTCTGAACAGTGGGTCTGTATGAACATTGTATTTTTGTTAGATATAATTCGGATGACTTTCTTTTGTAATTTTGTAATCTTTCGAGTTGATAGCGAGTGACCCCACACTGCAAAAAATATAGGTTCTCTTTAGAACCAAAACTGGTTCTAATCTTGTCCCTGAGATGGAACCAGTTCTGTTTAAACAGTATTTATTTCAAATCAAATAAATTTACCAACATTAGCATTCAATTTTAACAGAATATTACATGAACTGAAGTAGATTCAGCAGTAAACTTAGAGCTTATTCAACGCAGTCGCCAAACATTTTGAAACAAAGGAGATTTGAACAGATGGCATATCGAACCAGTTTTGGTTCTGAAGAGAACCAAAACTGGTTCGATATGCCAACTGTTCATATCCCCTTTGCTTAATAATGATTTGAGACAACCTCGTATGAGCTCTAAACTTACGGCTGAAACCCCCTCAATTTGTGTTTAATTCTGTTAATATTTAATGTTAATCTTTATAAATTCCAACGAGGGGTCATAACCTATGTTTTTGAGACAAAAAATGAAAACAAATAGTTATTCAAGAATTTTTTTTGCAAGTGTCGTCTGCTTTTCACGTTAGGTAAAGGGTTAAAAGACAGTGTATCGTGAACAACATTTACATTCTACATCCCAAGATTAACCCTTTGATGTCTAGTGGTATCTTCCATGCCAGTTCAATGGCAAGAATTAGAAGAGTCCATATTCAGTATTTGGGGTAGACCAATCAATATTTCAGCATGCATATTTACTGAAGCCCTCCCCCCCCCCCCCCCGCCCTCCCGTCGGAGATTTTTAGTCAGTCCGTCGGAGAGTTTCGTAAACCCGACTTCACGAGAAATTTCCGACAATCGAATGTAGATATCTGAGCATATCTCGTCTTGTGTCGATCAAGAACGAGGTATATGTTCTTCTTTGTAAGGCATTATGACAGTTGTTATCCAACTGGCGTTCCATTACTTCCATACCTAATCATCGGTTATCGTCACAGTGAAAGTTGGGAATCTATCGAAATCTAAACAACAATGGCGTCCCGCTATAATGTGCGGTGTTCTATTTGCAGCGAAATATTTCAAAACGATTATGCAGTTAGGCACACTAAATCAAAACATAAAGAACTTCAGGAAGCAGGTCGATGTGCCCCTGCAATGATTTTTACAGAAGGTAGCGGGCAGCAAACCAAATTAGCCCAGTTTTTAATCATTCAAAGGTGAAAAAACGCAGAACTGACGTTGAAACCGAAAGTGAAAGTAGGCCTGCTGCTACAATTACATCCGATAGATGCCGTTCGTCAAACTGGCTTTATAGATGAAATATTTCCCGACCTTATTATAATATGTTTACGTTAAATAATCAACAATCATACTCAATTTGCTTCTATTTTGGTTCCCCAATTTACCAATTTTCACTCATTTTCCTTCGTTTGGGAGGTCAAATATTATAGCCCTCCTGTCGGAGAGGTCAGCCCCCATGTCGAGAAATCCCTGGCGCCATCCCTGGTGTGGAGTTAGTATTTTGAGGACTCTGACATTTGCTCGCCGTTTCTCGATAGTTCTCTTCGGGTACTCCGGCATCCTCCACCGTAAAACTGTCCGACACGAGGTGACCCTATCTGTCGAAAGTGTCGCGGGTTTCGTCCGTACATTCCTACCAGAATTATGACCCTTGTTACACTTAGAAAACATTCTGTGCAGAAAACATTCTGTGCAGACGTTTCACATTATAACTCGGTCATTTGGGCGCGGATTTTGATGTCCTTTGGTATTGTGAGTGACGCGCATGGAGCAAAGACATCCAGATGCTGCGGGTGTCGTCCATGCATGGACACCAGAGTTATTACCCTTGTTACACTTATAAAATATTCTGTACGAACATTTTGCATTATAACTCCGGCATCGTTTGTTGTATTTGATGTCCTTTGGTGCGGTATAGACCATTCGGGGGTAAAGGATATCCACACACTACGGGTTACGCCCAAGCATACTTACTACGGTTATGCCCCTTTTTAGAGTTAGAAAAACTGTCCGTGTGAAGTTGTTGCATTGTGTTTTATCCATGGGAATATTTTTTGTTGAATGGCAGCAGAAAATTAAATAGTTTTTGTATTAACATTACAGGGGATGTTGGGGTATATGCAATGTTTCGCGTTGCACTATTTTCTTGTTTTGTTCTCAGCTCTTGATATTTTTGTTTTGTAGGTGATCCCGCCTCACACTTAAATTTAACATGGCAACCAAAAGACATCGACCCAGCTCAGAGCGTTAGTTTCCGCGTCCAGATGACAGCAAGTAAGTTTATTGCTCAAGTGTGTCTCCATACGGACGCTGTTCTGTATTGCTGATTCGAAATATCCCAAGTAGTCCAGTACTGTACGTTGGCGTGGGTGAAGCTATGGGAGTGGGGTGTGACAAGCTAGATTTTATACTTGCACTTGTAGAACCCGATTCGCGCTGTTGGGGGACCAGTATGACACGGTTCGAATAACCCTTTGAACATTGGTGGTATCTTCCACGCTGGTTCAGTGTCATCAGTTGGAAGAGTCTATATTCGTTACTTGGGGGAAGACTGAACAATATTTTCAACGTGCAGCCTAAGGTCTACCACACAAATTCACTGAGCAAATATATTTTAACCCTTTACCTAACGTAACGGCCAAAACCGGCCAGCGCTATTCTCAAAAATTGCCAATTAATTTTCATTATTCTTTTCATTTTTTGTCTCAAAAACATAGGTTATGACCCCTCATTGGAACGAGCTCGTTATTCGAGAATTTTTTTTGCATGTGTCGTCTGCTTTTCATGTTAGGTAAAGGGTTAATGAACTCGGGTTATATCAAGATCCTGGGACGGAAAAGCGGTTTTTCGGGTTCAAAGGGTTAATAAAATAAATGGTTGCATCACGATTATTATATGTATATTTTATGTATATTTTATTTATTCACTAATAAATTTCCCAAAAGTCTGGATGTTTTTTTTTTAACTTTAATCCCTATATATATGTAACAAAAATTACAATGCTCATACTGACCCACTGTTCAGTGAGCAGCGTATTTTAAAATTCACAGGCCTGCTCAGACTCCAGATCTCTTTGTTTGCGCACGATTCGTATAACTGTCTGGAAGCTTTACGAACTCTTAGGAATGGACACCAGACAGTCGGATAAACTGCAAACACTAAAACCAAGAACTCAGTTCTTCGCAAACTTTCCATTTCATACTTTCTCTAGGGTGTGGAATACAATAGAAACATCGGTTCAAAAACTGTTCCAGATCACTATTCAAAAAGTCGGCAATCCTTAACTGGCAAAGTGCTGAGTTTTTTCTGACAACAAATCAAAGCTCATCATATACTGCTCTATTACATTTAATTGAATAGTGCCTTATAGGCACTATCCAATTAAATGTCAGAGAGCAAGGTATTGTATAAAAAATCAGGGACAATAAAGGCTTCCTCAGGCAGAATGTAGCTACACACAGTTATTGCCTGTAACTTTTAGTAAAGCCCAAAATAGGGCTTCCAGCACTCTACCAGTTAAATTCGTACTCTCTTCGCGTCAGCTGTAAGAATACAGTTTGCCCCGACTGTAGGTCCCAGCTCCGTTATCTGTTAACTGACCCTCAGTTGTTTCATTCTCTAAAAACCTGGAAAATATTTTATTTATATGGAAAGTACCATCTCAAAAGACAATCTTCTGTTTATTTTTCCATTTACATACATTCTGTTGTTAGGAATGTGTTGGTACATCCCGGTGCTTCATTACTTAAAATTTTGCTGGTGATGATTTTTATTACTTGGTAAACGCATGCGCGGACATTGCTGGTTACGACCAATCCACGACGACTATACTGTCACATTGAACTATTTTTGATCCCCTGATTGCGCATGCGTGTAAACAGCGGTAAAGATGACACTTTAAATTACTGTAACGATCTATGGGAGAAAAATGAAAAGCTTTCATTTGCCACAAATTTCATTTTTTTACATAATGGATGGACGTCATGTGATCAAATTTTTATAACACACTTTGTAAAATAATATGAAATACGTTTTGTCAGGGCCGGCGGAAGAAGGGGGGCGACGGGGGCGGTCGCCCCCTTGCCCTCGCCCACGGGGGCGAGCGGGGGCGAAAGTGTCCGAAAATAAAAAATTAGCATTGTTATTGATCAACCATCAGAAAAAAGCAGGATCATACTGATCAGCCTATTATTCAGTTGTATCTTTGAATAACCAATTCTCCGGCATGGATGTATATGTATACATTAACCCTTTACCCAACGTAACGGCCAAAACCGGCCAGCGCTATTCTCAAAAATAGCCAATTAATTTTTAAAATATTTTCATTTTTTGTCTCAAAAACATAGGTTATGACCCCTCGTTGGAACGAGCTCGTCGAGCTCGTTCCAACGAGGGGTCATAACCTATGTTTTTGAGACAAAAAATGAAAAAAATTAGTTATTCAAGAATTTTTTTTGCAAGTGTCGTCTTCTTTTCGTGTTAGGTAAAGGGTTAATTGCCCATGGGCATGGCATTCAATGGATAGTAGGCCTATGAATCAGCAAATTTTGCCTACCTGCTCAGCCTGACTGTTTTATTAGTTAGATGGCCAAAAGCCGAGTTTGTCGACAACAAAACTGGTTCGAAGCCTATGGCACTAGATAATCCGAGACTTATACTAGCACCGAGAGGGGGTAGGTAAACAGGGCAACTGCTCCAGGGTCCGGCCTCCGGCTGTAAAAAAATCATTTTTTTCTATTATAAAAATACAAGAGGAATTTCAGGCCAAAGGCCACCAGAATGCACAATTTCAGAGCTCCATTAAAAATTTCCTGGGGGGAAAACCCCTCCACCCCCCCCACTCTTCTAATACCTCGTGTCTTCGGCACTCGGTGCAGATGCCTTCAGCATCTGAGGCGTCCCCTCCCAATTTTTAGGCGATATACGTGCACTTGCCCTCATCAGAAAATTTCGCCCCCCTTGCCCTTTGCTGCTTCCGCCGGCCCTGCGTTTTGTTAAAATTTGTTTTTAATGGTTCCATTTTTGTTTAAAATTTTCACTTTTTATCCCAATAAATCGCCTTATTAATTTGTTAGAAAAGACTGAGGAGGGTAACTTCAAAGTCCTAAACATGTACTCCTTATGAGAAAATTCGGACGGGCATAGATAGATGAAAGCAAAAATTAATTTTCTTTGTTCTTTAAACATATTTTGGATATGTTATTGTCTTTATGGTGCCACCATTCAACTTTGAAAAGTGTTTTTTTTTCTCTATGTATGATCATGCGACAAACTATACCTCTCCTCCATGGAAACAATTACTTGTGAAATAAGACCGCGTGAGAAAAATGACGGGGGATAACTCGAAATTCTCACTCTTACTAAAGGAGTAGAAATAGTTCAATATGACGCCCAAGCCTGGAAATAAGCTGACTGTCTTCTGCAGAATGAGGTCCCCAGATGCTGCATTTGGTGATACTACCCCGCACAGAAGGGCAGCACCACTAAATTGACCCTCGGTGAACCGTAATCTGAATCAAGGTCTCAAGCCTAAACAGAAAGAGGTATCCAGAGGATAAATTGGGCCTCTACATGGGATAGGATCAGTGAATTCACTCTCTGAGCACCATGCAAACATATAAATATAAGAAAACCTATTTTTAAGGGTTGATATAACAGATATTATATGTGATCTCCTTAAAGTTTTTAAAAGTAACGTTTTCTCTCATTTTCAGCTACAAGCTTTAGTTCTGGTAAATTGAACTTAGCGCTCTACCTCCCGAACATAAAGTATCCACTCTACAATACAACATTAGATGCAACGTGTGCAATGGCGAAGAAAGCTTTACCTGATAAAATACACTGCCCTGTTAAAAAATCTGGTAAGTTGAAAATGTTTGCAACAGTCATGATAGTGCCTTATAATTAAGCTACATGTAATATCAAGCTCACCAAATAAAAAGGTGTCTCATCACGCTTACTGTATTCCACAATAACTAAATAATTATTATGAAATAACATTTAGAAATTATGAATACAGATTCGTGACAGTGGTGGCGCCAAGGGGGGTCAGGGGGGGGGGGGGGGGCTAGAGCCCCTCCCCCGTCGGAGAGGTCCACCCCCCACCACCCCCGTCGGAGATTTTTAGTCAGTCCGTCGGAGAGTCTTGTAAACCCGACTTCACGAGAAATTTCCGACAATCGAATGTAGATATCTCGTCTTGTCTCTCTCGAACCCGTGCAGCACTGGAACTTTGATAGAGAATAGTGAGTCTCACGAAATTCCTCAATGTCGTTCGTCAAACTGGCTTTATAGATGAAATATGTCCCGACCTTATTTTAATATGTTTACTTTAACCCTTTACCTAAGGTAACGGCCAAAAAAGGTCAGCGCTATTCTCAAAAATCGCCAATTAATTTTCATTATTTTTTTCATTTTTTGTCTCAAAAATATAGGTTATGACCCCTCGTTGGAACCAGCTTGTCGAGCTCGTTCCAACGAGGGGTCATAACCGATGTTTTTGAGACAAAAAATGAAAAAAATTAGTTATTCAAGAATTATTTTTGCAAGTGTCGTCTGCTTTTCAGGTTACATGTAGGTAAAGGGTTAAATAATCAACAAACATACTCAATTTGCTTCTATTTTGATTCTCCAATTTACCAATTTTCACTCATTCTCCTTCGTTTGGGAGGTCAAATGTTATAGCCCCCCCCCCCCCCCCCCTGTCGGAGAGGTCAGCTCCCCTGTCGAGAAATTCCTGGCGCCACCCCTGATTCGTGATAACGAATATCACTTTGAAAAGACGAAATAACATGTTAGAATAACGAAATATTGTTCCGAAATAACAAAATAAATTTTAGCGGTGAGTCGGGAAATTTCCGACAGACCAATAAAATTCTCTGACAGATTTCGGACTGAGCATCCCAATTTATTCGATTTTGGCACCTAACAAATTATAAAAAATTCAGTCTCAAAACAAAAGTTTAGCCATATTATCAAACATTTTTATCTATTTTAACAACATTTACCAACAAAAAAGCGTCATTTTTGTTACGAGGTGAATATTTTCTGACAAATATTTTGGTGGGGACGTTTCCTCATTCCGGTATCCACGCTATGATTTGAAATAATGGAATAATTATAATTACACTCTAAAATCAGTTGGATTAAAAATTAACCCCAATCAATTGGATTTGGTGAATATGAACTCCTTCCCACTACTTGACGAGGGATAACAAAGTAATTACTTTGTTAGTCATACGCCGCTGTATGAGTAACAAACAAGTTGATTTTTTTTGTCCTTATCGAAATGTTATGAGCTTATGTGATATATTATGAACTTAATTACTAAGATATGACATTTATGAGGCAAATTGCGAATTTTCGCGGTTTATATTAAGGGTTAGGGTCAGTTCAGGTTTGAGGTTAGCGTTAGTTTCTATTAAGCATTACGTTGCGGGATGTAACCATATCTATACCCCCCGAAATATTTTCCCCTAAAACAGGTTTTAACCGTTGTCCGAACGAATTAAAATGATCAATTTTTCCGTAAAAAACTCCCGTCCGTCCGTCCGTCCGCGCTATAATACGAGAGCTACAAGGTTTTTTGTCCGGACAGGCATTATGAGCTTACCGAAATATTATGAACTTATGTCCGTCCGTCCGTCCGTCCGTCCGTCCGTCCGTCCGTCCGTCCGTCCGTCTCTCCGTCCTTCCCTCCGTCCGTCTGTCCGTCCGTCCGTCCGTCCGTCCATCCCTCCGTCCCTCCGACCGTCCGTCTGTCCCTGCGCCCCTCCTTCTGTCCTTAGTAGTATGTCAGGGAAGACTAGGGCTCAATCAGTTGGATCCCATCGGTGAATCTCATGTGACATCATCGTCACGTGACCCAGTAATGCCGTGTTGGGTTGTGGTAGTCCGCGTGAGCGGCTATGTTGTTACGTGATTGCCATATTGACACGTCGTGTCAGTGCACATTCGCAGCGCGCGTTGTTATGGTGACACGCGTTTCTGTCGCATGTAATGTGCACAAATTGTGCTCTACCGCACAAGTACATCTCGGTAAGATCACCAGCCTATTTTTTTAACTTTCTTATATGTAAAGTACAATAGAAGGCATTAGGTCAAACAACTTTATACACCAATATGGGCCTAGAAGTTCGGAGTGATCTGACAGAGCCTGTTAAAGACCGGACCGAGGGCAGAGTCGAGACAGGGTCAAGCCCAGCTAGGAAGTAACAAGTAGTGCGACAAGTTAATAGTAATGGTTCCAATCTGTAAGGGCGATAGAGTACCATAATGTTGGGTGACTATAGTAAAAGTAGATCATAGGACAGACTGTGATGACTATGGGTAAGTCATCAGTAGAGGTCTAAGCGAGCTTTGCATTTTCAGGAGAGCGATTTATTCGTTCGCCTACTGCTTACCTTAAAAAACCAAGGAGGGCGAAAACTATCCCTCCTGGCCTTACAAAATAATGATTACCATAACAGCCTATTCCTAAAAGTCACATCTTTTCAGATCTCTGCTGTATTAGTGATTTCTGTAAGACTGCCACACTGCCCCTCCCACTCCTCCGGGCCTTGTCGATGTCCGGGGGTGTGGGATGGGCAGTGTAGCCGTCTCACAGAGACTACCTTGTTCGCTGCACCATATAAAATGTACAAAGCCCACTAGGCAGAATTCATTAATAGTAAAACTTAATTTTGCAGCTTTTAGCTTTTGTAAGCTGGAGGAGACCTAATCACTCCCCTTGTCGAAGATAGCGAGTTTTAGCCTACCTAAGACCTTCGTAATACCTACGAATGCCTTGTTGTGGTCTAGTATCCAGGCGCCGTACTAGGAACCATAACTATCCTCTAAAAGTTATCCACCAAAACGTATTCCCCAAAGGGTATCCTCCAAAAGGTATCCTCTAATAGTCCACACTAGTCCCCATTA
Organism: Pictodentalium vernedei; assembly: GCA_031216915.1. Taxonomy (NCBI): domain Eukaryota; kingdom Metazoa; phylum Mollusca; class Scaphopoda; order Dentaliida; family Dentaliidae; genus Pictodentalium; species Pictodentalium vernedei. Next base: position 27,276,641 of record CM062295.1, read on the forward strand.
AGCACTATCTTCAGCCCACAAATTTTGAGACGAGTCGTCGATCCGTACGTCACACGTTCGAACAATTGCACGCTAAAAACTAAAGTGTTAAAAACTACACTTGAAGTGCTGTATTTAACACTTACTAATGAACTAGCACTTTGTTCAAGTGCAGATATCCCAGAACTTGACAGATGTTACAATAATAGGCCCACCACTTGACAAGTGTAATGTCGCGACACTTAAAAGGAAACAACGCAGATAACGCGGATCAGGCTCGAACTCTCGAGCCTGTTCCGCGTCATCTGCGTTGTGTCCTTTTAATTATGTACCCACCAAGCGCAAATCAAATTATGGACGATTCTGGAAGAACCACCAATGCTAGACACATGGGAAGTGCCATCCATTCAAGTTTCAGATGTCTGACGATTGTAATGTCTAAGTGCTTAAAGCATTGCACTTTGAGTGTTAAAATCAAACCCTAAGAGTTAGAATGGGTTTAACACCTTGAAAGTGTTAGTTTTAACACTTAAGGTTTTAGTGTGTACTCGATATTTTTCACAATAAAATTCGATACGTTCGGGCGATGCCTGTTCAAGTCACTACTCGATAGCTTATTTGCTCAATCGGATTCGAGTCGTTCAAGCAATACCTATTCCTAATCTATTGTTTTTCGAGTTTAACCCTTTACCTAACATGAACAGCAGACGACACTTGCACAAAAAATTCTTGAATAACTAATTTTTTTTCCTTTTTTGTCTCAAAAACATAGGTTATGACCCCTCGTTGGAACGAGCTCGACGAGCTCGTTCCAACGAGGGGTCATAACCTATGTTTTTGAGACAAAAAAGGAAAAAATAATGAAAATTAATTGGCGATTTTTGAGAATAGCGCTGGCGTTTTTGGCCGTTACGTTGGGTAAAGGGTTAAAAATCATGGAAGCCTTCGTTTTACGCAAGGGAGATAACTCTGTATAGTTTGGTACAATCACGGGAAATTTAGTAATCTGGCTGTTGATTATAAGATATGAACGAGGGTAAAGATCGGAACCAGGGATAGTCAAGAGTAGCTAGGGTAGATAGATTACTAGGGTTAGGGTAACTATCTTCGTAATAGGTTGAAAAACGAGGACTCTGGGGGAATCCGAGTCAGTAAAGATACTCATATACATAGCAAGAACACCCACGCAGTTCTTTAACATGTGCTGCTATTATAAGGGGGATTCTGTGGGAACCAGTCCAGTTCTTTGATTTTGTGTCGTTCTTGGGTGATTTGGAGTCATTGTCGGGATGTTATGTTTGTGGTAATTTGATTCACTCTCGTTCAACAGAACATCACCTTCGAACACACTATTTAGGGCACTAGAGCATTACGTGCTATACTAATAAAAAGATTCGGGAAAAATCCGAGAATTATGGAGATTGGGGGACATTCTCGGGTCCATTTGGGAAATTAGATATACATCCATTCAATCAAACATAACCTCCGAACAACCCCTCCCTCCTCCTCCCCATCCTATGAGAAGGTTGTGAGTCACATACCAACCGCGTGCTACCATAGAAACCATAATGGCCTCCTGTATACAAAATGAACGACGGAAAAACGTCACCCCAACAACACGCGCTGGGTATGCGAACTGACCACACGTATCACAACATGGTCGCTCACATAGCCTACCACGACAATGTAACATGGTGTTGCTGAGTCACATGACTATTACACCACTTCAGATTCACCAATGAGATCCATCTGGTAAGGCCCGAGTCATTCGTGACATACTACTGTCCTTCTTCCCTCCGTCCGTTCATCTATCGAACGGGCAGCCCTTCCCCATTTCTTATCACCTAGTTGTTACTTTTGTTGGACTTCGGTAGTGAAGGCTGGTCATCCGACAGGCGCGTAGGGGATGTGTGACTAGTGCGGATGCACCTCCTCACAAAATGGGATTTCACTTTTGGGACTATTTCCCATTTGTGATTTGAAAATTTAGATACAATGTGGCTTAGCCACTGATAGTACGATGTTTCGGGGTAATTTGTTTTAAAACATACGTTTTCGTTTGCACATAGTTTCTGTGAAACGCCTAGGCACTACTTGCATGGATACTTATTTGAGGCCTGGGCGTTTCACTGAAATTAGTTGCACGGTCCGGGTGTTGCAGTCTATATAGGTTACACACCAAGCCTATCACTGTTTAATTTCTACCAGAATTCCATATTAACAGAATTAGAAGGTGTGAACAATTGGTTTCCGACCGATAACTCCAGTTTGGATAATTTGATTTTAACGAAAGTTGGTTTGTATATTCCCCAGTTAATCATACAGGCCAAGTTCGAATATTGATTCCGTCCAATTATTTTTACATGAGTTATGGCCCTTTTTCGACTTAGAATTTGATATTTTATTAACATTTTTGGTTTCCGACAGGTAACTCCAGTTTGGATTATTATCCCCTGCCAAAACGAAGTTTGCGGAGGATATGGAAATGGGGTCCGTCGTTGGTCCGCCCGTCCGTTCGTTCGTTCGTTCGTCCGTCGGTTAGTCCGTCCGTTCGCGCAAATAAAGGGAGTTAGGAGGGTTTTTTGTGTCCAGAGATGCATTATGAGGTTACCGAAATATTATGCGCTTATTTTATATATTATGAACTTATTTGCTAAGATATGAGACTTATGAGGCAAATTGCTAATTTGTGGGATTTATATTTAGGGTTAGGGTTAGTTCAGGGTTGGGGTTAGGGTCCCTTATCCATCCGTCAGTAACAACTTTGGACCTTCATATCTCATTCAGTGGATGCTGGATTTAAATGATCTTTGGTATGCTGATAGACCACCATAGGGAAAAGGATATTCACAAGTAACAGATTTTGTCCATTTTTACCTGCGTCGCCATCGGCGAAGCAGGTCTAGTAACCGCTCGACTCCGTCCGTCAATCCGTCCGTCCGTCCGTCCGTCCGTCCGTCCGTCCGTCCGTCCGTTCGAAACACTTTTTCCGTCAAAGTTTTCTTGGCTTCTATGAAAGGGAATGATTTTATATTTTGTCTGCTGCTTCATAATGATGAGTTGTATCGTGTAAGCAATTTTCAGATCTGCCGTGCAGCCACTTCCTGTTTGCTGATTCAATTGCATGCATCGACGCAGGTCCAGACCCGGTATTGGTCTTGTTTCTACAGTTGTGAGCCTTTTTTGTTTTCTTTTTTATAACTTAGAATCCCTTCAACTTGAAAACCCTTGGCGGGGTATACCAGTGTCGTTGCACCTTGTTTGATCTCAATCAAAATTGGTACGTGTATTCCCTAGCTAGTAATATAGGCGAAGTTCGAATATGGGTTCGTCCAATTATTTTTACATGCGTTATGCCCCTTTTTCGACTTAGAATTTGATATTCTATTAACATTTTAAGTTTTCGACCGCTAACTGCAATTTGGATTATTTGATCTCAACCAAAGTTGGTATGTGCATTATCCAGATAGTAATGCGGGTCAAGTTCGATTATGGGTTCCGTCAAATTATTTTTACATGAGTTATGGGCCTTTTCGACTTAGAAATTTCTCATTACCATCAACATTTTAGTTTCCGGATAAGGACCAAACTTGTTTTCTGCCTCAGTTATAACAAAATGAAGGTTATGTCCGGTGATTTTTACACGAGTGATGGGGCTTTTTTACTTGGAAAATGTACATTTCCATCAACATTTTTTTCAGAACTTTGGTTATGGCATAACTTGAACAATAATTAACGGATTTCAATTCTTTTCGGTACATGTCTCTGTTGCAACAATATCTACGTCAGGTTCGGTGGCCAGCCATATCCGATGAACATAATAGGAGTTATTTCCCTTTGTTAATAAATAACGTGTTATGCTGGTTTGTGGAATAACTTAAACATTAGTAACCAAATATCAATTTGTTTGGTAAACGTCTCTTTCGGAACAATGTCTACCTCAACTTTCATGACCACTGTTATCCGACGAAAATTACACCCCCCCCCCCCCCCCGCACCGTATCATTTTGGCATTTTTTCCCAAAATGCATTTTGAAGGATTGGGAGTTATTACATGCCACAACTCAACTCACACCTCCCCTTCCACCCCCCACCCCCACCCCCGTGTCATTTAGGCATTTTTTTTGGCACCAAAATGCATTTTTGAACGATTATACGCAGAAACAATTGACTCCTAAAATTCAACTGCCAGTCCCCACCCCCACCCACCCCACCCCACGTGTTTCAGGCAATTTTTCGCAAAATGCATTTGGAAGGATTTGGAGTGATTCCACGCAGAACAAAATTTGACTCCTACAACTCAACTCAACTCCCCCTCCACCCTCCCCCCCCCCCCCCCCCCCCCGTCAGGTACTTTTTTCATTTACTCCAAAATTCATTCTGAAGGATTCAGAACTTGTCGATGAGCCGATGGGTACATTTACTTGATATTTGGTATTGAGTTTAATTTTGAGGGGTACAATAAAGTTGGCTCAAAGGAAGTTTGTAGATCAATATTTGCCTTTGTAATGGGCGGAGTAAGATTTTTGTCCACATGCAAAAGTATTTTTCTCTGAACCGATGAACCGAATTTGAACTAAATTTGAAATGTTATATTATTGAGCCATAAGTACTTGATTGATAGAAAAAATGTCTGCATCCACGCGGGAACCCTAAAGCTAAAAATAGAAATAATTTCAAACAACCATTTTTCACAAACCAAACCGCGTGTCACAGAGACCTGTTTTTTGGTCTAAAGCATCCTTAGGGCCACGAGAATTGAATGGTGCAAACAAATGTCACCGGTTGTATCATAGTATACTGCAGGGGAATCGGGGAAAATGTTGAATCGGCATATTTGCCAAAATTAAAGAAAAAAGTCCCTCAGTTAATATTTGGGTTCCCTGTGGAATCCCGAGTTTTGTGCAGTATGAGGAATAATCTTGGAAATTTTTTTTTTTAGATCGGCCAGTCAGAATATTTTGATATATAGTATACAACATCCATAGGGAGGTCAGGTTCAAGTTTGTTTAAATCAAGTCCATGTATTGGTTGATATCATTGTGGCTTGAATTTCCACTTTAAAAATCATCTTCCCCAGAACCAGTAGTCAAAACCTTTTGTCATATGGTATATAGTGTCCGTACAGACACAGGATTCAGTTTTGTTCAAATCAATGCCCTCGGTTAATATTTGGGCTCTCTCTAATATTTGGGCTCGAATTTTAACTTAGTGGAATATTCTTTACAAAACTTCTTCATATACATCTCTCAGAATGTTTGGAGATTTAGAACACACCATCCTTAACTCTTTTGGCAGTCGACAGACGGCAGACCGTGGAAAGGCACTGCAGTAGTCATTTTAGCCAACTGTGTGTGTCCATTTCTAAGTGCTTTTAATCCTTTACCCAACGCAGACATTATCAAAATTTATTATTTTAAATATCATTTTTTCAAATTTTTCAAAAAATTTCATCAAAACCATAACATGTGGACCCTCGTTGGAACGGGCTCGGCGAGCTCGTTGCAACGAGGGGTCACATGATATGTTTTTGGCTAAATTTTTTAAACAATAATATTTTTTATTATTATTGCTGAAGTTGCATATTCCGCGGGGGGGGGGGTATGGGGCCGATTCGTTTGATAAAGGGCTGAACAAACATACGTCTTCCTATGCAGTTTATGTCCTATCCTTGAACAACGGTATCGTCCCTTGAGAGTATAAAGGTGCCCTTTAAATATATACAGGAATTCATTTGAAAAACTGTCAAGAGATCATTAGAACATCTTTTAAAATAATGACGCTTTTGTCTAACATCCTATACTTTTTGTAAAATTCCTGATGAATACTGGCGCTAAGAATTCTGTTTCTCATATTATTCCACGCCAAAAGAGTTAAGGAGGTCAGATTCACGTTTGTCCAAATCAGATCCCTCGTTTGATATTTGGTGTTCGTATGGGAGCCCGAATTTTAAAAATAAATATCTTCTTCACCAAATTTTTAACTTGGTGCTGTATTGTGAACATTCTTCACAAATCTCCAGAAACACCAATCTGAATATATTGATATTTGTAGTTAGGGAGCCAATAGTGTTCTATTTACACTGCCGCGTAGAAATTTTTGACCCGTTCAATCGATAGAGGTCAATGACTGATTGAAAAAATCTCATTTCTTAAGTGTCGCATTCCTGGCGTTTAGGGGCCACGCTCCCCCAAAGCACCCCCCCCCCCCCCCCAAAAAAAAAAAAAAAAATCACTTCTGTGCACACACCCGCACACGTGGCTGATTTTTTGTTTGCACAGAGATAGTTTAAACCATCGCAAACAATAAATCACTGCTTAAGATACGAATTTTCCTGGCGTTTGGGGTGGGGTCCGGGATATCAAGTTTTATTTATCTTCCGATACAGGTATTTTATTGCCTGCATATGAACAGTTTGAACCTTCTCAAATAATCTTCTACTGATTTGAAACCAATATCAACCGTCGTTTTCACATCGGCTGGGGTCCCCAAGGGAAGCATTTCACGGTATGTGGGGGTGGGGCATTAAAATTACATTTATTCACACTGCCACGCACATGGTGGATTGTTCATCACAGATATAATGTGGGCATTGTCAAGCAATGAACCGGAACTCCAGAAACCATACTTCCTGGAGTTTTTGAAATAAGAAAGGTTCACCATGCACGTGCTGGAATGTCAGTATGGAGATAGTTTCAACCTCATCAATCAACGACGGGCGCTACTCTTCAGAAACGAAATGTGATGACGTTTTCAAAAAAGGGACCCCCCAAAGACGTGGGCGATGTTGTTTTTTTCTGTCTACACAGCATGTAGCCTACAAACATAGCGTAAATACACACGTGTATACGTATAACTTCTAAGCGAACAAATTTTAGTTAGGAACGAAATTCTTAATCCTTTGAAACCGAGCGGACGCGTTTCCATCCAGGAACACAATACGTCATAACGTCATTTTATAGAATGGCTGTTCAGTAAATGTGTGGGGTAGACCAATCAGTCTTTTCAACGTGCAGCCCTGAGGCTGCACGTTGAAAATACCGATTGGTCTACCGCAAATAATGAATATGGACTCTTCAAATTACTGCCATTGAACTGGAATGGAAAATATCACTAGGGTTTCAAACGGTTAACCCTTTACCTAACGTAACGGCCAAAACCGGCCAGCGCTATTCTCAAAAATCGCCAATTAATTTTCATTATTTTTTTAATTTTTTTGTCTCAGAAACATAGGTTATGACCCCTCGTTGGAACGAGCTCGTCGAGCTCGTTCCAACGAGGGGTCATAACCTACGTTTTTGAGACAAAAAATGAAAAAAATTAATTATTCAAGAATTATTTTTGCAAGTGTCGTCTGCTTTTCAGGTTAGGTAAAGGGTTAAACAGTAAAAAAAGTCTGACACAGATTAAAAATCAGATTCGCCTAAATCCGAACTTGATTTACTCTCCTCATCAGACATATCCTCCATTACCTCAATCACTTCTCCATCCTCGGATGGCTGATCGGGAATAACCGATTCCGGCAGCTGTTGACAATCAAACCAGATTATCGAATACGTGTCATTTATTTTCTCTCATCCACTCTCCGGGTGTTTTAACATGATTCCAGAAATAGACCGGTGCCACATCCGGGCAACACAATTTGCCCTCTTAACCCCGAGGGGTGGAATTTGCAGTACACAATGCCGTTTTTTGTATTCGACCTTCCTGGACACCCACCCACCCACCCCAAAACTGCAAGATTTTTCTTATTTTCCACATGTTTTTTACCGTCATTTTGAACACCCACCCCGTATCCTGCAAAAGAAAACTATTTTCAGACATATTTTGGACACTCACCCCTGCCCCTCAGCAACATTTATCAAATTTTTTAGCACTTTTCCAGACTTTTGTGCCTTGTCAGTACATGAATATATAATACATAAACCGCAAATATATATGATATGGTATCTCCTGTATTATTCAGTTTGTGATCTATTTTATCAGTTTTTTATTTTTATTAAGTTTCATTAAAGGGCCTACTCAGGTTCAGGTGTCAAAAAATTGGCTTTTATAAAACCAACTGCATGATATTCCCTGTGTCAAAATACCTATGTAAAATCACAAGGTCACATAAGAAATATCTACATTTTTGTAGAAGTGCCAGGAAGTGCTCGAAAAGGGTCCTCGACAGCACAGTGTTTACCACAAAAATAAGATCAAATGTTTTGGGTTTTTTTTTTTTGGAAGTGCTTATTTCCACATACGTATGTGGAAATAAGCACAACACTGTGTTTAGCTTATTGACACATACGTATGTGGAAATAAGAGAACCAAAGTGGGTTTCTTATTGACACATACCATATATTTCTTCATTATGATTATCATGTATAGCACATTGTATTTGGGAATATTGTTACCTAATTTTTTGCAATATAATGAATTCAATGAAGACTGTCATAAAATTAATTGACTTATCCATAATCCATGCAGCTTCTAATTCTAATATTAATCTCACTGGCTGTGGGTTTCATAAATTAACCTGTGTTTTTATTACCATTAAGGAAATTGAGCAAAGACAATTTTGATAGTTCAAGTGTGAAAATACTAGTAAGTCATCAGTGTTTTATCTGTTAACTGTTTTTGTTTGTTCACAAAATGATTACAGCTAGGCACCAGTTGTTTATACAACAATTTTCAGATGGCAGATTCACTGTCTATAAAATTTTGTTTCCTGCCAGATTCAACAACATCGTCATTCATAATCTCATTTCAGTCAATAGGAAAGCTCGGCCTTTTCATTCAAACATTCATTCGCACCTCTGAATTCAGAGTGCGAGCATCCTAATTAGAATCTCAATTATGGAAACACTGGAACTACCAGCGCGACTGAAGAAAACGATAGCAGCTCTGGGCGTCTCTTGCCCTGTCACCTGGACTATCCAGGAGACAGGCAAGAGAGTCCATCTGTCTCTTGAGTTCAAGATCGAGGAAGATAAGAAATCACCACCCTACTCGGGGAGAGGTAGTACCTTTGGTGAGAGGATCCCCTCTCACACTGGTCCTCACCCGAGTAGGTCAGGAGGCCCTGAAAGGAGAAAGAGAAGAAAGAAGAGCCCGTCCACCAAGCGGAGGGATTCCCGACGCTTGGAGGCTTTCTTGGAGAAGAAGAAAGAGAAAGGTGAGGAAAAGAAAGAGCCAGAGGCGGTCACCACTTCCCCTCCTACTCCCACAGACAGCCCCATCCTAATGCCGGTTTCCCAGTCGGTATTGTCGGATGTGGAAGAGTCTGTGGAGACTGAGGTGGAAATGGAAGTTGCCAGCTGCCCTCTCGCCTCTTCCTGATCCCCACTCGCCTCTTCCTTCTAAACCAGAATGCCAGGACGAGGACGACAGGATAGAAAACATCTTACGGGAACACGAGATACAAAAGGACCTCCACAGGCAAAAGATGGACAGGCAATACGAAGAATTCCTCCAAAAAGTCGAAGAAGTCCAAAAACTAATAGACGCCAGAAATCAACAACAACAAAAGACTCAGCAATCACCCACAACCACTCCAGACTCGGCTAGGACCAGACCCTACCAAACTCAGCAACCACCATCAGGCAGCCCACCAACAACACCAACTACCACTGTCTCTCCTTCCAAACCTCCACCTCTGAAAAAGAAGCAGAAAAGACACAAGCGCCGCTAACAACCCACAACTTCTCCTCCTTTACCACGGTCTGACACTTTGAAATTCTACAGCTAATGAGGGTCGAAAGGGGCTTGCTCCCCATATCGTCCCTGCGCGCCTTCGGCGCGGAAAACCATTTGATTTGGTTTCGATTCAACAATTAGAAGAGAAGGAGGCCAAAATTGAGGAAAATGAGGCCTTTATTAGGGATTTGTTTAAGGGAAGCCTTACCCAGTCCATAGCTTCATCTGTCTCACCTGTCTCTCCCATCAGGGAGATCCAGGTAATGGCAGAGGTTCATGAAGTCCCTGAAACTCTGATCACACCTACAGAATAAACTGAGCAGAAAGAGTCAGACATTCAGGTTAAAGATGCCCCTGTGCACAAAACTTACGCTGAGACGGCGGGGGGGGGGGGGGGGGGGTGTCAAAGCAGCACATGAGGTGTCTGCAATGGGCACACTGAGTGCCGAGTCCCCAGTAGTCTCGGCAGACTCTGATTTACTGGATCCCGCTGATCCACTGAACAGCAAGGCCTTCTGCCCTGACAAGGATATAGCGGAAATGTTGTAAACATAGGTATGTGTCAATAAGAAACCCACTGTGGTTCTCTTATTTACACATACGTATGTGTCAATAAGCAACTCACTGTGGTTCTCTTATTTCCACATACGTATGTGTCAATAAGGCGTAGGACCAAAAAACTATTTGAGGCTTATTCATATGGTAAACATAGAGTTGTCGAGGACCATTTTCTGGCATTTCTCATGTGACCCCGAGATTTTACAGAGGTATTTTGACACAGGGAATATCGTGCGATTAGTTTTATAGAAACCCATTTTTTGACATATATCCGTAATGTATTGAGCCAATTCCTGTTTACATATTTCGGCGAAAATTGTTGTGGTAGTACTCCTGAATTTCAAGATATCTGACCGATTTGCCTCGTTTAAGAATACTCAAAATACTTTCCACGAGTGTACGATGCAACAATGGTCAATTCTGCGGGTATAAATTAATCTTTAAGGTTCTCTGGTGCGATTTTATCGATGTCAATATCTGAAAGAGTTTTCCTTTCTGGAGCAATCGTCGTTTGAAGCTATCTTTTTTCCAGATAATTGCAAACTAAAACATGATTTATTTAACAACAGGTTCAGCTATTTTTCCGATATCAGAATGCTATCAGTTAAAAGGTACTTTCTCAGACGGTAATGAAACTAATAGTCTGTGTTCAGGATAATCGCATTAGCCCTTTACCCAACGCAGACGATATCAAAATTTATTATTTTAAATATCATTTTTTTAAATTTTTCAAAAAATTTCAACAAAACCATATCAATTTTTGTTGAAATTTTTTGAAAAATAATATATTTTCAACTGCTGAATTTGCATATTACGTGGGCGGATGCGGGTGATTCGTTGGGTAAAGGGTTAATCGACTGATAGCATTCATGTCTAAACAGTTACGTTTTTTTCCACAACTGGAATGTTATACATTTCCATATATTGTATTTTGAGAAAAAGACGTTTCAACTTTTACTTAACCACGACTAAAATGCATCTGTCTCCTTGATTGTTACACACAAGGCTCTATGCTTTCCTTAATTATACAAATCGCCGTAAATACAGAGCTACATCACTATAAACTCACCACTTCTGTCAACAGAGAAAGACCGCATCATATGGGTCACAGTTTGCGTCCTCGATAAACTTTACAGGAATATAATTGCTTTTTTCTCTCTGAAATTGACAATGAAAATTTGACAACTGTATACTTTCCGAGCTCCTCAACATGTTCAATTAGACATTCAGTTTTGATTCTAGTGTAAAACTGTTTCGCACTTTTCCGCGAGTGGGAAATTGGTGCACGCAGCCAATTTAGATCAAATTCAGAGTTGCAGCTAGCGGAGTGTTCTGTTTATAAGACTTTCAGTTTTCTCCACGTCTTATGTGTGCGTGTGTATGTGTGTGTGTGTGTGTGAGAGAGAGAGAGAGAGAGAGAGAGAGAGAGAGAGAGAGAGAGGGTGTGTGTGTGTGGGTGGGGGTGGGGGGAGGTGGTTGTCTGCGTAGGTTATGTGGGAGAGAGAGAGAGAGTATGAGCTATTGGGCTGTAATCCTGACTAGCCCGTGACATATAGGCCAAATTGGCCGGGTGCCATCTGTGGTGAAATGATCTTGTGTCACGTGAATAAAGAAATACTTACTTACTGTTCAATTAGACATTCAGTTTTGAGTCTAGTTTAAAACTGTTTCGCAGTTCAACGGCTCGGACATCAGACACTATTATGAACTTAGCAGACGATATAATACTATTCTCAAGTTACTACCAAATAACTTTGAGTAGCGATAATTGTTCTCCGAAATACAACAAAATCATATGATTAACTAATTATCACATGCGAATTATTTAAGAAATTACCGTCGTAAGATTTGGTTTATGGATTTATTATTTGAAAATTCAAAAACAAGTTCTATACCGCACACAGCGCAATATATTACATTTAGTCATCAGTGAAAGGAGTGTAAACTCCATCAACCCAATTGGAACAACTGTCATGTCTTATATTTAAATTCTCTTGCTTCAGAAAATGACCTTCAAAACTCGCGGTTTTAAGACTAAAGTTCGAAAGCAAAAACCTAATTTAAATAAAACTGAATGAAAGGTGGATCATAATAAGAGTCTAGAGCCAAATATAAACAATGTAGTCTGCTTTTAGCCACACATGAATACTAGCTTACATTCTATATTTTTGGATAATATTTTGTTTATCGTATTCTCTGGAATGTGCGATCTTGCTACCAAACAGCTCCACAACGTTGAATGTCAATGATATGCAGCTGTTTGGAAGCAAGACTCTCGTGGATTCTAGCAAATATGATTCACAAAATATTAACCAAAAGATATAGCATATAAGGTGGTATGTGAGGCTCATAGCTATGCATGCGCCGACATGTAATGTTTTGAATATTTTTTGCAGAATTAGGAGTTAGGTATCAGTTATTGTTATATTTCACATGTATAAACTTTTGTGACAATATCCCGATAAATTCAGTCTTTTGATTGGTCAGAATCCCTCAAACAAACAGCCATGGCAAAGGGTGTACCCAACATCCGAGATACATCAGAGCGTGCAACATCCAGGATATATGGGCCCGCGAAACATCGGGGGGGGGGGGGGGGGGGGGGGGTATATGGTTTAAATGAAAGCCTTTCGCTTCCGGTCGCCTCGATATAAAAATCGAACTAAAAAATCTGAAAATAGTCACAAAAATTATCAAATTCCCGACAATTCGATGATATTTTGCCGTTATAAATTAAATAGTCGAATAATTGAATGAAACAACTTGAGAAAAATGAAATAAGAGCAAATATCGTCCCCTGAGTACCAATTGTCAGGGCAAAGCCAGCCTAAATATAGGGGCAAGGGGCCTCATATTTAAAGATATTGTAAGTTCAAAATATATTCCGCATCAAGGCGAAAAACCTACATGAATTTCACTTCTCTGTAAAGCTGGAAAAAAACACACGTGGTGTATATCCAGCTTTAGCGCAGGGACCCAGGGGAGAAACGGTATGTTAGATAAGGTCTAATCTCGTTTCTACAGTAGTCGGAGTCTTACGAGACGTAATCTCATTTATCGTCACGGTCAATCAAGATACGAGATTTTAAAACGATAGAAATGTCTGTCGTATCGTCACCCGATCATTAGTTATAGCAATGCGTGGCAGGAACAAATCACCGTTAAAGTCACGCGTGAGATAACTTGTATTGATTCTGCCTCGATACACGTCATCTCCCACCGTTTTGACAGGTGGACAGATGAGCGTCGGTCCACCTGACAGTTTAGGGTAAAAAGTATATATACCTGGAAGAGCAGAGCATTAGACACACACTTGGGGTCACACACACGTTGGTGAAGTCCAGGACAGGCGGACTCTGTTTCCTGGCATAAGGGTACCTTCGATCACAGGACCCTGAAACGGCTGGAATCGCCAGAGAGGGCATTCCATGATTGATTTAGCATAGCGTTGATAGGCGGCTACGGGCCGAATTCGTTCGTGAGAGGAACACCCCAGGTGGAACGTTAAAGTTTAGATTGTCGAGTAGCAGGTATCGTCCTGCAATAGTCAGAAGTGCAGGTTAATTGTATTGTGCGTATTAACCCTTTGAAGCGTCAGACTGATTGCGTTCTGAGTAGTTTATTTTGCTGTCGAAGCATCGTAATACCGACTGGAGATCGGTGTGAGTGACAATTTTCGCCCTAGCACAAAAAGGGCATTTGTGAATCGTGAATTCAACCAGGAACGGTGGATATTTCAATAGGACTTTCACGGAGGACTTTCAAAAGGCACATAAGGTATGAGTAGACAATATCTGACCCAAATCAGAAGTACGGTGGTTTATAGATGACGAACATTGCTGGTCGGAACCCTCCGACAGCCAGAGGAACAGTTGCGCGCAGACGTTGACATTTGAGCCTAAGCGGGTGAAGCTCTTATGGCGAGCTCACAGTAATAACATTTCAGATTTGTGAAGCTCTTGTGGCGAGCTCACGGTAGTAACATTTCCAGTGTGTAGACTATAGTGCCAGTACAGGGCTATAGAATGACTATATGATTTTTTAGAATTATTTAACCGTAGTGACCCATTTTCTGTGAAAAGAATTGAATTGTTGATTGTTGAAATATTGAAACGGATTTATTTTTATGTGTAAATAAAAGAATCGTTGTTACTTTAAATCATTCTTTCCATTATACAGCCTGAAGTGATTAGGAATCACACCTAACGGAAATCGAACCTATTTCAGGACAATTTGGCAGAGAAGGAATCACGGCGTCGGTCTAACTCAGCTCTCTGCGCCGAGTTCGCGACACTTGGATTCCGACCCTCCACGTTGGTCTAATTTTCCCGCAACTTCATCAGCGGGACTAAATAACCCCACGTCAGCCCAGGCCTTACGGGGCCTTAGGTGTTCCCTGACATTGATTGGCGAGGCTACCAGGATATTTCTAAAAGGTACAAAATGGCTATATGGAAATTTTGTTTTATTTTAACGGCGGTTCTGTTTAGGTTTTGACGCGTTCGGTCAGTTGATGCCGTTCAAGGGTTTAATATCGCAATACAGTAGTCCCCAAGAGGATACTTAATAGCCATTATAACTGCGGTAGGTTTCAGAGTATTGGGGCGTTTAACTACGTTAAATTACAGAGGTAAATTAGGATCAATTGCCATATTTTTTTTTTCTTTCTTTCTTTTCCTTCTTCATTCTTTCTGACGAGTGTTGAAGATAGAAAGAAAAAATCAAAATGGATGTTGTTACACCCCTCGCCCAACTGGTATCATTAGGCAAGGAAATGGGCCTTGAGGGAGCTGAACTTCAGAAGTTCGTTAAAGATGAGCAGAAACGTGAGGCCAAGGAGATTGCCTTACGCAATGACGCAAGGGAGAGAGAGGCCCAAGCAGTAAGAGAGGCGAAAGAGAGAGAGATTCAATTAACAAATGAGGCGAGAGAGAGGGAAGCCCAATTAGCAAGGGAGGCAAGGGAGGCAGAACGGGAGCTCGAACAACAGAGGCACGAGAGAGAATTAGAGCTCCTCAGAGCAAGGGCCGATGTGGAAAATGAAAGTCGGCGCTCAGGGGATGGGAGTGCAGGGGTAGCAATTCATGCCCCACGCCCCCATCTCGCTCATTTCAATGAAAACACAGATGACTTGGACTCGTACTTGGAGAGGTTCGAGCGTTTTGCCTCCAGTCAAATGTGGCCAGAAGACACATGGGCTATGTGCTTGAGCCCTTTGTTGTCAGGTAAAGCCCTCGAGGCTTATACCAGTATGCCTCCTGCACTTCTTAACGACTACAGTGAGCTGAAGAATGCCATCCTTCGGAGATACCAGCTCACTGAAGAAGGATTCCGGACCAAGTTCCGAGAAATTAAGCAGGAGAAGGGAGAAACAGTGCCTCAGTATTTTGCCCGAGCTAGGCGGTACTTTGACCGCTGGACTGATCTCGCAGAAGTGAATGAGTCGTATGGAGCCCTGCGAGATCTATTTCTCCGGGAGCAGTTTTTAACTACATGCACCAAGGAGTTGGGCCTGTTCATCAAGGAAAGGGGTCCGCCCACCTATGATGAGATGGCAACTGTGGCAGAACGCTACATCGAGGCCCACGGTGGGAGTGTAAACGCACCCAAATCGGCTAGGGGTGGGGCAAACGGGTTGGCAATGGCACCCGTCAGGCAACACCACCCCGATCCTCCTGCGTCGCAGACCAGCCGGAAGGGGAGCGCTCCCAAGGACACCACTTGTTTTATCTGCAACAAGCGGGGTCATATTGCCAGGGACTGCTGGCAGTAGCAGGTAAGGACCACTGGGAACATTAGACCACCTCAGCAGGAGGCCGGGAACGCAGCGCCAAGGGGTTGGAAGCAAGGTGACCGCGTAGATCCAGGGCCCAGTAGACAGACGGCAGCGTTCTGTCAAACTATCGGTCCAGAACACAGTCCCCTCCGGGAATGTATACAAGAGGGAGAATTAAGGCTGGAAGGCGGGAAGGTTGTCCCGATAATAAGTGGCATGTGTGAGAGGCTCACAACTTCGCAGGAGAAGGTTGATATGCCAGTGTACCCAGGGTATGTGGGACAAAGGGAGATCCGTCTGCTCCGGGATTCTGGGTGCTCCTCTGCAGCGGTTAGAAGGCAACTGGTTGACGACAAGCAATTGTTGGGTCGTGACCATTTGTGTATTTTGATAGATGGGACCGTTAGAAGGTTCCCCATCGCGAGGATAACGGTGGATACCCCATTTTATTGTGGCGAAGTGGAAGCCATGTGCATTGAATCACCTGTGTATGACCTGGTCATAGGTAATATCCCAGGGGTGAGGGCAAACCCTGATGAGTTATGGTCCAGGGATAGGGGGCCAAGTGGAGGCCCAACGAGTAAGGAAGGGAAGGTTCCCAGGGGGAACCAATCCGATGGTCCGGGGGATGGCCCCTACACGACGAAATGTCGGGAAGTTTCAGGAGGGACGACTCCTGTCCAATTAGGGAGAAGGGGCCGCAGGCGGTCCAGGCGAAACGCCAAACAGCGAGGGAACCCAAGGGGATCATTGGGGAAAGACCCTCAAGCAAATTTATGTGGGGGAGTTGAGCGCCCCAAGAAGTCGGTGTCACCCGTGTGGAGAGGGGAGGCCAGACCCACGCAAATGGCTGGGCAAACTTCCCCAGAATTGAGAGGGCACGGGTCAACACAAGTTGAGTATGTTAAAGTGGATGGGACCGCTAAGGTGGGCGTCCAGGGGACCGAGAAAAGGGTCCACAAATCAAAGGAGAAGCATCCTAGGTGGCGGAGACCACGTAGAGAGTGCCGGGGGCGCACAGCGCCCAATGAGCGCAAGAAGTCGTCGCAATGGACCGGGGGGTCGACGGCACAAGGGCCAAGGACGGTCAGTGTCGTTCGAACGACGGTAATCGCCGGGACGAGTGAGCCTGGGGGATATAGCGCCAAGGGAAGCTCTTGGGAATGCGACAACGACAGGGTATGGGGACCCTGGTGGAATACCCGTAGAAATGGCGGGGCGAGAAGTAGGGGTGTGTCAAGGGTTACCCAAGGGGATACTGGGAACCGGGCCCCTACCAATGGTCGGTGGTTATAAAGAAGCAATAGTTGGGTGGCTGTGGGCCTGGTGTCTGGGACGGGGGCTCCAGTCGCAAATATTTTTGTGGGTGAGGTGATGAGTTTCGTAAACCCGGTGTTAAGGCCCGGAAGAAATTTTCTTATTTTTAGTATTATTATTGCTCTGACTGCTGACTAGAGTTGGTTGTGAGTGCGAATGTGAGATACACTGCCCTGTCTGTCGCGTGTGCGTGGACGGGGAGCCTGTGTGTCGAGTTTTGTAAGTGTGGGGCACAATAACTCCGTCTGTCGCAAAGGCGCGGTCGGGAAATTTGTGTGTTGAATGTGTGAGTGTGTGAGGCACAATTTTAATCCCCTGGTTGAGCTTTGCGAGGGTGAGGCTCAACATAATGCAGGGGTCGTTTGCCCCTTCACAAGTCATAGGGGAATGGGAGGCGAAGTTACACTCCGTTGGAATTAACCCAACTGACGCAAAGGCGCGGACGGGGTTACTCGTCGGAGTGAGTGCCAAGTGAACTGTTTGCAAAATGGGCGAACGTGTATAAAAATGTGTATGTTTAGGTGTAAATGTATAGTATTAGAGATAGAGAGTGCTGCAAATCTAAGGATAAGGCTACTCCCCATATCATATGTAAACCCGCAAGACGGGAACATGTGGTAGCGAGTGTGTCGTGGGAATCGACATGGCCGACGCATGAGCCCGGTCATGACCCCCCACGACCACTAGGGTACAGTTTTGTAGTCTTGAACATGATGGTAGATTGTAAAAGGGTGTGAGAGGCGAGCGTGCGTGGCTTTGCCCCTTGCGTTTTAAGAGATACACAGGGTGTTTCTCTCGGGAAGGGAGTTGTCAGGGCAAAGCCAGCCTAAATATAGGGGCAAGGGGCCTCATATTTAAAGATATTGTAAGTTCAAAATATATTCCGCATCAAGGCGAAAAACCTACATGAATTTCACTTCTCTGTAAAGCTGGAAAAAAACACACGTGGTGTATATCCAGCTTTAGCGCAGGGACCCAGGGGAGAAACGGTATGTTAGATAAGGTCTAATCTCGTTTCTACAGTAGTCGGAGTCTTACGAGACGTAATCTCATTTATCGTCACGGTCAATCAAGATACGAGATTTTAAAACGATAGAAATGTCTGTCGTATCGTCACCCGATCATTAGTTATAGCAATGCGTGGCAGGAACAAATCACCGTTAAAGTCACGCGTGAGATAACTTGTATTGATTCTGCCTCGATACACGTCATCTCCCACCGTTTTGACAGGTGGACAGATGAGCGTCGGTCCACCTGACAGTTTAGGGTAAAAAGTATATATACCTGGAAGAGCAGAGCATTAGACACACACTTGGGGTCACACACACGTTGGTGAAGTCCAGGACAGGCGGACTCTGTTTCCTGGCATAAGGGTACCTTCGATCACAGGACCCTGAAACGGCTGGAATCGCCAGAGAGGGCATTCCATGATTGATTTAGCATAGCGTTGATAGGCGACTACGGGCCGAATTCGTTCGTGAGAGGAACACCCCAGGTGGAACGTTAAAGTTTAGATTGTCGAGTAGCAGGTATCGTCCTGCAATAGTCAGAAGTGCAGGTTAATTGTATTGTGCGTATTAACCCTTTGAAGCGTCAGACTGATTGCGTTCTGAGTAGTTTATTTTGCTGTCGAAGCATCGTAATACCGACTGGAGATCGGTGTGAGTGACAATTTTCGCCCTAGCACAAAAAGGGCATTTGTGAATCGTGAATTCAACCAGGAACGGTGGATATTTCAATAGGACTTTCACGGAGGACTTTCAAAAGGCACATAAGGTATGAGTAGACAATATCTGACCCAAATCAGAAGTACGGTGGTTTATAGATGACGAACATTGCTGGTCGGAACCCTCCGACAGCCAGAGGAACAGTTGCGCGCAGACGTTGACATTTGAGCCTAAGCGGGTGAAGCTCTTATGGCGAGCTCACAGTAATAACATTTCAGATTTGTGAAGCTCTTGTGGCGAGCTCACGGTAGTAACATTTCCAGTGTGTAGACTATAGTGCCAGTACAGGGCTATAGAATGACTATATGATTTTTTAGAATTATTTAACCGTAGTGACCCATTTTCTGTGAAAAGAATTGAATTGTTGATTGTTGAAATATTGAAACGGATTTATTTTTATGTGTAAATAAAAGAATCGTTGTTACTTTAAATCATTCTTTCCATTATACAGCCTGAAGTGATTAGGAATCACACCTAACGGAAATCGAACCTATTTCAGGACAATTTGGCAGAGAAGGAATCACGGCGTCGGTCTAACTCAGCTCTCTGCGCCGAGTTCGCGACACTTGGATTCCGACCCTCCACGTTGGTCTAATTTTCCCGCAACTTCATCAGCGGGACTAAATAACCCCACGTCAGCCCAGGCCTTACGGGGCCTTAGGTGTTCCCTGACACCAATGTGTTCTATGTGCCAGTAGGCACATAGAAAACACATTTGGAACTCGGGGGGGGGGGGGGGTGGGGACGTCTATCAACAAAAATACTGTTTACTCGTTTCCTTAAAGATCCAAGGGGTGTAACTCTATCTGTTGTCTTCTGCGTTTATAAAAACTAAACAATTATTCACGAATTTGGTCCAAGTGATTGCGGAGGGTGAGAAATGCGTCCACGGATTTATTTCCACTCATGTCTGTTTTGTGTATCAAACTGGACAAAAATGTTATCTCCACCAACATGTATGGTATTTGGAGATTTAATATCTGGATGTGGCTCTGTGTTTAAAAACCGACATTTGGGTATTAACTCTCCATATACCATACATGTTGGCGGAGATAAGTTACAATAAACAGTGTTAAGACGCTCTATACTTAATAATCACAGTATGCGGTATGGATAATGAACAGAAAAAAGACTGCACATGTCGACGATTCCCTGCTCAAATGTATATTGCAACTTGAACAACTGAAATGCAGATTCGTATCATTTTAATCTGAACGGAATTAAGTAAAATCTATGACAGAGAAGCCCTTTTACATACTCCTCTGTTGATCTAAACGTGTGCTTTCAAATAAACCCTTTACCCATCATGACGTCGTGAACAAATATATATTAACCCTTTACCCAACGCAGACGATATCAAAATTTATTATTTTAAATGGCATCTTTTAAAAAATTTTCAAAAAATTTCATCAAAACCATATCATGTGACCCGAGCTCGTTCCAAAGAGGGGTCACATGATATGGTTTTGTTGAAATTTTTGGAAAACTAATATTTTTTCAGCTGTTGAATTTGGATATTACGGGGGTGTGGATGTGGCCGATTCGTTGGGTAAAGGGTTAAATGTTACCCACTAAACAATTCTTAGAAAATCTATCAAGAAACACAGCAACATACCGATGGCACTGGAATTGGCAACAATGATATCAAAATTATTTATTTATTTATTCATTTTATTGGTGTTTAACGACACTTTCGACAGCCAAGATCACCTCGTGTCGGACAGTTTTACAGGTGGAGGAAGCCGAAGTACCCGGAGAGAACCACCGATCAACACCGAGCAACTGACAGACTCCCCAACATATTAACTCCGCACAAGCCGGGTTGGCATTGGTTGAAGATAAGTACACCATCGACGTGCAGTACGCCTTAGTACACAACGCCACCGTGTGCCCACGAGGGCAATTGGGATGAAGTGTCTTGCCCAAGGACACAACGCGGTTGCCTCAGCTGGGATTCGAACCGATGACTCTCGGCTTGCAGCCTGCATGTCTACCTACTGAGCCACCGCGCACCCATCGATATTGTTGTTAAGTATTTATATATAACAAAGATTGTAAACATTCTACAAGATTTTAGACATCATGGCAGTGTTTGTTAGGGCCGTTCCACACCGGGCACGAGCCAGCGATTTCCACGGTCGGGTTTTGTCGTGCGACACAAGTCGCGGCGACAAATCGGTCTGCCTTTACTCAAAGCGTCTGGATCGAGCCGTTGTCTGTCGCTGGGGTAATGATTGTATGCTTGGTTGAGTTGTCGTCCTACCGCGTGATAGGAAGAATTGTATCGCTTATGAATAGAGGCGTTTACGCTATCCCAAATACCCACATCCAATTTCGGTTATTATGTTCATTTATGATGCATTTTGATATCTTCCGGTTTCGGTATGAGGACAGGCCTAACACAAATTCGGATAGGGGTATTTCCGAAACCGATCTGCGAGTTTCATTGCTTTTGCGGCTTCCGGTTTGACCACTATTTCAGTGATCGCCGCTGGATCGAATTGAGTGCTTTTTTCAAATGATTTTTTTTTTCAAATAAAAATGAAAAAGCAAAAAAGCTGTCGTATTTTTGCAGTATCTCGATATCAAAGGGACCAAATCGTTATCATTTGTGACTATTTGTGGCAGAAATATATTTTTAATCAAGTTTCATGTCATAATCTTTGATTACGAACAACACTTGAGAAAATACCTGTCACGTGGGGTATATATTTTTTTCGTCATTTAACGAAACCGTATTTTTAGCGTAAAAATGTCTTAGGTATTTCATACGGGCTAATCAACTCTCTTTGCCGACGACACAATCACCTGTTGCCGTTACGGAATGAACGAAGCATAACGTCAAAGAGTGGAGAGTGTATTATCACTAAATCACCCACAGAGTGGAGATTCCACCCGAGCAATAATTGCAAATTTGTTGCAAAGCATAACCAGCACCAGCAAAGTTTCAGCCAATGGACCTCTGGGTTAAACCCGGAGGTCCATTGGCTGAAACATTGCTTGTGTTTTTTGTCGATATGTACAAAATTTGAAAGTTATAGCTTGGGTGATAACTCCACTTCGCGGGTGATTTAGTTACAATCCACTCTCCACGTACTGTAAGTTACAGTTAAAACTAAAAGTCCTGTCCTGAAATGCGCACAAATAGCACGTCGATATGCGCGTTAATCTACGGGATATGACAATAGTAAGGCTATCAAATTCTGTAATTATGGCCTGTGCACAAGCAATGTTTCAGCCAATGGACCTCCGGGTAACCCGGAGGTCCATTGGCAGAAACATTGCACGTGTTTTCTATGAGTAACCAGGAGAACCTGCCGTGCTTTGGATGCCATTCAATATGGCAATTGCGCGCAATTCATACGCGCAATTAAGCCTAGATAAGCGCACCGTTCGTGACAGGACTTCTACTTTTAACTGTAGACACTGGCCGGAGACGGGAATAATTAACGAAGAAAAGGCAAAAAAAAAAATGACCAGAGTTATCTTGGGTCTTTGTCAGTAAAGACATACAAATTGTCCCCTGAGTTCCAGTGTGTTCTTTGTGCCAGTAGGTACATAGAAGACATTGGAACCCAGGAGACGAAATTAGATGTTACTGTAAATAAGCTGGCTTACGTTAGTTCCATATTTTATAGTTTTATTGTCAAAAACTGTTAACCCTTTACCCAACGTAACGGCCAAAACCGGCCAGCGCTATTCTCGAAAATCGCCAATTAATTTTCATTATTTTTTCATTTTTTGTCTCAAAAACATAGGTTATGACCCCTCATTGGAACGAGCTCGTCGAGCTCGTTCCAATGAGGGGTCATAACCTATGTTTTTGAGACAAAAAATGAAAAACATTAGTTATTCAAGAATTTTTTTTGCAAGTGTCGTCTGCTTTTCTTGTTAGGTAAAGGGTTAAATATATCAAACGAAGTTTAAATCTTGGAATGTTATGTGTATAGTTTTTTCAACTGAAGCTTACTCTGTCTCGACAAGTACAGGCGTTAATGAGCAGAAAAAAATGTGCTAATTGTGGCCTGTGATTCAGATAAATCAAATTCTTTCTTAGAAGACAATCAAGTACTCAACACTTCGTGGAGAGTAGTGTACTAAGAACTCACCCGAGGAGTGATATCCACAGCAAACTGAATAACAAAAAAACAAAAAAAACAAAAAAAATTGAAGGAAAAAAAAATTTTAAATATCGAAAACAAACTCTCAGTCTGTACAACTCCGGGTTTAACCCAACAATCCTGACTGCGCCTTTGCTTGTGACCATTTTAGCCTCTATGAAATTTAGCTTTTTTGATAGGGTAATAACTTTACTTCGCAGATGATCTGATATATTACTCTCCATGTAGTGTACCTAGTACTACTATTTGAAACAATAACGTTCAGATATCACTGGATGCTAGACTCGTTAGTTGTGGGTTTCTTTGTGTTTCTTAAAGCTGGATCTCCAGCGGAACACCTTATTGCAAACACAACAAACATATTTGCTTCGCCCACGTGTTTTGAGCTTGTGTTCTCATTTTGGGCTATCTTTCCTATTGAAATCTAGACTAACACATCGCAGATGTGCGATGTGGGGACACTGGAAGTTTTCTGTTGACGCGGACCGACAAGAGAGTTGGTGTCTCTTTTGAGACGAACAATAGGTAAAACCTCTTTTGAATTTTGTGCAACTGAATGGTCTTTTGTCTTGATGACGATTTATATGCCCACTATATAGTGGGCTTTTTTAATACATTTTGCCTTGCACATTGTACAGATAAAGCGAAATTTGTTCTCATGGTGCAACGCGTTTCCGTAAACCGGCTTTGCATGAGAGAAATTTGCCACAGTGATGGCATAGAAACGCGGAACTGGAAACCTGCTGATCAGCAGTAATATTGTTCACATTGCCGTTTTCATCTATCTCGTTGAAGGACTCGTCTAAAGACCTGATCTCGTTAGTAGATATGAAAAGGGGATTCTGGCCCAGCCAAAATGCATTTCTAGCCCACCCCAAAAATTTAAGCTTGAAAGCAATGGCAATTTAGCATGAAGCATTTTCTAGCACAGCTAAAATCGGACTTAGTCAATTTGCGCCTGGTCCAGTATTTCTACTAAGTTTAATCCAATGGGGATTTTGTTTGTGAGAATAAGAAGCTCAAGTGGCCTAGAAAAAGATGATCTTTTTTCATGCAAATGTCCATAGGAAGCTGTAAAAGTGTGAAGATCGCTGGCCTAAGACATTTGTAAAAACGGACTTTTCTGCACATCACTGAGTGCAGTTCGAACGGAGATTTTAATAGAGTTGTAATGCGTTCCCTTCGTTTCCACCCTCGCAAGTGGGCTATAAAAAATGATACCGGAAACGCTGCTTTTCTATGGAATTTTTCCATAGGAAATTGTAATGCTTGACGTTCTGTGCACCTGTCAGACTGACGATTTTGCACAAATTTCCGTTTTGCCCCATGTCATTCTAATGGGGATTTTGTTAGATTTGTAATTCATGGTTCATCGCCGAGAGTGCGGCATTAAAAATAGGAACTCTACATTTAAGAGCATTTTCATTATTTTTTTTATCTTATGTATAGAAAAATAAAAAAAAACTTCAATTTAACTTCTAAAAAAAAAAAAAAAAACAAAGGAAAAAAAGGAAGAATGTTTTTTTAACCCTTTACCCAACGTAACGGCCAAAACCGGCCAGCGCTATTCTCTAAAATCGCCAATTAATTTTCATAATTTTTTTCATTTTTTGTCTCAAAAACATAGGTTATGACCCCTCGTTGGAACGAGCTCGTCGAGCTCGTTCCAACGAGGGGTCATAACCTATGTTTTTGAGACAAAAAATGAAAAAAATTAGTTATTCAAGAATTATTTTTGCAAGTGTCGTCTGCTTTTCATGTTAGGTAATGGGTTAAGATAAAAAAGAGCATGACATCAAAGATCCTAAAGTCAGAGAATATGAAGAGAGATCTGCGCGAGAAGTTTCGGATGGGACTATGGTCACATCTGCCAAAACACGGGATACAAGAACGCGATCATCATGTGTTTCATGCCGGCATTAAATATGATCAACAAGTGCCCCTTGATGAGAATTTGAATGGAGACGGTCTTGCGCATAGAAGAACGGAGCCACGATGAATTAGAATTTTCGCGTTTTCCATTGGGAGCGAGTCACCTCACAACCGTAGATGGAGGTCGTATTTTGGCATTATTTACTGGATAGAGAATATCCAATTTTGTGAAGGAGAAAAAAAAGTCATTAAATTCAAAAAAAGATGAAAAAAATTACTAAATAAAAAAAAATAAACAAGAAAAATCAAGAAACAGAAATCCCTAAATTAAAAAAAAAAATTACTAAAATAAAACAGAAATAGAGGATATGGAATGAGTGTTTTTCTCATATAAGATTTATGAAACGAGTCTAAAAAATTTCTGTTTTGGCGAGCCTCTGGCGAGCCCAAGCGGAAAATTCGGACGAGTTTCATAAATATTATATGAGAACAACACTCATTTCATATTCTATTTATCATATGACACACACACACGCACAAATTAGCCACTTAGTTTAACTTTTTAACCCATCACCTATCTTGATCTGCAGACGGCATTTGGAAAAAACATCCTCGTATAACTAAAAAAAATTCATTTTTTGCTTCCAAAACATAGGTTATGACCCTCATGGGAACGAGCTTCGAGCTCGTTCCAATGAGGGCCATAACCTATGTTTTGGAAGCAAAAAGTGAAAATATAAAAAAAATGAATGGCGTTTTTCATGTAGGTAAAAGATTAATACAATACAACCCACCCTAAATAGGACAGATAACGTAAATTCTCCCTACTGAAATTATGTAAATGTGACCCAGTTGTATTTTGTTTAGCCAATCAAATTGTCCAGTTTTGAAATTGACCAATGAAAGCTCCCAACTCTAATTATGCAAATTATGAAAATGTGGCCCAGTTGTATTTTGTTCACCAATCAAATATTGTCTAGTTTTGAAATTGACCAATGAATTTGACGGAAGGCTTTATTTATCATTGATTAATATGAAAACAAAATATCAAATGTTTTAAAGTGAACAAAACGGACAAGTCATATGATAAAATGGATTATTCAAAATATGATACATAGTAGGATATCATGAGGGAATCTTATAGAAAACACAAACAAAATCGTTCCAAGTGTATGGAAGTGAAGTTTATGTTAGCATAAATAAGTGTGATGATACTTATCATCACAACAGCCATTTATTTGTTAATGAAAGAGGAGAGAATGGGAACGGAATAATTTTGCATCCTATTCGTGAGAAGAAGTCGAAGAGAAGGAAAAAAAGCAAAAAAAAAAAAAAACATTACTTAAAAAATCCCAAAAAGAAATCAAATCAAAATAAAAAAAATCAAAGAAAACAAACAAATTGAAAAAATTATAAATATTTATTTATGAAAAAATAATTTCAAAATTTATTTTTTTTTACAAAGTCACATCTTTTATACGTATACGAGTCGTCACTTTCCCCTCTTCATTTTTGTGTAGATGTGGAATGATCATGTCTACTTTCGCTAATTTTTTTCACATTGTTTTGTGCTTCTTCTTCGTGTCGATTTGTGACTCCTTTATCAATTTTCGGATGAATTTTGTTTTTGCCGTAGATCACACTGAACAGCGTGATATTTTTTTCCCTGCTTCTTTCAAGAGTTTGCGACACGAATCTTCTAAATCTGAAAATAAATCTTCTTGATCATCGTCGAGTGTTTAATATATTTTTTTTCGATTCAAGAATCTTTTTTTTTCTTTAATGGCACTTGAATGCTGCCGTAAGTGTTAATCGCAGGGCTCAAAATAAGCGGTGTCGCGTCGTTTTTGCTATGCAAAACTTGCAAAAAGCTACACAATGTTCAATTATGTGTAGCATTTTGCGATACAAAATAATCAACTGCAGCCTATTAGGCTGCAGTTGATTATCTTGTATCGCAAAATGTAAATGAAAATTTGCAAACAAATTTGAAAACAAGTTCACTGATGCTTTACTTCTCATTGTGGAACATTCCAGGCATAACTCAGATTAACTCTCCACCAAGCATCATTAGCAACTTCATATGTAAGATGAATTCTATTGGTTTAAATTCCTCCCGTTTTTACAACATTTTGCATAAAATGTACATTAAAAATAACTTCAAGCCCATCAAATTAAAAATCCCAACTTCCATTTTGAGAACTCTATTGATCAACCAAGACGCTATTTGAAAATATCTAAGTCCATGCAACGCTTAAAGGCAGTTCAGTTAAAAAAAACATAGTAAATGTTTCATGTGTTGCAGATCATTTCGAAATGCCCAGAAATGGAGGGAAACTATTCTATCTACTTAGAAGAATTCAACACAAAACAACATAACATTACTCTGGTATACAAAAATAGCTATGTAAATTTTACAAAATGCTATTCATTTTTTGGAAATTTGTAGCATTTTGCTACGCAAAGAAAAAAAGTTATTTTGACTGGTTTATCCCATGCTATGATTATCGTATTTATATTCGAATATTGTTATTACATCTAAATCATTCAGCTTGATTGGATCAGGTTTCAAATAAAACATTTTATTTTATTATCATTGTGAGAAGCGATTCTTTTCAATTCGTTTTTTTTTTTGCCAATGTTTTAATTAATTGTTTTTTTCTATTTCCAAAATATGCGTTTTCGGCTGCATCTTCTCTTGCCCAATTGCGAGGGTGGGTACGAAGGGAGCACATTACAACTCTTTATTAAAATTTCCGTTCGAATTACACTGAGTGATGTGCGGGAAAGTTTGTTTTCGCAAATGTCCTAGGCCAGCGATCTTGAAACTTTTACACTTTCCTTTGGAAATTTGCATGGAACAAAGATCATCTTTTTCTAGGCCACTTGAGCTTCTTATTCTCGCAAACAAAATCCATATTGGATTGACCTTAGTCGAAATACTAGACCAGGCGCAAATTGACAAAGTCCGATTTTAGCTTGGCTAAAAAATGTTTCAAGCTAAGTTCCCATTGCTTTCAAGCTTAAGTTTTGGGTGAGCCAGAAATGCATTTTTGCTGGGCCAGAATCCCCTTTTCATATCTACTCTCATTCTCCATTTTGTCCTATTTCGTGGTCTTAACGAATGAAAACAAACTTGTACAATTACAAATACGGTATTCTTGACTCATTTCAATACTGGCCATCGCGACTGTATTTTTTATATGATTTGTCACTTTCATTTTGCATGTGTGGGCAAAAAGTGTATTAATTAATGGGCCTCCAGAATTGAATTATCACATTTTCTCCCGCGTAATATGCGTCACACTTTAATATCTTATTAAGAAAAGCGATTATCGTCTTCATTAGAAAATATTTGTCCAAATGACTAACAAATAATACCAGTTTCCATTGGACTCATACTCGGGTTCTGTGAAGTCCAAGCTGTCGACAGTTTGAATGAGACAATGGTTGGGGGTGGGGGTGGGGGTGGGGGTGGGGGGGGGGGGGGGGGGGTTCAATCGAGACTTGTAGCAAGATTGGTCCCATTCAGTCCTGCGCGAATTGATTAATGCAAGTAAATTTTGAGACTCGGACATCACTGCTGGCTGCATGGAGTAGCCATTTGTATCCCTTACTGGCACATGGTGTAAGGTTGACGTCTAATAACTCTACTTTTGTGACTTATGGATCAAATCTGTCCACAGAGGATTAACCCTTTGAACCCTGGTGGTATCTTCCATATTAGTTCAATGACAGCAACTGGAAGAGTCCATGTTCATTATTTAGGGTAGATCAATTAATATTTTCAACGTGCAGCCCTGGGGCTGCACGTTGAAAATATTGATTGGTCTACCACACACATGCACTTAGCATCCATCCTATTTAATGAAATGTTGACGTATCATGTTCCTGGCCGGATAAACGGCCGCTATGGTTCAAAGGGTTATTTATTTATTTGTGTTTAACGACAACACTTTAACAGCGAGGGTCATCTCATGTCGGTGACAGTGTTACGGATGGAGAAAGCCGGAGTACCCGAAGAGAACCACCGAGCAACGACGAG
Source organism: Pictodentalium vernedei (assembly GCA_031216915.1). Taxonomy (NCBI): domain Eukaryota; kingdom Metazoa; phylum Mollusca; class Scaphopoda; order Dentaliida; family Dentaliidae; genus Pictodentalium; species Pictodentalium vernedei. Next base: position 27,305,717 of record CM062295.1, read on the forward strand.
CAGCAGTCAACTCTCCAACATCGTAACTCTGAACTCTGCACCGCGGCACAGGCAGGGTTAGATTGGTTGAAGACATGCGCACCATCGACGTGCTGTACGCCTTAGTACATAGCGTCATCGTGCCCCCATGGAGACAATCGGGGTTAAGTGCCTTGCCCAAGGACACAATGCTGTTGCCGCAGGTGGGATTTGAAGCGAGGGCCTCTCGGCTTGCAACCTGCACCTCTACCTACTGAGCCACCGCGCTCCCTCGCGATTTGCGATGGAGTATATCGTATGCATTCACACAACGGGGAGTGCGAATCTGTCGCTGAAGTTCTAAGGGTTAAGCATACACACAAAAATTTGACACTAAACCGTACAGCAAAAAAAAAAAAACTATACCTACCTCTGAAAAGAATTTTTTTTCAGTCGAAATCTCAATGCAAATCCATAACCACATGTAACTGTGTACGAAGGTATGATCACAGATACTGGGTTACCAATGGGACTTGAAATAATCACCAAAAACGTTCAACCCTTTGCCTTACATGAAAAGCAGACGACACTTGCAAAAAATATTCTTGAATAAATAATTTTTTTTCATTTTTTTGTCTCAAAAACATAGATTATGACCCCTCATTGGAACGAGCTCGTCGAGCTCGTTCCAATGAGGGGTCATAACCTGTGTTTTTGAGACAAAAAATGAAAAAATAATGAAAATTAACTGGCGATTTTTATGAATAGCTCTGGCTTTACAAAACTTTTGGGAATTGGTTTTTCGTAACTTCGCGGTAGCATTTCAAATTATTTGTCCAGACAAATAACTCGTTTTATAACTGAACGTTACGAAAAACTCAAATTACAGCGGATTTATTACACCAACCTCGTAACGATTCAAACTGCTGTTCTGCAAACCAGTTGGGGCTCAACATATTCTGGATGACGCGTTACAAATACAGTGTTTAAGTTGTGATTATTTTATCCAAATGGGACACGAGAGCTTTGTTTTAATTTTTCGTTTATTTTATTTTTTATTTTAACACCGGTTGGTGAAATTGTTTCATGAACCATTGGTTTTACTGTTAGTTCTATCTTGATTCTTTATGTATGTTAGAAATAATTTACATATACTTAAAGTCGTTATTTCTTAAGAGCCATAAGGAACCTAAAAGTCCTTTGATTATACACACTAAAAACTAAAGTGTTAAAACTGACACTTTCAAGGTGTTAAACCCATTCTAACTCTTAGGGTTTGATTTTAACACTCAAAAGTGCAATGCTTTAAGCATTAGACATTACAATCGTCAGACATCTGAAACTTGAATGAATGGCACTTCCCATGTGTCTAGCACTGGTGGTTCTTCCAGAATTCTCCATAATTTGATTTGCGCTTGGTGGGTACATATTAATTAAAAGGACACAACGCAGATGACGCGGATCAGGCTCGAGAGCTCGAGTCTGATCCGCGTCATCTGCGTTGTTTCCTTTTAAGTGTCGCGACATTACACTTGTCAAGTGGTATTATTGTAACACCTGTCAGGTTCTGGGATATCTACACTTGAACAAAGTGCTAGTTCAGCACTTAGTAAGTGTTAAATACAGCACTTCAAGTGTAGCTTTTAACACTTTAGTTTTTAGCGTGTATGTGATTATACGAAATGTTTAAATACACGAATAGGATATGTAATTATAGAAATTGAGGCACTCAATGCCAAACAGACTTCTGGTTCAAAAAATGGTGGGCCGCGCACTGAGCCAGGAGGGAGCAGATAGCCCAACATACCCATCAATACAGCCCTCTAATAGGGCTATAATGTGTATATATTAATCTAAGTCATATTAAAGTGTTTAGTTTGGAATAAAATGGCATCAGGAAAAAATTTGCAAGGGGTAGAAAAAATGTGTTTTTGAGCTGTCTGACCACCCACCCACCCCGGCATCGTGCACTGCAATTTGTTTTCCGATCCCCCACCCCTCCCCGCTCCACTGCCCCTGTCTAATCTTTAGTTTTACCACAGCCTCGCGTGAGCGAGACAGTAGACGTCGATACCTTTCAATTTTGAAATGGTTCTTTTTATTGTGGCGAGGTCAATGTGCTTTCTCAAACATTAGCTAACATTCATATAGTTTTTGGCCTGAAAACCACGAGAAACCGTATGTATCACATAATGTGTTCCGATTCCGTATCATATAGACGACTCATTCTGATTCCGTATCATATAGACGACTCGTTTCCGGTAGCACTACGGGCTATCATAACAGGCGCATGGATACATTCTATGTGCGTTTCAGTGATCGACAGAACATTATGTCCCAAAAATGTTTAAAAATAGTTTAACCCTTTACCTAAAATGAAAAGCAGACGACACTTGCAAAAAAAATTCTTCAATAACTATTTTTTTTCATTTTTTCTCAAAAACATAGGTTATGACCACTCATTGGAACGATCTCGACGACCTCGTTCCAACGAGAGGTCATAAACTGTGTTTTTGAGACAAAAAAATGAAAAAAAAATAATGAAAATTACCTGGAGAGTTTTGTGAATAGCCTTGGCCGGTTTTTGCCGTTCCGTTGGGTAAAGGGTTAAGATTTAATTTGTTTATGTGACAGAATTGTTGGATAAATGAATTATCATGACAATGTGCGTGTACTGTGATTTGCATCAGATTCTCGGTGGTGTCCATAAATGGGATCACAACTCGCCGGCAAAGCCGGCTCGTTGAGATCCCATTCTGGTCACCGCCTCGAATCTGATACAAACCACAGGACATGCACATTATCATGATAATCTCTATTTATATAACGATACGGATTAAGAGGAATGGGTTTTCTGGCATCATACATCATCGTAAAAAAATCAGATCGAGCAATAATGTTCATATGTCAGATCATGAACAGCCATGGCCGTGAAAACTTGTGTAAACTGATGTGGTTGCCTGGTAAGTTGAAAGGTCCTTTCTTGCCCTTTCTCGGGAAAGCCGCTGGGAAATCATACCCGGTCAACGCATGAAATCCACGTAACGTAGAACAAGGATCGATGCCTATATCGGATGCAATGGCAGAAATGTTCCAATATCTGCGGTTTCCTCGACCGCATGTACCAATTTCCATCCAAACCTTTGCAGTAACTCGATGAATATGGTGCAACAATTTCACGAGAATATCTGTGTCAGCGGCTCGTGCGATAATTCTGGCATTTGGAAATTGTTGATCCGTTCTTATCATGTGCAAATAGACCCTCGCATCAGCCTCTGGATGATTACATGACAGAGAGTCCACAGCTACCCCATGCACTACTCGGTCATAATGGCATAAAATTTGAAACAATTACCATCAACGCCAATGTATTTTTCACGATCAGCAAGAATAGGTGCGTAATGATGTGAGCTCCAATCTTTAACCAGGAACCTTGGTAGCTGTTGTTTGAATGACGATGCTTCTAAAGCTGCAGCCAGGTCTGTAGGTCTCAACTAACCCGATCGACTTATCACATACACCGTCTGTTCAGCACACCGACGCTCACGTTCGCTGTCTTTGAAGGCTGTTCACATGTGTCGAAAACAATATCGATTCTTCTCGATTTATTTAGGCAAGAACAGTGTGGATTACCATACTCGACAATCCACTGTAAGCTGGTGGTATCTTGCGTGGTAGGAAGTGTAACAAAAATTGCCGTCAATAATATGAATATCTGTTTCATCTCATCGCCCGTGGTCTAGCACTTTCTTCTCTCACAAGACGTAAAGTAAACTTTTGTCTGTGTGAATCAGTGTACCTTCCGTTCTGTAAAGTGACGAAGGTACTGGTGTAAGTGGAAATGTGAGCAAGAACTCAAGCTCGACTTCCCGCTGTGTAGCAACAATAGCTAATCTGCCGAACATATATCTATTGTCCACCTCATTTCCCCGACGACTGCGTTCTCTGAATTATTTCTTGCACCCGATCGGCGAATGCCTTGATCTTATTTAGTGTTATTTTTCTCGCAAATCGGCTAGGGTCGTTCACACATTCTTTAGGGTTTGCCTGTTTCCACCGTCTGCAGAATCTCCATGTTCTTTTAAATAAAAAGTCTCCAATTTTAAGCCGAAACAATGCAACCTCATAGCTATGCCCTGGTATACTTGTCAAACCTACCCATTATACACCTACAAGAGGACGTGCTATTATATATGAGGATATGTTTTCCAATCACGGAGCAGGTGGGTATGGTTTAGATATAACAAACTGTAATTTTAATACTTTAGTCAAAATGAAGACAATTGTGGCATGTTTGTATTTCTCGTTGATCCGTCGCACCGTAGTTTTTCAGTTCAGTCGAGGTGCGGATTGTTACTCTCTATTGACGTAATGTTTTTATACTGTGTTTAGTTTGTGATCTGTTGTGTTCCTATGCGATCACTGACCGTTCAAACAAACATACATAATAAAGAATGTTCAGATTTTGAAAAAAATACCGGCATTCATGCTTGTGAGATTAATTTGGCAGGCGGCGGCGGCAAATAAGTTGATGAAATCAGTTAGTACTGTGAATTGAATAGATTTTCCTACCTTCATGTTTTTGACTTACTCTCTGTTTCCGGGACCGCACCACATAAAGGTCGCATTCGTTCCTTGTCATCGTGGATATATTACAAACCATACACATCGTCCCTTGAGTTCCAATGTGTTCTATGTGCCAAGTGGCACATAGAACACATTGGAACTCAGGAAACGACATGTCATAACACATCCACGAGGCGCATCTTCATCTGGAATCGCCAAAATATAGATGTTTCTTGAGGTAAGGTAATACATCGCCCACGAGTGCGGAAGTTCAAATAGAACCTCATTATGCGTTCCCCATCCACGTCCCTGGAGAACCTTTTTAATTTGAAAACGCCATGAACTTTTTGTTTCTGAAGTAACAGCGTACTGCTTACACACTATATGTATATATGTGGTAAAAATTCAGTCACGTGTGTGGTAAATAAACGCAATGTTAAAGGCCCATCCCCCACACGCCGTGCAATGCGTCCCTGGAAACCCCTTCCGATGTGAAAACGGCAGTTGATAGTCTTCCCAAAGCAGAAGTAGATTATTTGACAATGTTCAAAATGTTCATATGCAGACGATATGGGGGCGCGGTGGCGTTGCGGAAACCAGTTCTCGTCAGATCACCGAAGTTAAGTAACGTCGTGCCCGGTTAGTCCTCGGATGGGTGACCCTCTGATCGATCGATTCAGACTCCCGCGTTGTGTCCTTGGGCAAGACACCTAACCCCGATTGTCCACGTGGGGGCACGATGACGCCGTGCACTAAGGCGAACTGCACATCGATGGTGCGCATGTCTTCAACCAATCTAACCCTGCCTGTGCTGCTGTGCCGTGTTACGATGTTCGTGAGCTGGCAGCTGCTCGTTGTTGCTCGGTGGTTCTCTCCAGGTACTCCGGCTTCTCCACACGTAAAACTGTCACGGTCATGGTTAGCCATTTTGCAAAAGTATGTGGCCTTAAACACCATTGAATAAATAAATATAAATATATGCAGACAATATGATACTAGCGCCGGAAAATAAATGAAAGTTCATACCACGGGCCCCACCCACCCCTCCTGACTCCCGGACTATTAGTACACGACATCCTTAAGGAGGAGCACAATTTCATGTTTGTTAAAATAAGGTGCTTGGGTTAATATTTGGGCTCCACATGGGAGGCCAAATTTTTTTTATATGGAAAATACTCTTCAAAAATCTATTAAAATAACTAGCTCTGTGTGCAGAATTGTAGGTACACATGTAATTTTTATAGCTGTTTTGTTTCTTCTAGATAAATATGATGTTTCCTATTCCAGATCAGATATGACATTCTTAACACAGGTAAGTATAAACTCGTCTGCCAAACTGATTGAGCGCTGTAAGGCAATATTTGAGCATTATTGGGAGATGCCGGTGGTGTAACCAAAAAGCTTCAATATGCAATATTGTCATGGTTTGAAAACAGGTCATATGTAAATGGTTTGTCGGTCGGTCCTATCTTCTATCCGTACTTATTTTGGTTTCTGTACGATAACGTGAGTGTGGGACGGATCTTCTTCAAATTTGATATGTAAGTCATTTATGAGGAAGATCAAGGGAAAGAATACTGGCATTCAGATATTTGATGATACGATCACTGGCACCATATCTGATATTTGGAGCCTGGGTAACTTGTGGCTGTAATTCTTATCAACCTACCTCAATTGTTTACAACAGGCTTGCACTACAGTGGAAGAACCTAACTCGGATAAAATACTCTCTATTTTAATCTTTCCCAAGATTTGGGAAAGAAAAGTGGTGTAAAAAACACCACGAAAAAATAAGCCAAAACAGGGGCGAGCACCATCGGCGCACACCCAGTATGGGACGCTCTTCCATAGTACAAATCCATGACTTCCGTCACAGCGCGCAATGCATTAATTCGTCATTCTTTTTCTATCCGAGGCACGAGCAGGATGTGTTTCCGCCATATGCATTATGAAACAGTGATAATTCAACTCGTGGATAATGGTTTTCCTGTGACTGGAATTATGGATCTGAAGATCATATAATAACAGGACTGTGTTTTATATATTCTCGTTTATATTTTCAACCACATTCTCATTGTTTATTAATTACTATTCCATTTTCGCGAATGTTTTGCGACATCGTGTCATCGCGATTCGACAATGAATTTTTTCGGTTGATAAAAAAAAAAAAAAAAAAAAAAAAAAATTATTGGAGTCGGTGTCGGCCTTCTGGGTTCTGCCACCTTCTCTCGTAGTTGAGGGTGTTCTTCTACTTTCTGTTTCTGTTGAGTTCACCTTTTTCTTCTACTGCTCTCACCTCTGTTCTTTCCAGTTCGGTTCCTTTAGGGCAATTCTTTTTGCCCTCGCCATTGGTGCGTTCTCGTGTCCGTTTCGTCCGCACACGCGGGTGGTGTGGAATGCAGTCGTTTCGGGAGCCTCCCAACTCGACCACGTCTGATGTGAGTTTACTCCCTCCGTGGGGGATGTGCAGCTCCTCCCGCACCCGGGGGGGGGGGGGGGGCACTGTCGTTTCGGGGCCCCCCGACTCGACCACGTCTGGTGTGAGTTTGACCCCCTCCGTGGGGGATGTGCAGCTCCTCCCGCTCCCGCGGGGGGTGGTGAACGCTTTCGTTTCGGGTCGCCCGATTCGACCACGTCTGATGAGAATTGCTCCTCCTCCGTGGGGGATGTGCAGCTCCTCCCGCACCAGCGGGGGGTGGGGACCGCTTTCGACTCGGGGCTTCCCGATTCGACCATGTCTGGTGAGAGTTATTCCCCTTCCGTGGGGAATGTGCAGTTTTTTTTACCGTGGTGGATACTGCGGGAGCTGTTGGTTTTCTGGTGTAGAGATGCCTGGTTCCGGGACTATGCGCCCTCTCCAGTCGACATCTGAGGCTGTCACTAAGGTTGTGACTCCTCCTTTGGAGGCCGAGCTTGGTGGCTCTCTCCCCTTTGCCGCCAGTTCCAACAGCTCCCGTCGTATCTGCTGCTACTGCTGTTCCGTCTACAACGTCATTGGGCACCGTTTTTAGCCGGCCTCGGCTTCTCCCTGCCAGGGTCTGCAGGGATGTCTGTAGTATGGTTGTGGGGTTTCGGCCTCAGCCTTCCAAGACTTCCACGAAGTCAGTTGGGGCTGCCGACTGAACCCCATACTGTGTCCTCTGGCACAGTAGTTTTATACCTGCAGTGGTCTGCTGCGGTGTCTGGTTGTGTAGACGTGGGGGTATCGGCCTCAGCCTTCCCTGACTTCAACTCGGCGAAGTTGGAAGTGGCTGCCGGCCGGACCCTCTCCTGTGGTCTCTGCGCCGTCGAGCACCACAGTTGTCTTTGGACTCGGTTGTTCTTAGTGGGACACTATGAACTCCGTGGCGTTTCCGTCCCTCATTCTGGCCACACGACCAGTTTTGGGGGTCCAACGTCTTTTGTGCAGCCTGGACCTTCTGCCCTGCAGAGGTCAGCGGTGACTCTCATGAGTTCCTGCTATGTTGATCCTCGGGGTGTGTCACACCCCTATACACGTCTGGCTTCAGACATTTTCGGCTGCCACCCGTCGTCCCATGTCGGGTCTTTTGGAGGATCGTGACCCTTCGCTGGTTCAGAGGGTCAGTGGTGAAGCCACTTTGCCGGTTCGTTCCCCTGTCGAACCGGCCAGTACGGGCAGTGAGCTTAGGGAGGCCCTCTCCTTACTCACTCAGGTTCTGTCAACGAGCCTTCCTGTTGCTTCCAGTGAGGCAGCGAGTGGTTTCCAGGCGCCTCCTATGGCGCCGCCTCCCGGGATTGGAAACAGGCAGCTTTCTGATCCCCTGGTGTTCCGACACCATGGGAGGCGTCGGCTGGTTTGCCCACGATGGGCTATGTGTCTTCCGACTCAGGGGAAGAGTCTGACATGCTTGATGTCGAGAGCCAGCAGTCTTCGGACTTGGGGGCAGCTCTTGATTTCGTGTTTGGGTTCTTTCCGGATCTCAAACCATCTAACCAGTCGACAGTGTCAGCCAGGCCGCGATCATCGGTCGCGCGCCAACAGTCTATGGAGCAACCTGCTTCTGGGCGTCTTCGACCATGCCCTTCGGTACAGTTGGTTGAAGCATTTTCAGCCTTGCACTCCAAGCTAAGTTCCAAGGCTATGAAGGCTCTGTTCTTCACCAGGGTTGACACCTTTTTGCCTCCGGCGAGTTATCGTTCCTACGATTCCGCCAATCCGTCGGTCTACCGGACTTTGACGGTTTTGGATCAGGACTCCAATTCCCTCGGGCTTTCCAAGTTCAAGTCTGCCGTCATTCCGATGACGACTCTGGAGTCCACATTGGGCTTATCGAGAGAGATGCATGGTATGCTTTCTCTCTCCGATCACGTCGTCTCAGCTTTTGCTGCTTATCTGCCTTCAGATAAGATTGACGAGGTACAGGCTTCTTTGCGTGTGCTGTCCAAGGCGCTCATGCATCTTACTCACACGCCTGCCTGTAACACGGCTAATCTGGAATTAGTTCGAAGGGACTCTGTGCGGGACACAAGCCGATCCCTTCCTGAGGAGCAGTACGCTGCTCTTCGATCTGCTTTTTTGACAGGTCCGCAACTTTTCCATGATTCTGTGTTGACGGTCCGGGATGACGTCCTACGTCATTCCAACGATCAGCTGCTGTTTCTTCAGCTTGATCAGCCTTCTAGGGTAGGCACGGGCCGTTCCAAGCCTAACAAGTACCCTCTGCTTCCTCTGCGAAGCAAAAAGGGTCTGATCCTTCTGCCACCGCTTCTGCTTCTTACTCAAGGGGTAAGGGTAAGCATCGGCAGTCTTGAGGGAACTCCCAGGATTCTTCATTCAGTAGAGGTGTTTTCTCCTCTCGCGAGCCTCGTCGGGGTTCGCAATGAAGGTCCTCACCTCGACTCGTCCCAGGTTGGAGGAAGGATAGCCGAGTTCGCAGACTGTGGGCCACCATCACATCCGATCCTTGGATGTTAGATGTTGTTTGGTCCGGGCTGCGAATATCTTTCCGACGGCACTCCACTGTGTCCGGGGTGCCTTTTCCAACCACAGTTCCTTCCGACATTTTACGTCGGGAACTTTTGTCCACGGAGATAGACAATTTCCTGACAAAGGGGGCGACTGAGGTCATCAAGAACATTAGGTCAGTGGGTTTCTATTCCCGCCTGTTCTTGGTGCCGAAGAAGGACGGCCGACTCCTACCGGTTCTCGGTCTGAGTTTCCTGAACCAGTCTATCATTGCTCCCAAGTTCAGCATGGAGACTTTCAGGTCGGTCCTCCGTTCAATTCACCAGGGAGTTTTCGCTTCCAGCTTCGACCTGCGAGACGCTTACTTTCACGTTCCGATTCATTGGGCGTTACGGAAGTATCTTAGGTTCATTTTTCTGGGGCGAGTTTACCAGTTCAAGGCCATGCCTTTCGGCCTCAACCTGGTTCCTTGGTCCTTCACCAGACTGATGTCGCATGTGATAGCTTTCCATCGCACGCAGTCCAGGGTGACTACTTCGGCATATCTGGACGATATCCTCCAGGGGCATTCCAATGCTGCCTTCCTAGAGTGGGATGTCGCCACTCTGTTGAGCTTGCTCACGTCGCTATGTTTCAGAGTCAACAAGAAGAAGTCGGACCTGGTCCCTTCTCAGTCGTTTTATCATCTGGGGATGGCTTTCCGCACACAATTCAATTTGGTGGCGGTTCCCCAGGCCAAGGCTGTGATTCTCTCAGCTTTTGCTCCGACTCTGTCCCAGTCCACATCCACGACAGCTCAGAGTTTTCTCCGGCTAATCGGTCTCTGCTGTTCGGTGACGGATCTCATTCCTCTAGGTCGGCTGCGTGTCAGACCTCTCCAACACTTTCTGCTCAGTCGTTGGAGGCCGAATGTAGATTTTCTGGATCTGGTGCTTCAGTTCCCAGACTATCTTTATCCTCACCTTCTCCTCTGGGCGGATGTCCAGTGGCTTTCGCAGGGTGTTCCTTTGGACTTACCCACGTCCGATCGCGTTCTGACGGCAGATGCCAGCGATCTCGGATGGGGTGCGACGTTGGATCCTCTAGGTCTTTCCATTCACGGGATGGTGGACCAGGATCTTGCAGCTCTACACATCAACCAGAAGGAGCTTCTTGCTCTTCTTTTGCGTTTCAGGCAGTGGATCCCTCACCTGTCGAATCGCCAGGTCCTTCTGTTGTCCGACCATTCGACGGTGGTTGCTTACATTCGGAACCAGGGCGGCACGCACTCTGTTCCAATGTACGAATTGGCTTGGGATCTTATACTGCTCGCTCAGGATGTCCACGCCGGGGTGGCTGTTCGTCACATTCCCGGTCGCCTGAACGTCCTAGCCGACTCCCTGTCCCGTCGGGGCAGGGTCATTTCCACCAGGTGGATGCTCCACATGGCGGGTTCCATCGATCTCTTGTGACTAGTTGGAACCATCAGGTGGACACTTTCGTGTCCCCGTGTCCAGATGCTCTGGCTTTTGCCGTGGACGCTCTGGCCCTCCTTTGGGATGGTCTTGTCGGCTACACCTTCCTACCGGTTCCGATTCTGCCTCAGGTTCTCACCCAGATATGAACCTGCAGTCGTCGAATCCTTTCGATCACACCCGTCGCTTCGGTGGGTGTGGATCATTCTGCTCCTCTCTCTGTTAGCGGCGGTTCCGGCATGTCTCCCTCTACCTCGCGACTTTCTTTGCCAAAGTCGCCCGGGAGGTTTTCAAGTTGACCCGACTTCATTGTGCCTTCGCACATGTCTTTTATCGGGTCCTGTCTCCTCCGTAGTGGTTTTTCGAGACACGCAGTGGAGTTGCTTTTCTTCAAGGAGGCACTCACTCCACTGGTTTAGCCTCTGTGGCTAAGTGGAAGGTTCTTCTGTCGATGGTGTGTGATCACTCTGTTGATTCTGTCACTCCTTCGATCACACTGCTTGCGGAGTTTTCTGGTATATGTTTGTTTCTGGGGGTCTCCAGCTATGTGTACTTGTCCATGCTTCGGAGACTTTTTTTCCTATGTGATACCGCATTGTTTCGGCACTCTTCCTTGCCTCTCCAAGCTTGTTCAGCTCTTTTCCTTGAAAAGGCCTAGGACTTTGCAGTTTACTCCAAGATGGTCACTTTCTTGGGCGCTGCTCTGCTTGGGGGTGGGGGGCGTTCACGCCTTTATCCTGGATGAATATGCGTTTTCCCACATGCCAGGTCTCTCCTGCATCCATTTCTTGATGGCCTTGTCTTGCTATTCGTGCAGCTTCCGCTCGTCTAGCTACTGGTGATTGTATTACCTATTGTTTTTTCTGCCAGGAGGTGCGTGCATTGTCTTCCTCTTTTAATAACTCGGTCATGTTGTCGGATGACTGATGTTATACTGGCAGCCTTCTGGAGAAATGCTACATTCTCCTTTTCTCTGCGACAGTTGCAGGAGCCGACAGAGACCCTTGGGGCCCTCTTTTTTCGGCTCAGGATGTTGTCTATCCAAGCTTTTCAGCTTTTTTCAAGGTCGGTTCCAGCTTTGTGCTGTTACTGCCCTTTCTGTCTGTTCGTCGCACTTCACCATACGCCTCATCTTTCATTGGCTTTTCTAATGTTTGTGATGCTATGGTTTGATAGGCCTAGGGATCTCTTCCTCTGTCCATGGTCCCAGTGCTATTGAGTTATGTGTGGGTTGGTTATGTGATTTCCTCCAGCCTTTTGTCTATTCAGCCTGTTGTAAACAATTGAGGTAGGTTGATAAGAAGTATAAATTTTATAGTAAATTTCCTTTCTTATTATACCTACCGAAATTGTTTACATGGAGGCCCTACCGTCTTCTTATTCGGGTAAGAATCCTTCCTCCCCGCTGATCACATAACTCCTGTGTTGTTCGGAATCAAAAGAATGACGAATTAATGCATTGCGCGCTGTGACGGAAGTCATGGATTTGTACTATGGAAGAGCGTCCCATACTGGGTGTGCGCCGATGGTGCTCGGCCCAGTTTTGGCTTATTTTTTCGTGGTGTTTTTTACACCACTTTTCTTTCCCAAATCTTGGGAAAGATTAAAATAGAGAGTATTTTATCCGAGTTAGGTTCTTCCACTGTAGTGCAAGCCTGTTGTAAACAATTTCGGTAGGTATAATAAGAAAGGAAATTTACTATAAAATTTATACTTCTAAAGCTTTGCATATGTACGAAACTTCAAACAGACACTAATCATTTGGCCAATATGGGATCTGTTTGAGAATCTGTTCCTCGTAAGCACGATACGGGCATTAGCATGTCTATCCACAACGGAATTTCCTCGTCTTCCTTGAACAGATTATTACGTCCAGTTGGAAGCAAATTTTACCCCACACTCACTCTCAGAGCACTAGATTTACAAACATTTTCCCGGTGGAAGACCTCCAGACCCACACTCTGGAGAGGGCAACACCCTCTCACAGCCCATCACCCGCTCAGCCCTGCGGGCATTGGGACATGTCTGCGGCGTGTCATGCCATGCCCCCCTGAATATTGCTCCCCCTAGCTCATTTGAGAATCCTAGTTCCGCCACTGCAGTACGAAGCCGAGTTTAAATCCGATAAATATGAATATTTTTACTACAATACACAAAACCAATAAGTTCATTCTCCGGGGAGTCTTGTTTCCTTTCCTTTATCCGATCGGAAATACATAATTCCATTCTCCGGGGCGACTTGTCCGGGAGGGGGGTGGGGGAGACTTGCCCCAGAGGCCGACTTGTCCCTGGGGTGACTTGACCCGTTTGCTACTCATCGATATATTTGCACGAAAAGATTTACATGTTTATTATACGCTAAACGATAGATTATCGAAAAAATTGCGGAAAGATAGAAATCGTATCCCCAACTGTGAAGATATAGAAATTTTCACTTTCACTGTATCAATCAAAATGGCGGCTTTCAAAGCATCACATCAAGGTGAATACGAGTCAAATTATCATTTGAAATGATCAATTTGTTCTGGAAACGTATAATGAAAAGTAAATCTACTGTTTTTGAGTGGACACTGATCATTTCTAGCAGTAATTCAACACGTATTCACCTTGAATTGATGCATGGAACCCGCTAGTCCAAACATGGCCTGAAAGTCCGTAATAAAAGTTTTTGGTTTGGTACGTCCTTTCAAAGGACGTACCAAACCCAAAACTTATATTACGGACTTTCAGGCCATGTTTGGACTAGAAACCCGCCAACTGAATCAAATCGCAAGACGCTATCTGTTCCGGGTATCCATCAAATCACTTCCGCGTATCAACATAACATAACATAACATAACATAACAAAACATAAACAAAACATAAACATAAACAAAACATAAACATAAACAAAACATAAACATAAACATAAACAAAACATAAACATAAATAAAACATAAACAAAACATAAACATAAACAAAACATAAACAAAACATAAACATAAACAAAACATAAACAAAACATAAACATAAACAAAACATAAACATAAACATAAACAAAACATAAACCTAAACAAAACATAAACATAAACATAAAAAATAAACATAAACATAACATTTTTTAGCATAAACCATCCTATACAGGACAGTATGCGATAATCTACAAGTAACATGAACAAAAGCAGTACTCAAAACATTACAATTTCATCCACCAATTTTCCATGATCAAAGTACTATATATGTTTTTTTTATTAATTTGATAGGCAAAAGATCGTGGGGACGTGAACTAGAATTTCCAATACACATCACTAAACATATCATAATCGTCTGGCGAAAAAAATCCCGGATCGCGCTGCAGACTTTATGGCATAAACTGGGGGTTCTATTTTCAAATATTAATTTGAATTTCTCAAATAAACTCAGATCAATAAAACCTTCAACTTTCATGCATCAATTCATGGTTGAAAAGTGTGGAATTATCAGCCTCTTTTAACCCTTTACCCAACGTAACGGTCAAAACCGGCCAGCGCTATTCTCAAAAATCGCCAATTAATTTTCAAAATATTTTCATTTTTTTTGTCTCAAAAACATAGGTTATGACCCCTCGTTGGAACGAGCTCGTCGAGCTCGTTCCAACGAGGGGTCATAACCTATGTTTTTGAGACAAAAAATGAAAAAAATTAGTTATTCAAGAATTTTTTTTGCAAGTGTCGTCTGCTTTTCATGTTAGGTAAAGGGTTAATGTACAAATATGCCGACTAATGGGGTAATTGTTATAAAGTAGTATATACCTTTAGAGAAGAGAAAACGAAAATGAGTATATTCGGGGAAGTAGCCAGAGGGTCTTCAGTGGGGGATGGGGGTGTGATCAGTTTCTTACTGGGGTTGGGGTTCCAGCATAACATCCCAAAGGCATGTCCCGAGGTGGTCACAGGCCCGTGTTGGCGGGAGAGTTTCGATGGTGGGGGTTGGGGACAAAAAATTAACTTTTCAACCCCGGAGATAGATTCTAAGGCCTACCTCTGTCTTAAATCTAGTCATTTTATCCACAAGAAAAAATGCATTTCCCCAGGTAGGTACATGAGTTTTCCCTTACACTGATCAGACTACACAAAAACTATAAATTGACAGCTATTCAGTTAACACCTACTCCTTCCAACCGACTTTCAGTCTGTTGGAAGGTGTAGGTCAAGGTAATGGCTGAATATCTGCCAGACTATAGTCCTTGTGTAGCCTGACATTGTAAGGGAATCGGAATGATGAATTCGAGAAACCGGACCGATCACAGATTCGAATCGGAATTTCGGAAAATGTTGTCAACGGATTGGAAAAGTCGGAGAATTGGAAGGAAAATTGGAAAATCACTTTAGTTTAAACATTATTTTATTTCAATACTGCATATAAATATACAAGGTATAGAACAACATGCTGAGATACAGTATTAGAAAGTGGATTCAGCAGCAAGCCGAAGCTTATGTAAGCTGTATCCTGTAATCAACAAATACATCAGACTTTCATGGCATGAAAGAGACTATGATTGAAACAAAACAATATGAAAGAGGAAAGAAGGGGAAAGGTGGAGGGGTGGGGGTGTCTGGGGCAAAGGCAGCTGCTTCCTTTAATACAGGGAGAGCACAAGAGGGACGATCACTGCAGGTGTGTTCAGTAAAATCTCTTGGAGGCAGTAATATAACTCTGTACTTTTTCAAATATTAGGCTGTTTGCTTCCGCTGTGTATTCAGCATTTCCATTCAAGAGGATATCCGTTGAAATTGTGAATGGCAGTGTTGCTAGTGTGCGCTGTCTGCTCTCTACATAGAACGGACAATGCAATAAATAGTGAGCACTCGTTTCGCGGGCTCCACATGAACAGTATGGGGAGTTTGATAAATGGTTTCTAAACAGATGATCGTTAAGATTGTTACAACACAAGCGAAGTCTACAATGGCGGATCTGCGCCTTACGGTCTTTACTACGTTTGAAGCAGTTTGGAACGAACAGTTTATTTCTATTTAGGAACGAGTTGAAGTTTTGCAATGAACTATTTTCTCTGACGTGTGATGGCAGCGCATTCCATAATCGTGTTGTTGGTGGCAAAAGGGATTCGTAATGATGCTGGGTTCGACAAAATGCTGCTGCGAGGTCGGCGTTATGGCGTAGGCCGTAATCGCGGGACGCCGAAGATCGTGGCGGAATCAGCATGGAAAATCACTTTGGCTCTGCCGGCAACTGCAGCCAATCGCAGTCGGAAAAACGGGCTGAAAATTCAAATCGACTGGTCGGAAAAGTCTGTAGAAAACATGAAGGAAATTGATTTCTTTGAATTTCCACTGAACTATTTGAATTTATACCGTCGAACTTCCAACAATTGAAAATTATGATGGCTATTGGGGGGGGGGGGGGGGTCGCCATGAGCCTGCTCCCTTTAATATGAAAATGAGGTTCACTTTCAGATCAGTGTGGAAGCTAGGCCCTTAACCCTTTACCCAACTTAACGGCCAAAACCGTTCAGCGCTATTCACAAAAATCGCTAATTTTCATTATTTTTTGTCTCCAAAACATAGGTTATGACCCCTCTTTGGAACGAGCTCATCGCGCTCGTTCCAATGAGGGGTCATAACCTATGTTTTGGAGAAAAAAAATAGTTTTTGAAGAATTGTTTTTGCAAGTGTCGTCTTCTTGTCGTGTTAGGTAAAGGCTTAAATCCAAAGGCGGACCATGGTCAATAGACTTCGTTTTCGAGACAGTTGACTGCGTCATTTCGTATCCCTCCATAGACAACAAGTATCTCTTTTCGATGCGCCAGACCCCGTCTGGTTATGTCTCAGGCGAAGCCTGAAAATAAGCAATCTTTCATTTGCAGAATGAGGTTCCAGAGGGGGAATTTGCTGATGCCATCTTATACAGAGGGCTAGTTTATCTTCTGGGTACCGCTTTCTGTTTAGGTTTGAGACCTTGATTCAAAGTGAGGTTCACAGAGAGTAAATTTAGTGATGCCACCCTGCTGTGCAGCGTAACATCACCAAATTCACCCTCTGGGGGCCTCATTTTGCAGATGACAGTCTACGTACTTTCTGGCTTGTTTCAGTCTGTTTCTTGTACTTCAACCATCTTTCAATTTGACGGTTTCGTGTTGGACGGTGGTTGAAAGAGAGACGATAGGGTCCTGAGAATATTCGGTATTCGAAATGATATTCAATTCGACGTCAGTATTCGATTCGGCAATCGATGCCGAATATCTATCGAATGTCTCCAATTATCCTTTCAATGGTTTCTCTGTCGGAATGCACCGGATATCGGCAGGAGGAATGCGTGTTTTAAAAATAGGCACACATCAGCTTAAAAACGGATTCCATCTCACGCAACACCCGGTTCAGTGGATTTATCTGTCGCTCGCACCGCCTATTTCATGTGCCGGCGACGGATATATCCGTCGCCGGCACATAGAATAGGGAGTACAGGCCAAGATGATTATATGCCGATGTTTTTTCCCCAGAAGCGCTACCTGGTAATCATTCTAAAAATTCGATTCGATATTCGATTCGATTCGCGAATAGTGAGCCGTATTCGATTCGATCGCTTTCGAACATTCGCAGGGACCAAGGAGACGAATAAGACCGTGTTAAGGTGCAATTTATTGACCAAATGCAACTAAATTTGGGTATGTTTGCAGATAATGTGTAATGGAATGATTGAATTTTGAGACGTTATAAATTTTAAAATTAAACATGTTTTAACCCTTTACCCAACGTAACAACCAAAACCGGCCAGCGCTATTCACAAAAATCATCATCCAATTTTCATTATTTTTTCAATTTTTTGTCTTAAAAACATAGCTTATGACCCCTCATTGGAACGAGCTCGCTCCAATGAGGGGTCTTGATTTTGAAATTGCAAGCTGCAACTCATTCCAGGCATATTCGATTGGATTGAGGTCAGGGGATCTTGCTGGCCAGTCCATACGCTCAATCCCTTCCCTCTGTCGGTACTCCCCGACAGCATGGGCAACATGAGGACTGGCATTATCGTCCATCAGAATGAATCTATCACCCAATGCACCCGCACACAATCTGACGTGGACATCCAGGATCTCATCAATACACCGCTGTGCAGTCAATGTACCACGTTCAATTACACAGAGCTTTGTACGTCCATCCCTGCTGATGCGGCCCCAGACCATGATTGACCCTCCACCATAGCGGTCATGCTCAGCAATGTTGGCTGCATGGAATAGCTCTTCTGGTCTTCCCCATACCCTAGAACGCCTATCTGTGTGGTCTAGGCAGTACCTTGACTCATCTGTAAAAAGGACAGGTCGCCAATCTTCTCTGGTCCAACTAACGTGGCCCATGGCCCATTCACAGCGTGCCTGGCGGTGGTTCTGGGACAGCGGAATGCAAATACATGGTCTTCTCGGTCAGAAACCACCTTCGTGCAAACTTGCCCGGATAGTCTGCGTCGAAACATTTACCCCGGATGCATTCTGAAGGTCACTGCGAAGCTGAGTTGCTGTGGCAAAGCGGTTCCTACTGGCCTGAATGATCAAAAACCAGTCTTCAGCTGCAGACGTTGCCACCACCATGCCGTCTTACTGGTGTGCCATACTGCCGAAATCTTGCCCAGGCTCTGGTGATCACCGTATGGTGAACATCAAGGGCTTCACCAACATGACGATGGACAGCCCCTTGCTCCACCATCCCTACAGCCCGCCACACTTCTGCTTCAGACAAATGTCTTCTTTCATTTGCATTTGCCATATTCAATCATTGAATCATAAGGGTTTGTGTTGAAATCAAGATTGAATACCCTACACATGTCATATACATGTAGACAGTACACAAAAACATCATGAAAATCAAGGGGTAGATGCTTTCCATGACTGTAACGAAACGTTTGCCTGTCAAGAGAGCTAATGTAAACACTGGGGACCATCTCAATACATTCCTGAATCATATCCACCAAAAATATCGCAAATATGTCACAAGGAAATTTCACAATGATGTCTCAAATATTTGGCGCTTAGCAAACTTTGAGTAGTATAATAATTCATTTTTTCTCTTTTCGTGAAATTACTTTTAAAATAATTCAAATGTCTCTCTCTCTCCGTGATTTTTTTTAGATATTAATAATTCAATACGAATGCTTATATATTCATTACATGCCTGTTCTATGAAATCCCCATCTTCAGCAACACTAAACCATGCTGGAATATTATAATCTCTGATGGGTCCGGGTGTGGGATGGGAAAATTTCACCCGAGGGCAAGATATTTGGGCCAGACCCGAGGCTAGCCGAGTGTCTGGACCAAATATCTTGTCCCGAGGGTGAGATTTTCCCATCCCACACCCGTACCCATCAGGGATTATTTTTCTCCCCCCACCATACAGCGGTTACGTTAGCCAGAGGTAATCGGCGGTCACGTGCTGATCTAATCAACTCATTTGGTATTCGTTGTTTTGAAAAACTAATGACACCATCGGAAAGAGCATGCAAAAGTTATGGATGTACTAGGTATATACCACGAAATCAATTAGGAACGGTGGCATCTTGGGTTTTAAAGAGTTTTAGAGCATCAAACTTTGATCACACGGCATTCTGATGACGTCAATATGAATTAGTTGGTAGCCAAATACTATGCATATCGTCATAACGTTATAAATGTATAACGTCACGTGGGTGGGGTGGGATACATCTGTCTCTCCCTGCTATCTCACACTGGACAGACGTATGTTACACATGCAGTGGGGGGAGAAATGAAAGTCCGCTCGACATGTGTCGACATGTGCCGAGCGGAAATCGTTGACGAACTATTTTTGGACTATGGCGTCATATGTCAAAACTTAATATAACCAAGCCTACTAGTAATTTCCATTTGACCTACAATCACGGAAGCCTCATAACCTATGTTTTTGAGACAGAAAATGAAAAAATAATAAAAATTAATTGGCGATTTTTGAGGACAGCGCTGGGCGGTTTTGGTCGTTACGTTGAGTAATGGGTTAAGAACATTATGAAAACCCCCCTAAAGACAATACAGTAGAATCCTCTTAATTGAATATCCATTTTGCCAGTGAAAATTATTCAATTAACAGGAGTATTGAATTAATAGGATTTGATCAGTTTCATGTGTTCTGGAGGTAAACTGAGCAATTATTCTATTATATCTTGTTTGACAGAGCTCATAGAGCTCTGTCAAACAAGATATAATAAAATAAATGCCTGTATTGGATGTAGTGAGGCCAAAAAGGTTGAATTTGGTAATTTTTCGACATATTAAAAAAATTTATATACAATTAACAGGAGTTTACTCTACAACCCATATGCAATTAACAGATCAAATTTGTACTGAAGATATGGTAAATGGTTTTGTGTTTGAAAATTATATTCAATTAACAGGGATACACAATTATGAGATATCCAATTAAGTGGGCTCGACTGTATATCAATATATCGACTAATATATACCATCATTTGTGTTTCAAACCTTAAAGATGATGTTGTAAATCACACTCTTAACATGAATACAACATCAGGAGGCTTTATATGTGAGAATATTGGGCTTAATCTGGGAA
This sequence comes from Pictodentalium vernedei, assembly GCA_031216915.1. Lineage (NCBI taxonomy): Eukaryota > Metazoa > Mollusca > Scaphopoda > Dentaliida > Dentaliidae > Pictodentalium > Pictodentalium vernedei. Next base: position 27,326,173 of record CM062295.1, read on the forward strand.
AATATCACACGTTAGTATAGGAAAGTAGCAAACACGTGAGAATACTGACAGACCAATTCAAATGAAAATTTGTTTCTGTATGCGTACACCTGCTCTGGCCAAGCCTGATAATGAACAGCTTGTCATTTGTAGATTGGGGCCCACAGCAGCCCACAGAGGTTAAAATTGGTGGTACCAGTTTAAGAACATTATGAAAACCCCCTAAACAGAGCTGTGCCTACTAAGTTTATAAGCTTATTTTGGATTTTAATGGGAGAGTGGGGGGTGGGTGTCTGAGAACGGTAGTAGAAAATTTGCACGTGGTGGGTGGTTGGGTGTAAAAAGGAGCCGAATAAAAAATAGGACGTCACGTCTTGCAAATTTTTAGTGCCCCCCCCCCTCCCTTGAACTAAATCTAAATAAAAACTTCTTTATGTATTACTTCTAAACGTTAGAAGAGAGAGTGTTCAAACCAAGCATTATTGGCTGTATAATGATAACAAATTGAATAGAAGTAGCTCAAATTTGCATGTACTACGATAGTACAAATATACGTACACCACACGTTTGACCTATTTATAAATCTGCCCACGGGAATTCCCCCCAAATCGCACATGTGTTTGTAAACATTAGCAGACTGTTGATCACCCGAAAATGAACTGATTGCGACATAACATGTTGATAGTTGTCAAATGTTTGGCTGGGTTTCCTTCTAATAATTGTTTTATAGACGTGGAGGCATGTAATAAACACGGAACTTGGGGTCTCTCGTTTCATCCTTCCGCGCTGGCATTCGTGCTATACTGATTGACCCATTCACACGCGCATGTCGTTCTGTGTATAACTACAACCACTGAGTACATTCAAAGCTTCCCGAAATAACTCGGTGTACTCCGAAGGGAAATTCTCCACTTTCGAAAAGTATATTTCGTACTTCGTTTCGCAGATAAGAGGAGATGTCACATAAGCGAGTGTAGTCCGAGGAGACCCCCCCCCCCCAACACCCCCCCCCCCCCCCCCCACACACACACTTTCGAAAAGTATACTTCGTCCTGTCGCCTTAACAACGTTACAAGAAACATTTCGCGACGATTTCTAACTCACAAATCAAAGACACCAAGAGTTGGGAATTACTATGGGATTATCGAAAGACACTTTCTGGAAGGCAGGTTGATACGATTTTCATAAATTTGCGACGCCAAAAAGTGTGGCCAAGGAGAATTTTAAATTTCTGAGGTTAAAAGCCTGTATAGCGAAACGAAAATTTTACTGTGCGATTACACATTTTCTGTGAAATTCATGTGTTTTAGAAATTATCTACAAGAGTCTTGTAGTTAACGAAAAAACACCCGTCTTCAGTTTTACACGCGCGAACTATAAAAAAAAATTTCAAAAAGAAAATTTAAATTTGCAACCAAAGTCACAATCGCACATTCTCTGTGGGATTTTCCATAATAAAAAAAATGATTTGCGCCAAAAGGTTCGTTTTTGTAAATTTTACATTTCGTGCGATGGCATGTAATGGCAAGAAATTGTCTATGGGATTTTTTTTAATTTGTAAAAATGTAGTGAACAGGAAAAATGGTGACACATTACTAATGTGTCGTCATTTTCCTCTTCACTCCATTTTCACAAATTAAACAAGAAAATCCCATAAACAGTTTCGCGATCAACACAGAAACGAACCTTTTGAATTTTTTTGGTATTTTTGTCGGTTTCAGACTTGGCCGACATGAGCAGGGGTGCCCAAATAACATACTACCGACAAGTAATTTGAACATCTCGGTGACATGGCGTATTTTAGCACGGCACTCCAACGCAATTGTTAGGCAAAGTAGTCAAGAATGAAAGCCGCTCTGAAGGGAGTAAACTCTCTGTCAAGACGGCAGCTTTGACAAATACACAGAACGACACGTATCTGTGAAAAGGTTAATCCATATGGCGCGAGTGCCAGTGTGGAAGGATAGAACGAGAGGCCCCATGCCTCGGACTTTATCCTTCCGTGATGGTACAAGTGCCACATCGATTAACCCATTCACACACACGTGTAGTTCTTTGTTTATTACACGCCTTCACGTCTATAAAAAAAACCCCAATTATTAGAAGGACACTCAGCAATTCATTTGACAACTATCAACCGAGAACACATTTTATCTCGAACCAAATTTGCGAGGGAACCCTTGTTACTATTTCGTCCCCTGAGTGCCAATGTATTCTATGTGCCAGCTGGCACATAGAACACACTGCAACTCAGGAGACGGTTTTGAGCTATCACTAGCGATTCAAACTGTAATTGCCGTGCACAATTTGTAGAAAATTCCAGTGAAATTTCGTTTCTTTATAAAAACAGTCCGTCAACGATTTCCATTCCACACATGTGCGTGGAACGGATTTTCATTTTCCGCGTAGTTTAGTGTTGCTGTAGATTGAGATTTCATAGAACAGGCGTTTAATAAATATACTTCTTCAGGTCATTCAGTATAGCAGAAGCATACCGACCTTTGTTTGGTGTGTTATACTAGATTATTTTTAGATATGATTTTCTATCCCAGAGTTGTCCATTATCGAGCTCAACTGATATGACTTCAAACTTGACGCCGATCTCGATTTATCAAGCTACAGTTGTCCCCTTATTTGCGTTACAAGACGCTACCTGTTTTTTTTTACTAGAGCTGTAGGTTAACCGAAACCTAACCGAGGTTTTTAGTTTTTTTAAAAAAACCGAAACCGTCGACATCCCGTAATCTAAGGTTTTTCGTTTTTTATTAAATACTCTCTTGCCAGCTCTTGCTGCAGAAATTCACAGAATGTAGCCATCCCAGAGTAGTGAGAGTACCCAGACACTGCCAATGGCAGTGTCTGGGTACTCTCACTACTCTGGGAAAGCTACATTCTGTGAATTTCCTGACATTTCAGTTTAGTTGTGTTTGCAGCTTTCCTCAAGTTGCGTGCAGGTGTCAGACCTCGAAAAATGGCCAAGCACAATAAAAGTTCTGTATATTCAGGTAATTATTATATTGGCCTTCCTGATTCTTCATGTATTATAGCTCATTTCGGGCATTCATTGAGTTTCACTCAATTTCACTACCATTCAGTTATGACTCTGGACATAAGAATGAGTTTTATTGAATTTTACTTGGCCTCATGAACAAACCGAAAACCGAACCGAACCGAGGTTTTTCTCCACCTGAAAAACCAAAACCGAAACCGAACAAGGAATTTAAAAACCTACAGCTCTATTTTTTTACACCGAAACCGTTCACCGTTATTCGTCGAATGCAATAAGAAAAAATGGCGTTATCGGGCAAAAGGTTACGTGAAAGAAGAGAAGATCGTCAAACGTTTGGCACATACGACCTTCTCATTTGCTGGATGTGTGCTTTGGGGACAGTTGGTGCAATCGAGTCAGAGACAAAATATATCTGTCTAAGAAGGCTCGACAAGGGGCCATAATAACAACCACTTGTGACAGAATATACTTTCCAGAAGAACAACGAGACATCACTCTGAGAATCATCACCATCTAAAACTTCCGGATACAGCCTAAACTTGTCAATAAGGGTAGTTGACATTCTCAGTGAGCTATACCACCCACGTGGGAGACTTTACATGCCTGAAGATTAGACCAAAAATCTATTACAGACTGCCTGACAGTGTTCCTGTCTTGGTGGTTTCCCTGGCTCAATTGCTTCTCCTTCTTGGCGTCTGTTGGACTTGGAAAAGTATCATTGTACCCCTAAAGGGGCCGTAAGGGGTTCGTTTATCCCTACACTGTCTCCGCGCGCAAAACATTAGGTATTGATAAGTCTTTTTAACTCTTTACCTAACATGAAAAGCAGACGACACTTGCAAAAAAAATTCTTGAATAACTTATTTTTTTCATTTTTTGTCTCAAAAATATAGGTTATGACCCCTCACTGGAACGAGCTCGTTCCAATGAGGGGTCATAACCTATGTTTTTGAGATAAAAAATGAAAAAAATAATGAAAATTAATTGGCGATTTTTGAGAATAGCGCTGGCCGGTTTTGGCCGTTACGTCATACTGAACAGTTTTCTCCCAGAAAGTGGAAGGCTAGTATAATGACCCGAGGGTCCTAGTTATGACAAGGCCTCCCCCAAGAACATTTTGCAAAATTCAGTGCTCTAAAGTCGAAAACATAGTAGCATGTGTAGCACTATTTTGTGTAGGTGGGGGGGGGGGGTCGGGGGGGGGGGGCTGACGCCCCCTCCTCCCAGGTCGTAGATCAGCAAATAAATCTCATACATATATGGTCTGATGAGACACAAATATGCTGAAAACGCTTACCAGACTGTTTATGTATTGTAAAAAATTAAAATATTGTTATACTTGTACGAATAAACTTTTAATCTCCTTTTATGTATAGAGTTTATTCGTGCATGTAGAACACCGGTACAGTGTATTGCCTGAGTCAGACATTAAATTTCGAGTTGTCGCCCCTATTTTTTCACACTTGGCTGCACGGGTAATAATTAAAAAGCTTCGCACCTCGCTGTGTACCGTCGATGAAGTAATTAATTTACAGTCGTCTCGAACGCACAAGCACATTGGAATATGAAAACGAAATGTGATTACCAATCGTCGGCGACCATTCGTTACCTGCACATCATGTTCATATCTCGGTGTACTTGTATGTTTGGAATTGAATGCAATTTACAACTTTACAGTTGGCTGTCGGTCGCGTCATCTGCAGAACTGTCAATGTACAAAATGAAAAGCAAAGACTAAAATTTGATGTGAAATGTTTTTATTATTAAAATTCAAAAACTTAAACACAACAAATAAGTAAATATTTACAAACGACTATCTTCCAAAAGCACATGCAAATCTTAAATAAGGGGATGTGAGGACTGGGAGTGGCGTTCTTCATATTTTAATTTTTGAATTCTTGATTTGCAATAGTAGAGTAAAATGCATTTGAGAACAATTTTATAGCCCGAAAAAGGATTTTTTAGGGCAGTTTCATTTTTTTTCGGGAAGTTTGTGTTGCCCCCCAAAAATATGAGCATCGCCCGAAAAAATCGATTTTCACAGTGCAACTTTACAACTTTGGCTGCCCTAAAAATTGGCTCCCTAGAATCATGTGAGTGTGTGTAGGTGCTGAACTTGCTCGGAAATAAAAAAAAGTCACAAGTCAAGTGTTTGTAGCTAATAATACTGGACTACATTGAATTGATGTGGGAGTTGGTTGGGGAATAGGGAATGGGCTACGAGGCCCATAATAGACCAGTGGCGTAGCCAGGATTCTATAACTGGGAGCCAAATCATTTTTTGTTGGGGGCGGGCGGCGGCAAACAATGATGTTTGTCCTCCCCCAGTCCTAACTAGGACTCTCTCTTGTCGTTACCCATCCTTCCAGTTTTCTCCCAGAAAGTGGAAGGCTAGTATAATGACCCGAGGGTCCTAGTTATGACAAGGCCTCCCCCAAGAACATTTTGCAAAATTCAGTGCTCTAAAGTCGAAAACATAGTAGCATGTGTAGCACTATTTTGTGTAGGTGGGGGGGGGGGGGGGGGGTCGGGGGGGGGGGGGCTGACGCCCCCTCCTCCCAGGTCGTAGATCAGCAAATAAATCTCATACATATATGGTCTGATGAGACACAAATATGCTGAAAACGCTTACCAGACTGTTTATGTATTGTAAAAAATTAAAATATTGTTATACTTGTACGAATAAACTTTTAATCTCCTTTTATGTATAGAGTTTATTCGTGCATGTAGAACACCGGTACAGTGAGTTATCTGTAATTTAAGTTATTGTAATTCATATTTTACAATATATAACAAAAATTGGTAAACCTTTCAATGCATTTCTCACAACAGACCTTATAAATATCGGTTATATATATTGGGGGGGGGGGGGGGGGGTCTGGATGGAGTTGGAAATTACAATAGCCTCACCAAAGAAATGGTCATTATTTTTCCTTGGGAACCTTTTGCCCAAGAGGACCCAAACTAGTAGAGGGCCGAGGGAGCCGACCTCCCCCCCCCCCCCCCCCGCCCCCATGATAATCGGGTCCTACTATTTAACGAACACAAACGAACATAAACGAACATAAATGAACAGAAGAGAAAATAATAGGAAATACAAGTTAAAAATGATTGAGGGTGCATATGCAGGTATATGTGGGTATATATTATTCGTTTGTAAAAGTTTATTCACTTCTGATGAGTATTTTGATGATTAATAAGGTTTATAAAATGTACGACGGCGCGAAATTCTTGTGTTCGTTAAGTAGTTGCCTGCTTGAAGCTGTCGACAAGATGCGACAAAGGTGTGAAATCAATTAGCTGTCTATCTCAGGAAGAATGTCGCTGAGGAAAACAGCGGAATTTAGGTTTAATTGTGTGTAAAATTGTATCCACGTCTGATGAGTATTTTAGTGATAAATGAAGATTATAGCCATTATTTGGATTGACAAACATGCATCAAACTCTCGCTTTGGATTCCGAGGACGCATCACGGCGAGTCGGGGACAAACCGTGATCTACCCTTAGAAAGCGGAGCAAGACTCGGATACATGTAGCATATTGTACACCCACATAATGATAATAATCTAAAGATCTTACAATATCTTGGGGATAAGGCATTATAGCCCAGTTTAAGCTTTCCTGAAAACGTTCCCCGAACAAGCTCACCCTCCACCAACGCGGGCTCCCACTAACGAGACAGGACAACCAGGCGCGTAGCCAGGAAAAAGTTTCCTGGGGGGGGGGGGGATAACTGGCGGGGGTGGGTGGGTGGGGGTTGGAATAGCCATCAGATGCGCGAAAGGCGGGGGGGTCGCTGAGGAAAACAGCGAAATTTAGGTTTAAGAGGATGGCAAGCGCCTATTTTATCGTGTGTAAAATTGTATCCACGTCTGATGAGTATTTTAGTGATAAATAAAGATTATAGCCATTATTTGGATTGACAAACATGCATCAAACTCTCGCTTTGGATTCCGAGGACGCATCACGGCGAGTCGGGGACAAACCGTGATCTACCCTTAGAAAGCGGAGCAAGACTCGGATACATGTAGCATATTGTACACCCACATAATGATAATAATCTAAAGATCTTAAAATATCTTGGGGATAAGTCATTAAAGTCCAGTTTAAGCTTTCCTGAACACTTTCCCCGAGCAAGCTCACCCTCCACCAACGCGGGCTCCCACTAACGAGAGAGGACAACCAGGCGCGTAGCCAGGAAAAAGTTTCCGGGGGGGGGGGGGCGATAACAGGGGGAGGGGGGGTATAGCCATCAGATGCGCGAAAGGCGGGGGTGCTGGGGGGGGAGGGTCCTTCTCCAGGATTTTTTTTTTTTTTTTTGGGGGGGGGGGGGGGGGTCTCCCCCAGAAAAATTTGAAAATCTAAGTCTACTGGCGGAAAACATTTGGAAAGGGACACAGCTAGATTTTGAGGAGGGGGTAAGTGCCCCCCACCCAGCCCCATGTGTCTACGACATTGGGGACAACCCTACCCATACTCTCCTAGAAACGCGACCCGAGAAAAAAATCCCGGGCACCCCCCCCCCCCCACCCCCGCCCCACACTGACTCTCTCCAACGAGGGGGACACCCCGGGCTCTTTCCAGGAAGCGGGCTCCATGATACAGTTTTAGTGGGTATCATACAACTTATTTCCGCGGCTTGTACTGTTTGTCAAAAAGAAAAAAGAATTCTTAAATTTATTTTGGATAACTCATTTTTTCACATTAAATATAATTATAGTAAGGCAGTGAATTGAAAAGAAAATCAGAATATATCTGCCAAAGAAGTAATAGAATAACTTTTTGAAAAAAAACCAAAAAAACTCTAAATCCGCCTCACTTGACTCTGTTAAGTATGCCGGTCCCAAGCCCGGGCAAAGGATGAGGGGAGTTTAAAATTTATTGCTAAATTTTTTTGGGGGAAAAGCACAACAAAAACTCTAAATCCGCCTGACTTGATTCTCTTAAGTCTGCCGGTCCCAAGCCCGGACAAAGGATGAGGGGAGTTTATAATTTATTGCTAAAAAAACATTTGGAAAAAACAACAACTCTGAATCAGACTAACTTGACTCTGTTAAGTCTGCCGGTGGGGAGAGGGGGGGGGGGCGGTGGGTGCGTGGGGGGGGGGGGGGGTAAAATTTATTACTAAAAAAAAAAAATTGGAAAAAAACCTCTAAATCCGCCTGACATGACTCTGTTAAGTCTGCCGGTCCCAAGCCCGGGCAAAGGATGAGGGGAGTTTAACATTTATCTAGTCCAATACTATTAGCCTTCGCCTGTGCTCCGAATTTATTATTTTTTAATTTTTTAATATGTTGCACCGGTGCGACATATTAAAAAAAATAATAATAATAAATTCGGAGCACAGGCGAAGGCTAATATTATTGGGCTAACATTTATCGCGAAGCGGTTAGGCCTACTGTATCACGGAACGCGTTTCCTGGAAAGAACCGGGGTGGATGGGGCTCGTTGGTGAGAGTCTGTGGGTGGAGGTGTCCCGGGATTTGTCGTTGCCACAGGGGGCAGGTGCCCCCTCCCCAAAATGTAGCTGTGCTCCCTTCCAAATGTTTCCCGCCAGTAGTTAGACTTGGATTTTAAAATTTTCCTGGGAAATTTTCGCCATACCCTCCCCCCCCCCCAAAAAAAAAATCCTGGGGAAGGACCCCCAGACCCCTCCCCACCCCCGCCTTTCGCGCATCTGATGGCCATACCCCCCACACACACACCCGCCAGTTACCACCCCCCCCCCCCCCCAGGAAACTTTTTCCTGGCTACGCGCCTGGTTGTCCTGTCTCGTTAGTGGGAGCCCGCGTTGGTGGAGGGTGAGCTTGTTCGGGGAAAGTTTTCAGGAAAGCTTAAACTGGGCTTTAATGACTTTTCCCCAAGATATTGTAAGATCTTTAGATTATTATCATTATGTGGGTGTACAATATGCGACATGTATCCGAGTCTTGTTCCGCTTTCTAAGGGTAGATCACGGTTTGTCCCCGACTCGCCGTGATGCGTCCTCGGAATCCAAAGCGAGAGTTTGATGCATGTTTGTCAATCCAAATAATGGCTATAATCTTCATTTATCACTAAAATACTCATCAGACGTGGATACAATTTTACACACGATTAAACCTAAATTCTGCTGTTTTCCTCAGCGACATTCTTCCTCAGCTAATTGATTTCACACCTTTGTCGCATCTTGTCGACAGCTTCAAGCAGGCCTCTACTTAACGAACACAAGAATTTCGCGCCGTCGTACATTTTATAAACCTTATTAATCGTCAAAATACTCATCAGAAGTGAATAAAATTTTGCAAACGAATAATATATACCCACATATACCTGCATATGCACCCTCAACCATTTTAAACTTGTATTTCCTATTATTTTCTCTTCTGTTCGTTCATGTTCGTTTGTGTTCGTTAAATAGTAGGACCATGATAATCTGCCGGAAATTTATACCTCTATTTACTGAAATTTTAGAAGTTTTTGCCTCTTCTCACTAGAGTTTGTGAGCAAAATGAAGGGTTTGGGGTTATTTTCCCAATATTTTCAGAAATATTGTCGAAAATTTTTCAAACTTCGCCATACTCTCTCGACCCCACCCCTCCCCCCTTCCCCACCAAGGTAAAGTCTGGTTTCGGGTCTGGGTTCCACTCACTTTGACATCCTTTGAGAAGATAAGTAAAAATTAACTCACCGTTTTGTTTTTCTTGTATGTCATGAATCTTTCAACTTGGGACGTTGAAGGTAAAACATTTCTTCTTGTAGATATAACGCGTTCAGTTCGAGGTAGTTTTTCTCCTTCTGATAATTTTTTCTAGTCAGTTTTTTTTTTATGAAGACGGAGTGGGATCACCTCGGAACGCCGTCTCCTATTGTTCTCATACATCGGACGAGGTAGTAGGAGAACAATAGGGATTAATTAATAGTCTGTTTATAACTTGATAACGAGATAATTAGTGCGATGAAGACACATATATTTTAGCCTCAGTAATAATAATAATTTATAAACATAATATATTTATTATACAACACATGAATAAACCCTTTAAAGTCCAACAATTTTCGATACACTGTCTGCATATTCAATGGGGGTTTTTAGTCCCTGTAAAAGTTTACCTTTTTCCATTGAAATGTTATTTTCCACTCTACGGTATTTCTTTCTCTTTGGTGCAAGCCTACCTCCTGATGCGAGTTGAATGATTGTTGCCTCCACAAATGCTTGCTCATTTTTTATCATGTCTATAAATTTGTATATATTGGGATGGCTAGCACCCAATCTTTTCAGTTTTCCATGCCACCCCTCAAGATTGTTTGTAGTATGTGCACAATCTGTCTCGAAGTGGTTCCACATAGTTCTCCCACCACTCTCCAACCACTGTTCAGTAACGTAATCACAAAATTTAGCTACGTTAGGATTCTTTTGATCTGACTCCTCCAAAGCATTCAGCCAAACGTCTTCGATGTCACACAGGCGCACAAAAGGCAAAACACATGCCCGCCGAACAAGAAGATTAACTTGTTCGTCATTTGAAAAAGCCTGCTGCAAACCACACTTTTGCGCATTGCGCCACACAGCCTGACGAAAATGGAACAAACATCCTTTAATTTCACAGTCGAAAATTTCTGAAGCGCCATTCTGGGCCGCTACTTCAAAGTCGGTCACTACTTTTGACGGCACTAGGGGAATATTCAATTCTGCTGCCTTCTCCTTTATTGCACTAAAGAAGCGTCTATACGTTGCATGCTTTTTGTCACGCAGAAGTCCATACACCAAAGGACACATTTTATCAGTCACAAATGCATGCATTGAATATAGTTGGTAGAACCGTTCTGGAGATTTGTCAAAAGTTCCGAGGTTAAACCGACGGAGTGATCGCTCTGCCATGGCTCAGGGTTTATATATTCAGTTATGAAAGAACTGAATTCATTCAACTATCACCTATGAAGATGTACTGGTTTTATATTAATTAGAAACCTTAGTAATTGTTAAAAAAACAACACCCACATCAAAGTTTTTCCAATTAGCTATCAACTTCAAGTTAACCTAATTGTTCTAAACCTGCACATCGTCAGAAAAGCTATTAATTCTAAATTGTTAAAATCACATACATTGTGTTCAATGCAAAATTAAACATTTATATTAACGAGTCAATAGAAATGATGGATCTTTCAAGTCCTTTCATTCACGTCAGTGAAGACAATATTAGCCGTGGAGAATCGTCTGTTGAAATCGCATAAATTTAAAAATCACTATTTTCAAAGTGAAATGGAAACATTAAAACAAAACCATAATTGAAATATTTTTATAGAATCAAATAATTTAAAGTTTACTTTATTCCGAATGATGTACGCGGTAATGCATGCTATTGTTGGTAATATAATTTTTTAACTTTAAAGCTACCTCAGTCAGCCTTTTTCATAAATTCATAAGGAAATGCACACAGATAAAATAAGATATTTAAAACAAAAATGGAAACATGAAGACGTTTGTCTAGCAATAAGTATTAAACATCACTTTAAAGAGGATGTCCTAAACTATTTGACCATATGTACGCGAATTTTATTGAAAAGCAAATATGGACGAAAAATGAAGTTTTATTGCTTTATCCCATTGACCTCTATAGTAAATTGGATAACGAAGAAAGCTCTGTTTTTCACGCATGCGCAACTAGAGGGACAGAAATAGTTGTACATGTGGGTAAAGGGTTAAAGATTTGGACAGATCAAGTTGCAATTAACAAAACTTTCCTGCATTGATTCAAAGGAAGTGGTATTTTTTAGATTCAGTCTTCTAGGATATTTCAGTTGGTCCGAAAAGCGAACCGTAGGTTCAGACGACTGAATTTAAACAATGGCGATGGACTATTTAAAGGCTAGACTGGTTCCTAGCCATAACAGTTCCGAATTCTTCACATAATTTCACTGGCGGCTTGAGTGCTTGACCCTCGACTTCGTCTTGAGCGTTATTTTTTCCGAAAGGCAGTAATCTACCACAACACCCAAAACAAAGGTCATGATGTTTATAATACCAAACTGTGTCCAAATTGAACGCTATAATAAAAATTTAGGCATCATAAATTTATCGTATTGCTCGAATCATTCGCTTACATGCAGCATAACCTCACATAATTACTGCGAAATATTTTCAAGGCATTTCCTCTCTATTTTCAGGGAACATTTACGATTGTGGCGAACCTTACAAATGAACAAGGCGCTGTCTTTATGTGCTTAAATATGACGGTGAAAATAGAATGAAATGCTTGACACTTTTTTTTGTGTCTGGACAAATTGGAAACGCTTGTGCATGATATTCCAAGTCACTATAAAAAAGTCCGATTGTGTATGAGAGTACATGAGTTTTCAAGTTTTACGCCAGCTTATCTTTTATGGTGGAGATTGTTCAAAGGGTCGCGGTGGACGATGGGAAAATGAGTTTTCAAAGGACATTTTAAAAGATGCATTTACATTAGTTTTGCCCTGCCTCCACGCAAGTGGTCACGACTTTTACTGTAAAGTTCAGCATAGTTGCTTTACAAACTCTCAGTCCCAATGTGTCAATTATCGTTGGAAAAATATTTTATCCTACCCTTTTTGTTAAACCGTGTCATCTTTGTACTGGAACTGACATTTTTTAACGTCACATACGCATGTCATAACTCACATTCCAGTTTTTCTTGTGCTCCTTTGCGTATATTTTGGATTCTTCTGCTTTTACACTTTTTTAAAACTACAGCTTTGTCGAATTAAATTATAGCGAGTTTCATAAAAAAATTATAAATGACGCCTCAGAGAGAAAAACAAAATTTAGGAAATTTGATTTCGAGTTTTTACACAACAACCAGATGATTCTGATTAGGCCCTTCTCCTAATACTCACGCATGGGGGCGGAGTGGGGTGGTATAACAAAGAACTTCGTCCATGCGCCCATCCGTACCAAGGTTTAATATCGGGAACGGGAATTTAATCTGCGGATCAGAGTTCTGAAAGTCAATCACGATACTTGGGAAATTCATAGACCATGGTGTCAGTGATTGCCTGTTATAGTTTATGAGATTACGGCGAATACCAACTTCTTCTGACACCAGCATCGCCGCCATTGGAACTATGGTTTAATCCACGAACGGGAATTTCGCGGTTACCGGTTCTGAAAATCAGTGCTAATGCCCGGGAAATTCAAAGACTGGAATCGGGAATCAAAGACTGCGGAGCGGTTCTGTCATATGACTTTCCCCAGGCATGTATTATCTTGATCAATGGTAAATAGATATCCAGTTTCAATGAGTTTAGTTTGCCACTCCACACCAACAACATCTTGGACAATTTCGATAACTGTCACCATGCCAAAATCTGGAGACTAGAAACAATGGGCTAATTCTGATACAATGAGAATAAGGGATTTGTAAATTAACGAATAGATGGATTAACACATTAAGATGTTTTTCACTCATAGACCTACAATTCTTTACAATGCCTTGATTAACCCTTTACCTAACGAATCGCCCGCAACCGCCCGCGTAATATGAAAACTGAGCAGTTGAAAAAAATTAATTTTTCAAAATATTTCAACAAAACCATATCATGTGACCCCTCGTTGGAACGAGCTCAATGAGCTCGTTCCAACGAGGGGTCACATGATATGGTTTTGTTGAAATATTTTGAAAAATTTAAAAAAATGATTTTTAAAATAATAAATTTTGATATCGTCTACGTTGGGTAAAGGGTTAATACAAAAAGTCTACGGGTTATTTTCACAGCTACCAATGTTGATTGTTTTATTTTAATAATGTTACTTGAAAAATGTACATATAAAGGCATGGTAACTTCTGTAAATTTGGTAGTCTGACCTCAGTACCCTACTGCCAGTGCGCACACTCAAACAAAATAAGATTACTGGCCACTGCTTCTGACTTTCGTTGATTCGTAAGCAAATAAAGTTATTCGTGTTGCAAGGGATTTCAAATCTCACATCGTCCCTATGTGCCTTCGGCGCTCTTAAGCCTTTCATTCATTCAATTTGTTAATTCGGATAACCGGTTGCTAGAACGTTGGGTGGAGAGTTTGGTAGCCGCTCCCGTCAACACTTTGTATTACATTAACACTGCAGTGCAGCAATTTGTAATAGTGTAAAGACTTTTAGTTTCAGTAGTTTGTTAAGTGAGATGCCCGTTACGAAATATCTTCGCGACCTGTTCCTCCGGTCATATAACCATCCCTACCTATTCCATTGAAATTAAGAAAGTTGTTACCCTTGTTTGTTGAATTTTGCTTGATATTTTGTTTATACTGTACCTTAAACTTTATTTATCATATGACTCGACCGTTTTGTTCACTTTAAACCATTTGATATTTTGTTTTCATATTAATCAGTGATAAATAAAGCCTTCCGTCAATTTCATTGGTTAATTTCAAAACTAGACAATTTGATTGGCTGAACAAAATACAACTGGGCCACAATTTCATAATTTGCATATTTAGAGTTGGAAGCTTTCATTGGTCAATTTCAAAACTGGACAATTTGATTGGCTAAACAAAATACAACTGGGTGACATTTACATAATTTCAGTAGAGAGAATTTACGTTATCTGTCCTATTTTTAGGGTGGATTATATTGTATTAATCTTTTACCTACAAGAAAAACGCCATTTTTTTATATTTTCACTTTTTGCTTCCAAAACATAGGTTATGACCCCTCATTGGAACGAGCTCGAAGAGCTCGTTCCAATGAGGGGTCATAACCTATGTTTTGGAAGCAAAAAATGAAAATTGTTTAGTTATACGAGGATGTTTTTCCAAGTGCCGTCTGCAACTCTAGTTAGGTGATGGGTTAAAAAGTCATACTAAGTGGCTAATTTGTGCGTGTGTGTGTCATATGATAAACAGAATATGAAATGAGTGTTTTTTCTCATATAATATTTATGAAACTCGTCCGAATTTTCCGTTTTGAGCTCGCCAGAGGCTCGCCAAAACGGAAAATTATTAGACTCGTTTCATAAATATTATATGAGAAAAACACTCATTCCATATCCTCTATATATTAGACAGGATTTTCTTTCCCAGAATTTTTTTTATAGATTTTTATTTACAGACATTGGTACATTATTCGGTACATGTATAGTAAAAACAATCATACATATTCTTCAGTTATTAAATTATTATTATGATACAGAGATTTATATCAGAAGCTGTTTTATGCTTAATCTAATAATCATAAGAGAAGTGATTGTCTGCTTTTCTATTATAATGAGAGAGAGAGAGATAGAGAGAGAGAGAGAGAGAGAGAGAGAGAGAGAGAGAGGGTGCCAACTGTGCTGTTCATTCAAGCTTGCAGTAACAGTCACATCATCACATAGACAGCCACGCGGCCCCGACAATTGATACGCTGCACAGATTTGATCCCAAGTGACCCGAAGTGTAAACATCCCATGGCTGATGCAACAGCGTGTATGTGTTGGATTTCTTTCCAAGAATTGCCCTTTATCAAGCTCGGCAGATATGACTTCAAACTCGGCTGTAAGATGCCGATTTCAAGCGATATGGACCAAGATAGAGTTAGCAATCTGCGAGTTCCTCACTGCCGCTCTACATTGCATCAATCGTCATTTGTTCCCTCTTTTACTAGAAGGTGGAACAATATCCAGTACATGTTAGAGAAGACTCTAGTCTAAATAACTTCACAACTTAATAATTAATAACTAAATAACTTCAAAATGTACTTGAACAAAAATACCAGTAGACACCCTTCTCATTTTTTTGGCGTTCAGATCACGTAAGGCTCAAATTTATCACCGTCGCCTGCGTCTCGGTTGTAGTAACCTGAACTCGCACTTGTTTGAAAATCATTTAGTACTCTCTCATCTGTGCAGGTGCGACGGGCTCGAAACAACCAAACACTTTCTATTAATATGCCCACTGTACTTCCTGGACCATAGTAACATGCTGGGGCTCCTTTCGTCAGATATCGACTGTGGTACTCTATTCTATGGACCTGAACTCAACAGAGGGAATATAATCGATTCATTTTTGATACAGTTCATCGTAACATACTGGCCACTGGCAGATTCTGTTAGCACACACGCACGGTATAAGCTAACAGAGTTTTTTCACTAGCTAGTAGGTGACATCAGGCAGTCTCCTTTTTTCTTTTTTTTTTCTCTATCTCTCTCTTTTTGGGGGGAGGGGATCTCGCAATCTTACGTGGAACTAACTTAATTTAGTGTGCATTACCCGCATTCCCCATGACGGATCAGCTGACTAGATAAGCTTTTTTATATAAACTAATATATCACTGCAGTTACATCATATATCTCTTAACATCAGATCTGCATATATTCCTCTCTGTCAAACCTTCGTCAAGTGATGATCGTCTGCATATCTGGTTCGTCGCATGGCCCTGGTATTTCTATAACAGGCGGGTCTGGTATCTACCTATTGTATTTTGATGGCTTATATATTCACTGCGATATCCTCCCACTTATCTCCGATGTAAATCCAAATTACGTAAGAGAGTATTGGCCATCTCAATGTAAAAAAGGATGCAAAAGCAGTTAGAACAAACTTGACTTTATAGTCGTGGTAGGGTCACGATATATCCTTACATGTGTCACGATATATCCTTACATGTTGTCAGTGACTCGAACACCAACAAAATATATGATTATAATCACAACCTATAGGAGGTCGTTCATATATCACATACTATTCCCCTCCCCCTTCCCATTCTTGATCGATTAATCACGTGGATTAACCTTGGTTAACCGATTAATCACTTGTCCAAATAGATATCTGAATAACTGCCCTACCGTTGATGATTTACAGCATGAACTCTTTACCCAACGTAACAAAAAAATCCGACTAGACCTATATACAAAAATCTCCATTCAAATTTATTTTGTTTTCAAATTTTTTCTCAAAAACATAACTTATGACCCCTCATTGGAACGAGCTCAACGAGCTCGTTCCAATGAGGGTTCATAAGCTATGTTTTTGAGACAAAATTAAAAATTTTTAGTAATTCATGAATTTATTTTGCAAATATCGTCTGCTACCTGTAATGGCGAAAGGGTTAAGAAAGACCATTTCCAGCTACTGATACAGTATGATGATCGTGCAAGTAAACAAGTATGTCAGCAAGTAACTTACATGCTTTACTCTGTCTCATATAATTGATGTTAGTCAGTGTGACAATGTCTGCCTGTTTTGGAGCAAGTTTGTTCCTTTGTTAACCCATATAATACAGTAGTGAAAAAGTAACCGTTAATCGATCAATTTCTTTTTGGATCGATCAAGATGTTGATTATTGATTAATCGATTAATCTGTTAATCATTTCAGCTCTGTCCTACTCTTGCCTCACACTTTCATTCCTCCCTCTCTTCCATTCCACAATAGTTTTTCTTTTCTGTTTTTCGCATATTTATAATTACACACCTTTCACATTCGTTTCCAAGAATAAGCTGAATCGAACACACAATGGGCCCAACATTTTATTCCAAAACCTCAAATTTATTATTTTTTCTATACCTGCTTCTTCCGATTGTATATGTTTAATGCACTTTGTGTGTGGAAACGACATCAAATAAGCTTAAAGCTTACTGTCGGATTCACAAATAGCATTTATGTTATTATCTCTATTTATCTTATACCTGTTGAAGATATAGCCCATGTGTTATAGATTATCTATAACACATACCCCTATGTCATATAGATTGGAGAACGGACTATAGTCTTTTTCTATATTATAATATAATGATGACATTCGCAAAATTGTTTATAAATCGTGTCAAATCTGGTGAAATTGATTATCAAACATATTTTTGTCATAAATCATAAGAATTGAGGCGTAAGTATATTTTCTGTAATTGTTTTCCCAGTTACAGGGCCACTTTCTAAGGAGAACTATACTCTATCATTCACTTGAATTTGTAGCCTTTTTACGCACCAACAGCTTTTCCGGGCACATCACATGTATTCATGCCCAACAAGAGAAAGCAGTCGACTCCACTCCAGATGAGTCGACATTTTGACACGAAATCATCCCCAAAACCCTTTTAAAAATGCAGAAAAGAACAAAAATGGTCGGTATAAGATAAATACAACAATACCATAGTGTGTTTTGATATGTTTGATATCTCAACTCGTTGAAAGTGAGTTTTTTTCGCTCGGCAAGCCTCGCGAAAAAAACTCACTTTCAACTCGTCGAGATATCAAACATATCAAAACACACTATGGTATTATCGTATATGTATCATAACTGGAAATAAATATTGCTTAAACTCAGATAGAGTTCCTCACATAATATGTTACTATTTATTAATTTAGTTAAGGAGGTTTAGCAACACTGTCGACAGCCAAAGTCACATCGTGTCGGACAGTTGACGGGTGGAGGAACCACCTAGCAGCGACGAGTAACTGTTCGACACCCAACCGCGCAAGCAGGGTTAGTATTGGTTGAAGAAAAGTGCACCATCGCCGTGCATTACACATTAGTGCACAGTGCCACTGTGTTCCTTCGAGGCCATTTTGCATTAAGTGCCTTGCCCAAGGACAGAACGCAGTTATCACAAGTCGGGCTCGAACCATGAACAGTTTGAAATAGACCGACCTAACTAACCACTGAGCCACTATGCTCAGACAATGAGTTACTGCGCGCAGCCAGTTTTTTCACTTCGAAATCGTTCATAATTCATCGAAGGAGAACGCAGAATTGGCTTTGCCAGGCAGGATGGAGTGGTTTGAAGTCGAGTTTTTGTATGATGAGGAAATAATGACGAGGGTAGGGTGGATAAACATAAGAAAGAATAGAGTTCGACAGAAAATTCATTTCAAACTAAGATTAAGAGCCGAAAGCGTAGATTCGTCGAAGTATAGCTCAGCTATCCGAACGTCACAGCTCCCCCAATAGGTAGGCCGACTATTGAACTAGGGGAAGAGGAAACTTTGGACTTGGTGAAAAGAATGAGGAATGTCTTATATTAGTACACAGTGCCACCGCACTTGGTGAAAAGAAGCCTTGTAGAAGAACACAACGTTGTTGTCCCTAGCGGGGATCGAACCGTGGACCTCTCGATTTGAAGTCCAATGCCGTAACCATCGAGGCACCGTACCCCTATTATTTATTTTAGAACACAGTTATCCGAGTTCAATACATTCAGAAATGCTGCTTGTGATTTGTATAACTCGGTGCTTCATTAATTAAAATCTTGCTTCTGATGATTTTATTACCTGGTAAACGCATGCGTGGAGATCACTGTCCACGCGTGAATTATTGCATCAATGTCCACGCGTGGATTATGGCAAATCCACGGCGGATGTACTGTACCATTTGACCACCTGTCCGCTAGGCTTTTGTTTATGGAGTAACTTGAAATAATAAATCTCGGATTTCGATAAGTTTTTGATTGGAACTTAATATTTATAATGTCTTGAACAAGTAAGATAACCACCACTGTTTGAGCAAAATCAAGCGAGTTTCTTCCCTTTGATCATTTGAGTTGGTTTGAAATTTTTATTTTCAATCCTTTATCTCACATGAAAAGCAGACGACACTTGAAAAACAAATTCTCTAATAACTAATGTTTTGTCTCAAAAACATAGGTTCCGACCCTCGTTGGAACGAGCTAGTTCCAACGAGGGGTCATAACCTATGTTTTTGAGACAAAAATGAAAAAATAATGAAAATTAATTGGAGATTTTTAAGAATAACGCTGGCCGGTTTCAGACGTTACGTTGGGTAAAGGGTCATGAGTAATAATGAGATTTCAACTATTTTTGATTTGCTGCTTTATACTAATACTGTTTTGGACGAGTTCAAAACCCGCAACAATTTCTTGAAAGGGTGTGGGGGTGTGTTCTTGTTTATTTCCATTTACTTGAATTTTCAATGTTTAGCAGGAGGGAAGAGGTCGTGCTGTTTCTAGGCAGTTATGCCGGGGATGAGTAGGTGGGCCGCAATGGTCATAACGCATTTTTTTCACCGCGATTCAATTTTTTTCAAGAAGTATTTAAAAGCCCAAATATCAGCAAATATCAGATATGAAAAGTTTGAAATGTATTTCAGCTGACAAAAACCAACCCATTTATAGTACTAGGACCATAGAGTTTCTTGACAGGAGTTGTTTAGAAGTTATGTTGAAGGGTTGGAACTAAACTGCCAATCCACTCGAGACCGTTTGGGAGGTTCCTGCAAAAAAAACTAATAAACTCAAAATTCTGTATTTTTGTTAACATAATATAATTCTGATATCATCTGAGATGATTATTAACTGAGTGAGTAGGGCGAACTGGCCGTATGGTCCACCGGGAACTTCCCCGTGCCCCCCCCCCCCCCCCTGCCACCACCAACCCCGTGGCCCCCAAATTGATGCAGTCAAACACTTGTTATTGCATTCACGAAAATGGCCTAAAAGTGAAATGGATCTGATTGCATAGACTGTCGGTATATCGAAATGCCTTTTGTGTGGACTGCCTGCCATTAGAAGACCGCACAGAGGGCATTTCGATATGCCAGCAGTCCAGTCTGCTATTGATCGTTCAGATGCAAGGAAACAACATTCTTTCAGTTCGAACAATTGACATTTTCTTCGATTGGTCCGCGCTACGGTCGGTCCTATGGATAAGGGACCCTCCTTTGTTGAATCAATTTTTAACGACGGAGTGAGGAAGATGATACAAAAATGCAATTGAAATGCCCCATTTCTGGACTGCCATTGATCGCTCAAATGCAAGGAAGGAACATTCCTTCAGTTTGAAAACTCCAAATGTTGTCCAGGTGCACCCCCCCCCCCCCCACACGATGCATTACGCGGTGAGATTTTGGATCCAGTCCGCCCCTGTGGGTGAATGATAAATTATATTTAGGTCTCAAAATTTGCTCACGTGACTTGGCCAAGTTACAATTTATGGGAGCGTGCTTAATGTCACTTCAAAGATAATGTGAAGTACGTGACGTCCACAGAATATGGAACCTTCGTGTTGTTGTATCTATACCCAGGAACCGACCTGAACATTTAAAAATAAGAACCAGACCTGGAGCCTACTTTTGAAATCTAGAAGCCTGATTTAGTTCTTATTCGATAGAGTGCTAAATTATTGTTTATTATCAACATTTCTTCATGTGTTTTTGTCTTGTTACAATTTATGGGGGAATGTCTGTAAAAAGGCAATTTATGGGGGAATGCCTGTAAAAAGGCAAATAATGATATAATTTCGCTTCGAAGTTAATTTACAGAACATGATGCCTCTAAGTTGCTGCACCTTCACACCAGCATAAGGCCCAAATATGGGCTTCAAGCACTCTACCAATTAACAGTAGTTAACCCTTTACCTAACGTAGGGGCCAAAACCGGCCAACGCTATTCTCAAAAATCGCCAATTAATTTCCATTATTTTTTTCATTTTTTGTCTCAAAAACATAGGTTATGACCCCTCATTGGAACGAGCTCGTCGTGCTCGTTCCAACGAGGGGTCATAACCTATGTTTTTGAGACAAAAAATGAAAAAAATTAGTTATTCAAGAATTATTTTTGCAAGTGTCGTCTGATTTTCAGGTTAGGTAAAGGGTTAAATTATTTTTAATAACGATCTTCTTGTTGGAAACTTTTAGCTGTGTGGGACATACATTTGTATATTTAATTACATTATTATTTTTAACATTATTAAAGTTGTTTCTCAAAGATTAAAAAATATTTTATTACTCCACAATAATTTAATCATTTGCCCCACCTCTGTGTTTGATTGGTTGAAAGCATACAGAGTGAAAGTTGTCAAAATCGTATAAACCCAACACGTTATGATTTGGAATGTACACACGTTCGCACACATCCGATCCAACTTTGAAGACACTGGAAGCCCCGCCCACTCAACTCAAATTGTCACCGTGAGGGCGTGACGGCAGACTGATAGATGGATAACAAGCTTGTAAACAAAGATGAATGATCGAGTTTTCATCGCATCCATTCAGCGAGAAAAAAATGATAATTTCTCGGGAACAATTGAATTTAATAAAATATACCGAAGTGGAGACGAATAAAAAGATCATACATCCAAACTTGATTTTGGGGGAACTTTAAAAAATGTTTTTGATGCTATTGTTACGTGACTTGCTACATATCTGTCGTCTGCGATCGAAAATCAAAACAACAAACAATTTGACAATGATTGACGTGACCTGTTTGTGACACACTTTCCTGAGTTTGACTGTTGTCTTTTGCGAAAATTAAAAGTTTTTCGTCCACGTACACATAGTTTTTATATTTTAATATTACAGCCGGATTAAATTATAAGAAATAACTGTTGTTTTCCTTCGGTTTATGCGATATAAACCGAAAATTTTCAGCACAAGCTTAATCATAACTCGCTACTTGAAGCTTGAACCAATGTAATGAAAAAGCAGCAAAATTTCTTGGAGTCCACATAGATGAAAATTTAACCTTCAATCACCATATCTCAGTTGTTTGTTCTAAAGTGTCTAGATCTATATATGCCATCAACGGGGCAAAAAATATGCTGCCCTAAATGCCCTGAAGATCTTGTACTTCTCGCTAATCCACAGTCATTTTCTATATGGAATTCAAGTTTGGGGTCATTCACCGTCTACAAGAAAACTCAAGTTGAAGAAAAAAGCGATTCGAATTAATAGTAAGAAAAGAAGAATATCACATTCCGATCCTCTTTTTAAAACCCTCAAAGTTCTTAAATTTGATGACCTCTACAAAACCCAAGTTCTTTTGTTTATGCATGACTGGCAGAAGAACAGATTATCTGTATCATTTAATAACATGTTCCAGCAATATATAAATCCAACAGGCATGATGACTAGGCAGACCGGTAAATTGCAACTTTCTTTGCCAAGGACAAAGTTTTCCCTTTCCATACGTTCCCCAGATTATGGAATACAATCGATCAGAATACACAGAACTTAACCAGGCCGCAGTTTAAAAAGAAGCTGATGACCTTATCCCTCGACAGATATTCAGAGATTGTACGCTGGAACTCTCGAAACTGTCCTGACTGCGTTTAATTACCAGATAAGAAAATAAAAATACAAAAAATAAAATAAAAATTATGTCTGTTGATGCCATGATTCCGATACCTTTACTTTACTTTATTTCGGTTCAGTTCAGCTCAGTACAGTGCTTAAAATTAACATAAACACTTCACTCTCTCTGGAGCCTCTTTACCCTCTAGGTGCAGCCAAGCGACGTTATCAACTGCCTAGGCTATCGTGGAGTGTTCCCCACTTACTCCTTGCTGTTTCGGTTAATTGTTGTTCTTTTGTGTACATGAATACTAAATTAAGACCAGTTACAACAATATGTGTAAGACAGGGCCTGAAACCCGTGATCTCTTCAAAAAAGGATATTGGCTTTCAGACCTGGCTACACTTAAAAACGTTTGGAATAGATGGTGGTCGTAGTCATGTTCCATATATAACATTCTTTGACTCAGTACGTCGTGGAACTATGCCCTTGTATGATACACAGTCAAGTCGCTATAATCAGGCATTCTCGGTCTATCCAATATTTCTTCAATATCTGTGATCCTTATATGCTCGGCCATTTTGTTAATAATACAAAAATGCTCAATTTAAAAACTGATTTCTAATGCACGATCTGCTGTCGAGAAATTCTTCTATTTTTACAAGGGGCGACAGGAAGACAGCTAACTTTGCTATGTCGCTTCCTTGCAGTATATCAAAGTTTGTTGAAATGAATTGTTTAGTTTGCCTACTGTACTTAAAATGTAATTGGTAATTGATATACTGTGAATAAAGGTGAATTGAATTGCAGTCCTCACAATTATATATTGACGAAAAATTTTGTTTGTAGCCGAACTGTTACGACCCGTAATGTAATAAATGCCCATAATGTAATACCTACCCATAATGTAATACAAAAACGACCCATAATGTAATACGAACCCATAATGTAATAAAAAACGACCCATAATGTAATAAATGTAATAACGAGTAATAAATGTTAGGTACCCATAATGTAATAAAATATTTAAAAAATTAGATACAAATTACACTTTTCCAGGCCCGTAATGTAATAAAATTCTAAGTTTGATTTTTGTTTTTTCTCTTTACTCCAGCAGTGCGTTCGGCTACTTATGACACATCCTACGCCTTCATCAATGCTGCCAATGGCCCCTATGCCGTACACAGCCAACATGTGTGGGTGTGTTGGGATTATGATGGAGAGTATTCCGGGACCTGGGGCAGGTATACTCTGCTCTGAGTGGCAGGCATTATCCCTCTTCTATTTGTACACCCGCGCAAACGTCTTCCTCAATAGCCTCTACTGCCCTGCCACAACCATATAGGTCTACCTTACCAGACATTCAGTAATTTTGATTCCAGGATGGTCATTTATAACTGCAATCATCATATTCGACCGGCTGTTCACTTGCACAAAAGCAATGTGGGTAGCAGGTTCCTACTGTTAATAAATGCAAGTAACTCTGACCAAAGTTGCTGGGGCAAAGGGTGGAGTGGATGCCGTGGGATTTGGGTGCACCAAGACTGGATAGTGGCGGGGAGGGGGGGGGGGGGGGTAGTGTGGGATACAAGGAAAAGATGGAACAGAAGCAAGACGTTGAGTCAAGCGGCGCAGAGGAATATCGGGAGGCGATATGGTAGGTGTACTTGTATTGGGATAGGGGATATCCTATAGCTCGATGGGATTTGGATTAGGCTACTTTCCTCCAAATTAAGCGTACGATCTATCCTCTGTCTCTCCAGTTTTCACTAGCTGAACAAATTAGTCATTTCCCTGTACTGTACTACTATAAGTTTATGTCACACCCACCGCACCTGGAAACCAATGAGCCCGATCCCAGGATGACACTTAATAACGACCACATCATATTCCCGATCCTGTGATAACATGTGTCAAGTAATATTATTAGTCCACCACACGGCCTTCCACTTAAACTACCTACAGTCATGGCAGTTCCTGGCGGTTGGCAGGGACTTCCTGCCAACCGCCTACTCTATCATATCGACTATTCGCGTGTTCATCTCCGCTATTGTGCCATCTTCTCCTAAGTTACACTCAAACAACATACATAGCTAGACACGAGGAGTAACATGGGCGTATCCGTTTGACCGGGTGTGTGACCTTGACCGTCAAACCGGAAACCTTGAACCTGTGTATCGGCTCCTGCTGGGCGATTGTCCTGAAACTTGGTGTGTGGTTCGGGCGCCCAACAATTTCGCCACACCCGATGCTCGTCTTGTGTGACCTTGATATTCAAACCGTTGCAATGTTGCAGACTTATCTGGCAATTTATTAAATTAAATGAAATCCGGGCAAAAATTTAATAATGGTAGTTAATTTTAGTCACTGCCAAACGAGTAATTCATTTAAGAGAGTGGCGGGGCGGGGCGGGGCGGGGCGGGGCGGGGCGGGGTGGAGGATTGTGCTCCCATTCACTCCAAGCTTCCTTTAGTCGTTTTTCAAGTATGACATATGATGGTTTGCTGTTTTTTTAACACAAATTGAGTTGCGAAAACCAAACTCAAGAATCATCTATGTGAGTGACAACTAACCTCTTGTCACTGTGTTTAATTATGTACTGATCTGTGAAAAAAATCCCCTACAGGTGTAAATGTTGAATAATATTTATTAAAA
The DNA here is from genome assembly GCA_031216915.1 of Pictodentalium vernedei. Classification (NCBI taxonomy): domain Eukaryota; kingdom Metazoa; phylum Mollusca; class Scaphopoda; order Dentaliida; family Dentaliidae; genus Pictodentalium; species Pictodentalium vernedei. The sequence continues at coordinate 27,351,767 of CM062295.1, forward strand.
GTATTTATTGACTCATAAGCAAATGTTTATTTATTGGGGACGAAATGACTTGGTAAAAATTCAAAAAGTGAGCCTTTTCGGCCTCCTAAAGTGGGACGTTTCGGCCTTTTATGGGGCCGAAACGTCCCGACCGAAACGTCTCATGGTCGAAACGTTACGGACCCTATCTATTGGGTACGTGTCAACTCGCCACTGGGTCAACTCGCCACCAGTACTTTTTGTGGGTCAAGTCGTCACCAGTTAGTGGCGAGTTGACTCACTTTTTGGTGGCGAGTTGACTCACTTTCGAAAAGTTTTTTAACAGATTTTTCAAGATTTTTAAAAAAAAATAATAGGTTATTTGTACTTACTTTTCAATCCGTGACCGTCAGAGAATGAGTTTTCCATGAAAATGAAAAATGGAAGATATTTTTGGATTTGTTTTGATTGCACAGATTATCGAATCAGCTGTCACTGAAAGGTGATGAAGGCTCCATAAAAGTTTGCAATATTGTTCTGACGAAACCATAAACCTAAGCAGTTAAATCACTAAAATCACACACAAGTAATCACATGTCAAGACACCGAAAGACAGATTATATTGAGTTCTTGAAGCCATTGTTAACAAGATACAAGACCCAGTGGTTGAGAGCTTTGTCTTAGATTTTGAACAAGGTGAGCATATATTAATGGTATTCTTCAAATTTTACAGTAAAAAAGAAAAAACAAATATTCACAGCGCTAATTATCCCATCGGTAATTTAACTAATTAATTTCACCTTTTTTCAACACCATCTTGAAGAGTTCTTAAATTCAGTTCTCCTAACTACTCCTGAGACTAGAAGTCATGATAACCTGTCATATGAGATGGAACAAAATTAGTCTGGAACAGCATCTCTTTAATTTCCGTATTGTCCCATGAGTGCAATAAGGTGCCATCTGCAATGATATAGCATTGCAGATGGCACCTCACTGCACTCAAGGGACGAATTATTTTTTAGGTCCTCGGGGCTGAAATTCTTCTAGGGTTTTCCAGGAATCAGGTCCTCGTGGCTGGAATTCTTTGATGTTCATGGAGTGGTAACCTCAGATGAATGTCCCTGAAAGGTTCTTAAATAGTGCTTGAATTTGATTACCTGATATCAGTGGGAACCCTGTCAATGTATAATATATTTTTCAGGTGCTCAATGTTACGTTTGATACTCGTTATCTTACTGTCGATTACCATAGTTTGTTTCCATTTTTTCAAATATTGGACGAATATTTCATTCTTTGAGCACCGAGTACAAATATCTGGGCCCGCCAATAAGTCGTATCAGTTAACCAATACTTACAGTGCTCAAAGTATAAAATAGTTGTCCAATTATTGAAAAAATCCGATAAGGTGCTTAATGTATAAAAATATTTTTTCATGTGCTAAATGTTAAGTTTTGTTACATGTTTTGGATAATGAATAAACTCATGTCAGAAACCTACCTTGTATTATTATTTTTTTTTGGTGGCGAGTTGACCCGTGGCGAGTTGACTCGTGGCGACTTCACCCGGTGGTGTGTTGACCTGTTCCCTATCTAACTACAGGAAACGACCCGACAATTACCAATCTTCTCCAAAACGATCCGTTTTTAGCCTCCCGTCTGTGAATTGTACGCCGTTCCTTTTGAATACTCTCACACATTTCTCACCAATGTAGCGTATTCAATGCTAAGAAACACTCAATGCATTGGTGATACTTTTCACGTTTCAGAAAAGAAACGCATATCATATTTTTATTATTTTGTTTTTATGAAACCTTCTTGGATTTAACGTCGCATCGAACATGAGCAGGAGTCGTTCAGTTTTGGGCAGAATTTTGCTGGTACGAGTTACCTTGAGCAAGCTTATAGGAAAATGAACTGTTAAAAACACATCTTTTCTTCACAGCTCCCAGAAGCAAACGAACCTAGCCTATTATTTTATTTCCGTGTTTATAGAATGAAAGAAACACATTTTTGTTGAAAAACACATTGTTTTGTGCAGAATGATTGACTGTCCTGTCTGATAGAATCAGAATGGGCAAAATTGAGTGGGCCATGTGGGCAAATGAACAAGCTATTACTAGCGCATTCGGTAGTTAATAGTTTTTTAATATATTCTGTAAGCTTTCCTATTTTCGTGGTACTGGAAAGACCACAAACTAACACAACGAAAATCAGTTTTCAGAAATGGCCATGCTGTTTATAATAATTGTTACTTTTCTAGTACATTAACTTGGTAGTAGAGCTATATGAATGTCCCAGATACCCCACCAAATTCAGATTCTGCTTAGCCTGCAAGAGGTCGAGAGAGAAGATAACAGGACGATTCAGCGGTGGGACGATTCGGCGACAGCGCCTGGACGGTTTCGAATTTCTCCGCCGAACCTGTCGAGACGGTTCGGCGTAAAAAAAAAATAGGGACCGTTCGGCGGAAGAAAATAGGTATGAGAGGGATGGTGAAAGACAAGGAATAAGATTATTTCTAATATTTTTTTATTTAAATATTTTCAGTCAAGGTCAATGGTAAGTGGATAATCAGTTTGTTTTACAATTTCTCACATTCTAAAATGAAAAGACTTCCTTTTAAGTACATTACACACACAATAAGAGGAAGGAAAAAATAGCACTGAAGGAATAAAATCTATTAAAAAAATGCCCAATAATTTAACCCTCGGCACACACTTATGAAAAGTCGGATTTTTATACACACTTATTAAGGCAATACACTGAAGGAATAAAATCTATAAAATAAAATACCCAATAATTTAATTTTTTTCTAAGTTTTTGGTTTCATTTGCCTCAAAACATAGCTTATGATTCATCACTGAAACGACATCAATTGAGTTCGTTTCAGGGAGGGAGCATAAGCTATGTTTAAGGCAATACACTGAAGGAATAAAATCTAGAAAAAAAATACCCAACAATTTAAGCCTCGGCGCACACTTATGAAAAGTAGGATTTTTTGGGTGTAATACTGAAGAGTCGGGAATTTTTTTCTTAGTTCTTTGATTTCATTTGCCCCAAAACATAGCTTATGATTCATCACTGAAACGACATCAATTGAGTTCGCTTCAGGGAGGGAGCATAAGCAATACACTGCATAAACCTGTCGAAAAGCGCCCCATACAGCTGCTTCAAAGTCCAAAGTCCATAACCACTCGATGAAGGACAATTAGTGACATTCTTGCTTCCAGGTATTTTATGATTTTTAGGTAGTCCTCTGAAGGGCCGTTGAACTGCTTTGAAAGTGGCATCCACATACCATGTTTTGGCTTTGGTCAGTATTGACAGAAGCGGAGTCGTGAACATTACAACATGACGGGCAAACCCCAACGTAAATATCTTCTTGAACAAAGTCATCAGGCAGCTGTTCGTCAATCCAATCAAATTGCAAGTTTTTAGGATGAATTGGTCTTCGAGTTTGTCGCAGACGATTTGAAGCTCTAATCAAAGCTGGCATTGCAGGGAGGCACGATGCAGGTGTGTCTATTGGCAGATGACTCTGGAGGGCCTCTTTAACAAGATTTGTTCCTGACGTATATGGCCTCTCTTTCCCAGTTTCCCATATAAATGCTTTTATATTGGCAGCTGGAACTGCACAGTCTTTTGAGACACAAACGTGTGACTGTGGCCCTCTTTGGAATTCATTGCCACATTGCATGATGCTTGCTAGACAGTTAGTGTTTTTGTTTCGTATGTTACATCTCCATCGCTGTATACCCTTTTTGTTTGGTTTGCCATCTTTGCTATATGAGTGTCCATGACTGATTAAGACATCGGCACCATGCTTTGATCCACCAATTACGACGTTAAACTCCGGCTCGTCGACATCAGCAATGTCATTGTCAGATTCAGGAATAGTGTGCTCTAAATCAGACTCCTCGTGGAATGAAGGGTCTGCAAAAGACCTTGCTACCTGTTCTCTTAGTTGGTTGATGTCAGAAGAACATGAGGGATAAAATGATGCTGGCGGTAAATCATTTGATGACGGTAGAGGCGAGTCGTAGAATGATGAGTCTAGACGTACCTGTGGTGGAGGTGGAGTATTTAGATGAACTGACGGTGTTGGAGATAAATCTGACATTGGTACAGGTGATCCATAAAATGAAGGGACAAGTGTACAGTTAAAACTAGAAGTCCTGTCATGAAATGCGCACAAATAGCACGTTGATATGTGCGTTAATGTACGCGTTATGGCCCAAGTAAAGCTATCAAGTTCTGTACATATGGCCTGTGCACAAGCAATGTTTCAGCCAATGGACCTCCGGGTAACCCGGAGGTCCATTGGCAGAAACATTGCATGTGTTTGCTATGAGTAACCAAGAGAGCCTGCCGTGCTTTGGATGCCATTCGATATGGCAATTGTGCGCAATTCCAACGCGCAATTAAGCCTAGATAAGCGCACTATTCGTGACAGGACTTCTAGTTTTAACTGTATACGGTGCCACAGGCGTTGATGAAGTTGAAGGTTCATGCGAGCCTTGCTCCGTTGATTCTAATAGCTCATCATTTTGTTGGCACAATTGGCAGTCCCAGTTGATTTCAGTTTTACTTTTTATAGCAGTTCTGTATTCATCCTGAGTAATTCCCGTTTGACAGGCCCTGTGTTGCCAACGATCACACGCAGTACACTGTAGTGCCTGTTGCCTTGACCTAACTCTTCTTGTGCGTGATAAACAGGGATATGGTATTGACCTAACTGGGCGTCATCTTGTTTTCATCTTGGAAGACATGTTCATATGACAGTGGTTAGACTATGACTGACTATAGAGTGTTACAATTGTGGGGTATATATAACATTATTTAGCATAAAAAAACAAACTTTGATGTCAAGTTCAAAAACTACTGACACCTTTGAGACACCTTTGGCCAGGCGACTGTTTTTATAACACAAGCCATTGCTCAACAAGCAAGTAAATCTTATTTATTATCAGTGACTCCTTTGATATTGTGATTACCGACTACACACACAAGCGACTATTTTTTCAAAATCTACAGTGTTTATTTTGCAATAAACCTTCAATTATTGAGCCGCATGCCATGATAAGCTCCCACGCTTGATTTTTTCAGGTTATAAAAACACGTTTGAAACAATCAGTGATTGGATGAAAAAATGCATTCTGTCCCACCCACCACATAACATCACCACATGTCATCAAAAGAAAATAAATTGAGTGTACATTGTACATAAAGTCTAAAAATTGGAGAAAAAAAAATCTAAAATCACAATAAATATTAAACTGAGCGAAAAAGTTGCCAATTTAATGCGCTAACAATGGGGGGGGGGGGGGGGGGGGGGGGGGAGCGGGGGGGGGAGGGAATAAAAAAAATATCAAACTAAAACAAAAATAATTTCTGAGCATCGAAATTACAAACAAAACGTTAAAAATAAAAGGCAAAATTTCCAAAAAATTATGAGCCACTACTCGATGTTATCCGTCCCATGCCTTGGGCGATTTGACGGAGCCATTGGACGGTTCGCCGGGACATTTTTTCTGGACGGTCCGGCGGTGTCGCCAAATCGCACTTCTGCTGAATCGTCGTGTATTCAGAGAGAATTGCTGGAGCTCTCCTCGAACTATCGACCGCTACTAGTACTAGCAGACAAAGCGGCTGATTTACCATTGATAGATCTGGACCAACCAGACATGTCTGTATATGTCCCTTATACCTTGACCGCTACACCACTGTAACACTCTGAGATTCACCGTGAGCGTGTCCCCAGATTCCACCTCAGAATCAGAGTGTTTGAAACATTTATATTGTTTCAACAAAGAATGCACAATGCCACCATCTTTTGAGCGATGTTCAACGGCATCCATATAAAGAGATCACAAGAGAAGTGCAGGAGCCTAGGTTTGAACCATCGACCTCTAACTCACAAATCAACTAACTTACCACGAGACTAAGAGATCTGGACCTACCATTCTGGTAACCCTTTACCCAATGTAACAGCCAAAACCGGCCAGCACTATTCTAAAAAATCGCCAATTATTTTCATTATTTTTTCTCTCAAAAACATAGGTTATGCCCCCTCATTGGAACAATCTCATCGAGCTCGTTCCTGTGGGGGGGGGGGGGGGGGGGTCATAACCTCTGTTTTTGAGACAAAAAATTATAAAAAATTAGTCATTCCAGAATTTTTTTTTCAAGTGTCGTCTGCTTTTCATGTTACAGTTAAAACTAGAAGTCCTGTCATGAAATGCGCACAAATAGCACGTTGATATGCACGTTAATGTACGCGTTATGGACCAAGTAAAGCTATCAAATTCTGTACATATGGCCTGTGCACAAGCAATGTTTCAGCCAATGGACCTCCGGGTAACCTGGAGGTCCATTGGCGGAAAGATTGCTTGTGTTTGCTATGAGTAACCAGGAGAACCTGCCGTGCTGTGGATGCCATTCGATATGGCAATTGCGCGCAATTCCAACGCGCAATTAAGCCTAGATAAGCGCACTATTCGTGACAGGACTTCTAGTTTTAACTGTAGATAAAGGGTTAATGGCCTTCGATCCTAGACTGTTACAAGTGACATTATTGATCATTTTCCCAGTGAATTGACTGGGGAGTTTGCCAACTGCCAAACACAAAATAAAGAATATATATCAACTATGCGGGTTTCTAACCAACTGACTCCGATAATAGAACTATTTATTTACATTTGTGCATGATATTTTAGTCTGAATCAACATCTATACATAGCTAATTGTGGATTGAACTAGGGCTGTCGCAATTATTCGATTAGTCGACTAATCGTCGACGTTTTTTATTTTTAGTCGATCGTCGTTCATTTTCAAGGTGGTACACGTCTACTACACGTCGGGGCTAAATTGCATTGTTTTGTGAGGTGAATGATCAATGAAGGTGAATAACTTTAAATATCTAACCATAGTTAACATTCATATCCGGAAGACTGTACGACTGTCACTGACTGTGTAAGAAAGAACACTCACAGTTACTCGAGAAGAATAGATTCTTCTGAATTTCTCCAGTCTTGTACACACGAATGCACCCATTGGAAAACCCAAAGCGCGGAAGTGACAAAATTATGACGAAAGTCAGAATGTCAGATCACTTCTCAAAGTACGGAACTTCAGACTAAGATCCAATTTTAACAACTGACGAGGGAATGCATAGATCTCAATGTTCAAAATTTCGAGAAACTTATTGCAGAAAGGAAACATATGCAGGAACGTTCTTTGGTAAATTCAATCTAGTTCAAACTTGGACCCGCAGTCAGTAATATTATTTTTGGGGTTGGTACGTCCTACAGGACGTACCAACCCCCAAAATTATATTACGGACCGTGGGTCCAAGATTGAACTACATGTAGCTTCAGTCAGGACCGATTTGTTGTTCCCACAACCCCACTTCGTCTGAACACACTGGTGCCATTGTCATTTTCAGAGTTTTACGAACAGAAGAATGATTTGCTAAAAAATCAAGGGAAGCGACTATTAATCGACTAACCGTCGATTACTGGTCACGATTAGTCGATTACAAAAAATGATAGTCGCGACAGCCCTAGATTGAACATGGAAGCTCCTCCCACTTACCTTCGGGTGCTTCAAGATCCCCATTCAAGGTATCAAGGAACTAAATATTTGAATTAGAGTTACCCACCTTAAAATGTTCCACTGGAAATGATGCAATCTCTAAAAATAAACAGCCTTGGGAAAATATATTGTTTCCAAACTTTCCATAAATGTTTGAAACATTCTATTGGCATCTTGCATTATTGTTGAATATTCCAGATAAACAAGAGGGTGATTTGATGACTTTTGGACCTAAAAAATGGCAATTTACTTTTTGTGTGTTTTTGTAGAGAATTCCCTGAAAAATATGTGCATGTGACTGGTACTTCCCTTTGTGTCAGTTATTCTCTCTTATTTGTTGCATGACCCCCTGTTTCTTCTCAACCTACTCACAATTGTTTACAATTTGGCAGTAACGTAAGTGCAAGTCCTACTTTGGAACTAACTCAAGCTAAGAAAGAGTGCAAAAGCACGAAAAAGATTGAAAAAGGGTCGAGCAAGACCAGCGCTCGACATTACAAATACTCTCTCTGCACACCTCTTGCATTTACCGAGCACATGCGTAACAACTGTGACGTCAATTCCTTTTATTTCCACCATTGTGACATGGTCGGAAATCTTGTGACTAATGCTGCTTATTTGTTATTTCTTCATGAACAACTTGATTTTGTATGTGCTCCTTGTCAATTAATGTGCAAGTGGACTGTATCCTTTACCGAGCTCTAAATTTATTATTATATAAGGCCACACAAAGTAGATGTTCTGTTTCTCAGGCCAAGTTTTGTAAAATTGCATGCGGGCGGGCGTTTTTTTATTTTATATTTTATTTTTGTAATTATTTCTTTGCCATCAGAAGTTCATATTCTTGGTTTATTTTATGTTTTAGGCCTCATAATCTACAGAATAGCAAGGGTGGTGGTGTATTTCATCCCTTGGGTGCAACAAGGCTTTGCAATGCTAAAGCATTGCAAAGCCTTGTTGCACTCAAGGGACAAATTTATCAATTTTATTAACTTGTGTAAAATATCAGACATAAACCATTTAATTTTTATTTTTTCAAGTTTGCATTGGTCATAAAAAGAGAGCATGCGGCAGCCAAAAGGACCATGCGGGAGGGCCTGAGAAACAGATTTTTAATTTTATTAAGCCTAACATTATTTATGTTCATTTTTGCTTGTCTTCTCATACATTGTCTTGCTTTTCTCCTGCGTGTAAACGTGACCATTGTTGTTCGGTTTTCCGTTGGTGTGAAGCTTGATTGTTTTGATCATCTTGGGGATTTTTTCCCAATTGCAATTATTATTATGCCTAAAACAATTCCTTGTACCTCATGTTTGCAGGTGAAACATGTAAATGATTATCATGCTACTTGTGTCACTTACAACAATTGCACACAGGCCCATTCCTGTGGTATTTGTAGGGTGTGGTCCTCTAAGTTCTGGGTATCCGTGAACAAGATGGTTCTCTCCAGGGCTAGAACCCCTTGTACCTGTGGTAAGGTAGTCGTGCCTTTTTGGGCATTTCTGGGAGTACACGTGGTGACACTGTCACGCAGGATGTTGATCAGTCTTTTTCTGTAGCAAGTTCCTCTGCAACTGTTGATAGTGCTGGTGCTGTGATGCCTGAAGTGGAGACTGTGGTCTCTCTTTCTTTGGCTTCTGATGTCACCCTTGAGGCAGCTGTTTTCGTCGAGAGTTTCTCCGAGGTCAGCTCAGTGACAATCTCTGTTTTGCCTCCAGCGCCGTCGACAGTTGCTGAAGAAGTTGTTCCTGCTGATCCTATCTTGCATGATAGTGGCTCATTTCTTCTGGGGATGGTGTACAGTCTTGGGGGTCCTAGGCTGTAATTGCTGGTGTGTCTCTGGCCTCTCAGCCTTGCCTGGCTTCTCAGCGAAGCTGTGCGGATTTGCTGTCTGCTCCGTCTCATCTGTCCAGGTTTGATCCTGGTCGGTAGGGCCATTCAGTCGCTTTGGCAGCGATTCCTCGCCCCTCGAGTGAATCGTTTGGTGTTCCACCTTCCTCTGCTGGTGTGCCGACTAGCAGGATGGTGCTGGGACTTTGGCATCCAGGGCCTGCTGTTCGGCCAATCTGTTCGGTTCCAAATCTGACTGTCGATCGACGCTTGTCGTTGGTCTCAGAGGATGGGCAGTTGGGGCTTTCTGTCGCGCAGAGGCCAGTGGCAGGTTCCTGTCATTCTTGGGACAATCCTCCCGTGTCTTCTCATCATGTCCCAGGTCCAGCTACCGATTGACGTACGCCGTCAGTCTCTCTAGAGGATTTGCAGGCAGGGCCTTCTGTTTCATAGAGGTCAGTGATTGCCCCTGGGCATCACTGTTGGGACTATCCCCCGGTGTCTTCTCACCGTCTCCCTATTCTTTCTGCTGATCGATGTTCGTTGTCAGTCCCGTCTGAGGATTTGAGTTCTTCTTCTAGAAGGGTCCATTGGGAAGACACTCCGCCGGGCGCTGCTGCTACGATGGATTCTCAGGGTGAGCTGCGTCAGGCCATTTTGGCACTCACCCGGGTGCTTTCTAGTAACCCTCAAGTTGGCTTCCCTGTGCCTACTGAGGCTCACCCTCATTTGGTCGATCGCAGAGATTCCTCGCCTGGCCCTTTGGATGCTGTTCAGTATTCACAGGAGGTTCCTGCTGGTCAGTTGGGCTACATCTCTTCTGCTACAGAGGATGATGATTTTCTTGAAGGCAATGGGCCTGCTCATCAGTCTTGGGGCAGGCTTTGGATTTTGTCTTTGGCTTTTTGCCAGACATTCAACCTTCAGACCAGCCACCAGTGACCGTCCGGCTGTGATCCTCTTTGGAGCGCTGTAACTCTGTTGAGCCTTCTAGCTCTGGGGTTTGTGTCCTCTGTAATCAGCACAGGTTGTTGAGTCCTTCTGGAGATTGGATGCCAAAATGCGATCCAAGGCCCTGAAAGGTTCTTTCTTTTCATGATCTGATGCTTTTCTGCCTTCCTTGCGGTTTCATGTTTACGTATCCGTCTGTCCACCAGTCTTCCAAGGGATGACTGCTGTGGATGAAGATTCTTCTTCCCTCGGGTTGACTAAGCCTAAGTCGGCAGTTCTCCCGATGTTGTTTGTTGAATCCATGGTGGACCTGTTCCAAGAGATGCTGGGTATGTTATCTCTCGCAGACCATGTCATTGCTGCCCTGGCCGCATATTTTCCGCCAGGGGAGTTTGATGATTTGATGATGCTCAGGCACCTTTGCGTGTTTTGTCACAGGCTTTATGAACCTGACACACACTCACACCTGTAACATGGCTAATTTGGAGCTTGCATGCCGGGATGTGGTGTTGGATTCTTCTCCATTCCTTCCTTCTGAGCAGCGTGCTGTTCTGAGGTCTGCTCCTTTGGTTGGACCTCAGTTGTTCCATGGTTCAGTGGAAGCTGACTGTGTTGAGGTTCTTCAACAGCTGGACCAACCTGCTGCTGCAGGTGGTGGTCGTTCCAGGCCTGCCAAGTGCCCCGCTGCATCGGCCACATCTCAGGACTCTGTAGTTTCTCCTTCCGGGGCCTCGTCGAGGCTGCAAATGAAGGACCTCACCTCGATTCGCCTCTGGTCGGGGAAGACTGTCCCTGTTTTACGAATGTTGGACAGAGATAACGTTGGACCCTTGGGTCCTTGACATCATCCAATCCGGTCTGCTACTGTCCTTCCGTCGGCACCCCTGTTTATCTCGGGTGCCCCTCCCAACTCGGATCCCTTCTGATTCTTTGCATCAGGACCTTCTGGTGCAGGAGATCGACAATCTCCTCTGCAAAGGGGCGATCGAGGTGGTCAGAAACACCCTTTCACCGGGGTTTTACTCGAGACTTTTCTTGGTGCTGAAGAAAAATGGCCAGTTTCGTACTGTCACCTTTCTGAGTATCCTGAATGAGTCCATTATAGCACCTCATTTCAGTATGGAGACTTACTGGTCGTTTCGACATTCAATTCATCAGGGCGACTTTGCAGCCAGTATTGACATAACGGATGCCTATTTCCATGTACCCATTCATCTGGCATCATGGAAATACCTTCGGTTCTCGTTTCGGGATTGAGTCTTTCAATTCAAAGCTCTCCCATTTGGTTTGAACCTGGCTCCTTGGGCCTTCACCCGACTGATGTCTCATGTGCTTGCTTTTTACCATACTCAGTCGGCTGTGACTTCGTCAGCCTACCTGGACGACATCCTCCAGCGGCACCACAATGCTGCAGTTCTGGAGTCTGATGTCCGGCGGTTGCTGGGGTTGCTGGGTTTCAGAGTCAATTGCGAAAAGTCGGATCTCCTTCCTTCTCACCAATTTCGTCATTTGGGAATGGTTTTCTACACTCTAAACAATGTGGTGTTGGTTCCCAATGCCCGGGCGATGATTCTTTCCACCTTAACTCGGAACCTGTTCCAATCTTCCTCGGTCTCGGCCAGGATTTTCCTTCGGATGCTGGGCCTTTGTGGTTCGGTGACAGATCTCATTCTGCTTGGTCGCTTGTTTGTCTGACCTCTCCAACACTTCCTGTTGAATCATTGTCATCCGAATGTGGATCTTCTGGACCTGGAACGTCCTATTCCTCGGTCCCTGCTTTGTCACCTCCACCCTTGGGCTGATGTTCCCTGTTGACTCAGGGTGTCCCGTTGGATCTTCCTTCGGCCGATCAAATTCTTACTGCGGATTCCAACGATCGGGGCTGGGGTGCGACGCTGGATCCTCTCGGTCTGTCTACTCACGGCGAGTGGGACAGCGAGCAGGTGGCCCTTCATATCAACCAGAAGGAGCTCTTTGCTCTTCTGTTGAGTTTTCGGCTTTGGATCTCTCACCTGTCGGACCACACTGACCTACTTCTTTCGGACAATTCAACAGTGGTGGCCTACATACAGTATCAAGAAGGCACAGATTTGGTTCCCATGTATCGGCTATCTCGGGATCTTCTACTGTTGGTGCGGGATGTAAACGCTCGCATGACCATTCGTCACATTCCCAGGCATCTCAACGTCCTAGCAGACTCCCTGTCCCGATGCGACAGTGTCCTTTCCACCGAATGGATGCTGCATCAGTCGGTGTTTCAGGCAATTTGCAAGCGATGGGGGCGTCCTCTGGTCGACCTTTTCGCCACTTGCTAGAATCTTCAGGTAGAGACGTTTGTCTCTCCTCATCCAGATACACTAGCATTTGCGGTAGATGCTCTGTTTCTGGACTGGACAGGTTGGATCTGCTATGCCTTTCCTCCTGCACTGATTCTTCCTCAAGTGTTGGCAAAGATTCATGCTTGCAGTTGCAGGATCATTCTGATCGCACCTCTGTCTCCACAGAGGGTGTGGATCAATCTGTTGGCAGATCAACCGATTCGTCTACCTCTACGCCGCAATCTTCTTTCACAGGGTCGTCCCAGGAAGTATCACAACAAATTGGCGAGCCCGTCCCTTCACGCTTGTCTTTTATCAGGTCCTGTCTCCGAGGTAGAGGTTTTTTGAGATGATCAGTGAAGTGCATTTCTGCATCGCTGCGACATTCCACCAGCATGACTTACACTGCTAAGTGGAAGGTTTTTTGCCACTGATGTACCATAATCCATCAATCACTCAAATTGCGGATTTTCTGGTATACCTTTTTGACTCCAAAGGCCTCCAGCCTATTACTATAAAGGGCTATCCATCTATGCTGTCTGATACTTTCTCATATGTGGGAAAACGGTGCATCGGTCGTAATCTTTTTCTCTCCAAACTGATTCAGCACTTTTCTTTGAAGAGGCCTCGGGTTTTGCATCTTACACCCAAGTGGAACTTGGCATGGGTGTTGCATTGTTTGGAGGGGGCGCCATTCGAGCCTTTATCTGAGACTGATATGCATTTTCTCACCTATAAGACTGCTTTCCTTCTAGTGTTTGCTTCTGTGAGACGTGTCAGTGAGCTTCATGCGCTGTCCGTTGATTCCGCTTTTTTCAGAAATAAGGCTAACAGTATCACCTTCACTACTGATTGCTCTTTTCTGGCCAAGAATCAACTTCCTGATTCGGTACCTCCTCCCATCTGCATTTGGGCTCTCCCTGCTGTCGATGGCCAGAGGCCTCTACTTTGTCCTGTTCGTGCGATCAAGACTTACATTACTCGTACTCAGTTCATTCAGAGGGGTCGGAAGAGATTCTTTCTGTCTCTCGTTCCTGGAAGGCAGTCTATCTCTTCCCATTCTATTTCCAGATGGATCTGTCTTGCAATCAAGCTAGCTTATTCCAGCTTGTCTGCTTCGAATCTTGTTTCGGACCGGTTTAATGCTCATGAGGTTCGTGCCATTTCTACATCCTGGGTGTTCGCCAATTCTGTTTCGCTCCGGGATGTTATGAATGCGGCTTACTGGAGGAATGCTTCTACTTTCTCCTCCTTTTATCTCCACCACCCACAGCAGCAGTCTGAGGACCTTTTTTCTTTAGGCCCTCTGATGGCTGCTCAGGCTGTTGTGCACCCTTGTTAAATTTGTTTTTCTCGGGTTTGTGCCCAAAACCCGAAAACCATTAGCACAGTCTACAGGTCGTATTTATAAAGGGATTTCATTGTTACTTGGTAGGATGCCTCTGTGTAATTCCTAGATGAGAACGTTACCTTTTGGGCATGATCTGTCAACCGTGATGGCTGCCCAAGCCCGAAACCCAAAAACTTTTAGCACAGTCTGCAGGTCATGTTTAATATGGAGGGATTTCATTGTAAATTGGTAGGATGAATGACTCTGTATGATGTTTAGATGAGAATTTCCCCATTTGGGCATTATCTGTCAACTGTGACGAATACCCGAGCTCAAAACCCGAAAACCATTAGCACAGTCTGCAGGTTATATTTATGTAGGGATTTTATTGTAACTTGGTAGGTTGACTTCATATAATGTCTAGATGAGAAAGTCCCCTTTTGGACGTGATTGGGCAACTGTGACGGCTATAGGGGCCCGAAGTTCGAAAACCTTTAGCACAGTCTACAAGTCATATTTATGAAGGGATTTCATTGTAACTTGGTAGGATGACTCCAAATAATGTCTAGATGAGAATTCCCATTTTGATCGCGACCATTCAGGCTTGATGGCTGCCCGTGCCCAAAAACCTTGAGCATAGTCAAAAGGTCATATTTATAGAAGGATTTCATTGTAACTTGTTAGGTTGACTCCATATAATGCCTAGATGATGACATCTCCTTTTGGTCGTGATTGGTCATCTGTGATGGCTACAGGTGCCCGAAGCTAGAAAACCTTGAGCACAGTTTACATGTCATATTTATGAAGGCATTTCATTGTAACTTCGCAGGATCATTCCAGATGATGCCCAAATGAGAATGTCCCCTTTTGGTTGCGATCATTCAACCATGATGACTGCCCGGAGCCTGAAAACCTGTAGCACAGTCTACAGGTCATATTTATGAAGGGATTTCATTGTAACTTGGTATGTTGACTTCATATAATGTCTAGATGAGAACGTCCCCTTTTGGACATGATTGGGCAACTGTGATGGCTACAGGGGCCCGAATCCCAAAAACCTTTTGAACAGTATACAGGTCATAATTATGAGGGATTTCATTGTAGCTTGATAGGATGACTCCAAATAACGTCTAGATGAGAATGTCCACTTTTGGTCACAATCATTCAGCCTTGATGGATGCCCGAGCGAAAAAACCTTTAGCATAGTCTATAGGTCATATTTATGGAAAGATTTCATCGTAACTTGTTAGGTTGACTCTATACAATGCCTAGATGACGACATCCCCTTTTGCTCATGATTGGTCAACTGTGATGGCTACAGGTGCTTGAAGCCCGAAAATCTTGAGCACAGTTTACAGTCATATTTATGAAGGGATTTCATTGTAACTTCGTAGGATCACTCCAGATGATGCCCAGATGAGAATTCCCCTTTTCATTGCGATCATTCAACCATGATGGCTGCCTGAGCCCGAAGCCCTAAAACCTTTAGCACAGTCTTCAGGTCATATTTATGAAGGTTTTTTTTGTAACTTGGTAGGTTGACTTCATATAATGTCTAGATGAGAACAGTCCCTTTTGGACACGAATGGGCAACTGTGATGGCTACAGGGGCCTGAAGCCCAAAAACATTTAGCACAGTCTACAGGTCATATTTATGAAGGGATTTCATTGTAACTTGGTAGGATGACTCTAAATAATGTCTAGATGAAAACGTCCCCTTTTGGTTGCGATCATTCAGCCTTGGTGGCTGCCCAAGCCTAAAAACCTTTAGCATAGTCTATAATTTGTATTTAAGGAAGGATTTCATTGTAACTTGTTAGGTTGACTCCATATAAAGCCTAGATGATGACATCTCCTTTTGGTCATGATTGGTCAGCTGTGACCATCAGAAGGGGCCCGAAGCCTAAAAACTTGAGCACAGTCTACAGGTCATATTTATGAAGGGATGTCATTGTAACTTTGCAGGATCACTTCAGATGATGCCTAGATGAGATTGTCTCCTTTTGGTTGTGCTCATTCAACCATGATGGCTGTCTGAGCCCAAAGCCCGAAAACCTATAGCACAGTCTACAGGTCATATTTATGAAGGGAGTTCATTATAACTTGGTAGGTTGACTTCATATAATGTCTAGATGAAAATGTCTCCTTTGGACACAATTGGGCAACTGTGATGCTATAGGGGCCTGAAGCCTGAAAAACTTTAGCAAGGTCTAGAGGTCATATTTTTGAAGGGATTTCATTATAACTTGGTAGGATGACTCCAAATAATGTCTAGATGAAAACGCCCCCTTTTGGTCATGATCATTCAGCCTTGATGGCTGCCCGGGCCCAAAACCCAAACACCTTTAGCATAGTCTGTAGGTCATATTTATGGAAGGATTTCATTGTAACTTGTTAGATTGACTCCATATAATGCCTAAATGATGACATCCCCTTTTGGTCGTGTTTGGTCAACTGTGATGGCTTCAGGGCCCAAAGCCCGAAAACCTTGAGCACAGTCTACAGGGCATATATATGAAGGGGTTGCATTGTAACTTTGTAGGATCACTCCAGAGTATGCCCAGATGACAATGCCATAAAACCCGAAAAACTTTAGTACTGTATATTATTTTTATTAAAAACATAGCTTACAGGGAACAGAAATTAACATATTCCCAATTATCACAATTCTTGTCTAATTTCAAAATCCTTTCATAAACATTGAACATTATCCTTATCATCCAACATAACACACAGACAAGTTAAGCTACAGTGTCATTGACACTTTCATTTCAAATACCCTGAATTGCACACTTTTTTTTTTTTGTGGGGGGGGGGGGGGGGGGGGGGGGGGGGGGGGGGGGGGGGGAACGTCTTTTATATAGTATAGTATATGATAGTCTACATCCTGTGACTTTGCTGTTGATTCTAGGCAAGTCTTGGCTGCCTTTATAGGCAGCCAAGACTTGCCTTGAAACAACTGCCAAAATACTTAGAATATAACTTTCAAATTTTACCCAGAGAACATGTGTTGCGGCACCTTTTCAGCTGTGGTAAAAAGTGAGCAAAAATAAGTCCTAGGCCATAAAAAGTAGATCTTATGTTTCTCAGGCCATTATTTGTAATATTGCCTGCAGTCGAGAGTTTTTTTATGTTATTTTTAGCTCAACTTTGACGAAGTTAAATTTGAGCTATTGTCATGGCCCGTCGTCCGTCTGTCCATCTGTCCGTACGTCAACAATTGGCTATGGCTCGGGCTAGAGGTCGTATTTATGAACCGATCTTTACGAAACTTCTTGTGTACCTTTGTTATGACGGGAACAAGTGTTTTTAGGTGTGGTCCGAAATTCAAGATGGCTGCCAGTGGCCATTTTGTACCGATGATGCAAAAATCAGTTTTTTGTACAGAACTTCTGTATGAAAGTTCTGATTTGAATAAAGTTTTGTATAAATGTTTAGTACCATAGGATACATCACATATAATACTGGTTTTTTTCTCGTGCGTAAATTATGCAAATTAGACTGACTTTGATTTATTTAGTGTTACTTTCAGAGCTGTAAGTGCCAAGCTGCTATGGCTCGGGCTAGAGGCCGTATTTATGAACCGATCTTTACGAAACTCCTTGGGTACCTTTGTTATGACCGTGGGACGAGAACGAGTGTTTTTGGGTGCGGTCCGAAATTCAAGATGGCTGCCAGCCACCATTTTGTACCGACGATGCAGAAATCTGTTTTTTGTACAGAACTTCCATATGAAAGCTCTGATTTGAATAATTTTTTGTATGAATGTTTAGTACCATGGGATACATCACATATAATACGGGTTTTTTTCTCGTACGTAAATTGTGCAAATTAGACTAATTTGATGTTTTTTTGGGTTACTTTCAGCACTGTAAGTGCAAATGCCAATACGGCTCGGGCTAGAGGCCGTATTTATGAACCGATCTTTACGAAAACTTCTTGGGTACCTTTGGTATCACCGTGGGACGAGAACGAGTGTTTTGGGGTCTGGTCCGAAATTCAAGATGGCAGCCATTTTGTACAAAATTAGGTGCAATCAGATTTTTGCACAGAACTTCCATCTGAAAGCCCTGATTTGAATAATTATTTTGTGTGAATGTTTAGTACCATGGGATGCATCACATATAATACGGGTTTTTTTCTCGTGCAGAAATTATGCATATTAGATGAACTTTGATTTTTTTCAGTGCGACTTACACACAGTAAGTACACATGTCAATACGGCTCAGACTAGAGTCTGTATTTATGAACTGATCTTCACGAAATGTCTTGGGTACCTTTGTTATCACCTTGGGACGAGAACGAGTGTTTCTGGGTGCGGTCTAAAATTCAAGATGGCTGCCAGTGGCCATTTTGTACCGAAATTAGGTCTAATCAGTTTTTTGTACACATCTTCTATACAGCTCAGACTAGAGGCCATATTTATGAACCAATCTTTACGAAACTTCTTGGGTACCTTTGTTATCACCGTGGGATGAGAGCGAGTGTTTTTGGGTGTGGTCCGAAATTCAAGATGGCGACCAGCAGCCATTTTGTACCAAAATTAGTGCAATCAGTCTTTTGTATAGAACTTCTGTATGAAAGTTCTGATTTCAATAAATTTTTGTATGAATGTTTAGTAATATGGAATACATCACATATTGTAAGGGGGTTTTTTTTGTGCCGAAATTATGCAAATTAGATGAACTTTGATTTATTCAGTGCTACTTGCACAATGTGAGCACACATGTCAATACGGCTCAGGGTAGAGGCTGTATTTATGAACCGATCTTCACAAAACTTCTTGGGTACCTTTGTTATCTCCTTGGGATGAGCATGAGTGTCTTCTGGGTACGGTCCAAAATTCAAGATGGCTGCCAGTGCCATTTTGTACCGAAATTAGGTCCAATCAGTTTTTTGTCACAAGTTCTATACAGCTCGTATTTATGAACTGATCTTCACAAAACTTCTTGAGTACTTTTGTTTTCACCTTGGGACAGGAACGAGTGTGTTTTGGGGTGCCTTTGTTATCACTGTGCTATGAGAACAAATATTTTGGGGTTCAGTCAGACCCACTCTGGGACTCAAAGATTTTTTCTAGTTCAGCATCTGACTGTCACCCCACCTTTACAATACTTTACCTATACATTTGTTACAGGCAACGGTCAGTATTCATGTACAGACCGTTACAATACTTTATATGTACCTTTGTTATCAGGTCATTACCTAGATGTTTGTCATTGCTGTGTCACATACTATACATGTACATGTCTTTGTCTTGACAAGTTGAGCTACAGTGTCATTGACACTTTCATTTATTTCTGTAATTATTTCTTTGCCATCAAAAGTTCATGTTCTTGGTTTTTGGCCTCATAATCTAAGGAATAGCATGGGTGGTGGCATATTTCATCCCTTGAGAGCAAGAAGGCTTTGCAATGCTAAAGCATTGCAAAGCCTTCTTGCACTCAAGGGACAAATTTATCAATTTTTTTAACTTGGGTAAAATATTAGACATAAACTATTTAATTTTTTTTTTTTAAAGATTATATTGGTTATAAAAGAGAGCATGTGGGCAGCCAAAATGACCATGCGGGAGGGCCTGAGAAACAGATTTTTTTATTTTTTTAGGCCTTAACTGGATTTGCCTAACATTTTGCAATTCAATAAATATCAATCCAAAGTTAATTTTCATCAACAGCTAAGGCCATACAAAGTAGATCTTCTGTTTCTCAGGCCATTATTTGTAATATTTCATGCGGGCAAACGGTTTTTATATGCCCGTTTATAAAACGGTCCTATTATGGTATCAGTCTGTCTGTCTGTCTGTCCGTAAACAATTTGGTTTCGGAAAATTCCATTCATTAATGTCGAACACCTTGACTGATCAACATCAAACTTTCAGAAGTTGTTTTTAGCATTAAAATACAGGTCAAGTTCGATATTGGTGTTTCTCAGTCCATCCACTGCAGAGATTTGGCCCTTTGAAAACACACTTTTTTTAAAAAAAATTGGTTTCCGTTCATACAAAGCTGAATGCCTTGACGAATTGACACCAAATTTTTCTGATGTTGTTTTTAGCAATGAAATACAGGTCAAGTTCGATATTGGTGTTTCTCAGTCCATCCGCTGCAGAGATTCATATGGCCCTTTGAAAAACAATTTTTCTAAAAAAATTGGTTTCCGTTCATTTAAAGCTGAACACCTTGACGGATTGACACCAAATTTTTCAGATGTTGTTTTTAGTAATGAAATACTGGTCAAATTCGATATTGGTGTTTCTCACTCCATCTGCTGCAGAGCTATGGCCCTTTGAAAACACAATTTTTCGAAAAAAATTGGTTTCCCTTCATTTAATGTCGAACGCCTTGACAGATCAACATCAAACTTTCAGATGTTCTTTGTAGCAATAAAATACAGGTCAAGTTCGATATTGGTGTTTCTCAGTCCATCCACTGCAGAGTTATGGCCCTTTGAAAACACAATTTTTCTAAAAAAATTGGTTTCCGTTCATTTAAAGCTGAACACCTTGACACCAATTTGTCAGATGTTGTTTTTAGCAATGAAATACAGTTCAAGTTCGATATTGGTGTTTCTCAGTCCATCTGCTGCAGAGTTATGGCCCTTTGAAAAACAATCTTTCGAAAAAAATTTGTTTCCCTTCATTTAAAGTCGAATGCCTTGACGGATCGACATCAAACTTTCAGATGTTGTTTGTAGCAATAAAATACAGGTCAAGTTCGATATTGGTGTTTCTCGGTCCATCCGCTGCCGAGTTATGGCCTTTTGAAAACACAATTTTTGAAAAAAAATTGGTTTCAGTTGATTTAAAGCCGAACGCCTTGAAGGATTGACACCAAATTTTTCAGATGTTGTTTTTATATGCCTGTTTGAAAAACGGGACGTATTATGTGAATGGTCTCTCCACCCGTCTGTCTGTGTGTCCGTCCATGGACACATTTTGTTTCCGGACGATAACTTTAGTTGTGATGGTTTGAGCTGAGTTAAATTTGGCATGTGGGATTTAATATGACAAAATACAAGATGGGTTCGATTTCTGTTTCTAGCGGCCCATTTTCAGTAAAGTTATGGCCCTTTATTTATGGGAATTTAGCCCAACTTCTCGTTTCCGGATGATAACTTTAGTTTGCCTTGTCCGATTTATTTAAAATTTTCAGTTTTTTGTTTTTGACTACAAAATACAGCTTAAGTTTACTTTTGACCACAATCGCATATACCTTTCCAGAGTTATTCCCCTTGAATGATTGCAAATTTGTGAATTTTGTGGTTTTAGGATGATAACTTTAGTTTGCCATGAACGATTTTTTTTCAAAATCTCAGATTTTATTTTTGACCACAAAGCACAGCTCATGTTCACGTTTGGCCATAATCGCATGTACCGTTCTATAGTTATTCCCCATGAATGATTGCAAATTTGTAAATTATGTGGTTTCTGGATGATAACTTTAGTTTGCCTTGACTAATTTGTTTCTAATTCTCAGATTTTGTTTATGACCACAAAACACAGCTCAAGTTCACTTTCAGCCAAAATTGCATGTACCTTTCCAGAGTTATTCCTCTTGAATTTGTGCATTTTGTGTTTTCCAGTTTATAACTTTAGTATGGCCTGACTGATTTTTATATGCCTGTTGAAAAACCATCGAATTATGGAATCAGTCAGTCTGTCTGTCTGTCCATTTGTCCATCCATTTGTCCATCCGTCGGTCTGTCCATTCGTCAACATCTGGTTTGCAGATGATAACTTTAGTATTTTTTTTTTTCGATTGACTCCTAAACTTGGTATGTGGTTTAATCAAAACAAAAGACAGGTCAAGTTCGAATATGGGGTCAGTTCGAACTTCGAAGTTCCCCTGAATTATGGCCCTTGTTGGACACAGAATACATCAAATATTTGGTTTCTGGATGATAACTTTTATTATTTGTTTTCCGATTGGTTCCAAATTTGGTATGTATTAATCACAACAAAATGCAGTTCAAGTTCAAATATGGGGTTGGTCCGAACAATTTTCACCCTCACCCCCATCCTTACCCCAACCCATTCAAAAAATACAAAATGGGTGTTCTTGGTTTATGTTTTAGGCCAGTGGCATAGATAAAGGGGGGTGCGGGGGCGGGGGGGGGGGAGGGGGGAGGCCCCCACCAGAAGTTTTGTCGGAAATTTTTTGGGACCATTTTTAGGCGAATTTATGCCTAATGACATTAAAATACTGGCTCTGGCTTTGGGGATAAAAACATGCCATTTTGGGTAAATTTTGGGTAAACAAGACCAATTTTCAGTACATTTTCAGTAAACAACAGATTATTTCTGTTTGTTTGGGTTTTTGTTGTTGTTACACTGTCGGAAAATTTTCGGTCTGTTGGAAAATTTTGGGCTTGCCCCTCCGCCAGTGAAAAGCTTATCTACGCCACTGTTTTTGGCCTAATAATCTATGGAATAGCATGGGTGGTGGCGTATTTCATTCCTTGAGAGCAAGAAGGCTTTGCAATGCTAAAGCATTGCAAAGCCTTCTTGTACTCAAGGGACAAATTTATAATTTTTTTTAACTTGGGTAAAATATCAGTCATAAACTATTTAATTTTTTTTGTAAAGATTATATTGGTTATAAAAAGAGAGCATGCGGCAGCCAAAATGACCATGCAGGAGGGCCTGAGAAACAGATTTTTTATTTTTTTAGGGCCTAATCAATTTTCCCAATAGAATAGTAAATTACTAATCAAATTTTCAGATTAAATCGAACCCTGTATGCTTGATATAATTGTGAAAGCATGTTGATGATTAAAAAATTTCAGAATCATTGAGATGTTTCGAAATCAAATACAGTTTTGAAGCTTCTCATGGCCAAAACATCAGAGAACTTCATGTCAAAGAACAAAAGAACGAGATTAGTTTTATCATTATTATAATGTAGATTATGGTACAGTAAAAGTTAACAACTGAATATCAAGTGCAGTTCATGTACACTTTCCTGTTATTTGTCCAAGGACAAGTGGTGAAGTGTTATTTGGCCCCTATATTATATTGAGATTGATATGTATATCCTTAATTGATAATACTATGAAATTGATATTTTTTCTGCATTTTCTGACTAGTCTGACTCATTTGCACTGAGTGACCTTTGTTTACATCTTTGTTACTCTAATATATTGTACATATAGCTGTTGATTGTTTAAGTAGGTCAAGGACCTTATTTACTTGAACTACAGTACGTGCCAAGTGTATTACGTCTCAAACACCCAACGCGGTGGTCGTTTTTTAAAAAATCACCGGCAGACACCGTGTCACACGGTGTAATTATGAATGAATAAATCACCGTGTCCATACCGCGTTCAAGGGTGAAAAAGATTAGTGACTTTTTTTTTACACTGGAAGTCTCGATTACCAATAAAACAATGTGCTCCCGTAACTCTTTTGAAGTGCCGCCGGAGATAAAACAAACTTGAAAATTAAAACATAAAATTAAAAGACACATGGATATTGTTTCTGACACCCTTCCCTCCACCGACAGACGCCGTTGTGGCCCATTTGCAAGCGCCGTGGAGAACGCATGTAAACTAGATTTCTGATCATATTGTAGATTTCAGAAATCGGCTTTTGAGCGAGTTTGTGGACCGGTTGAGTCTCGTCAGCATTTAAAAAAAAAAACTTTAAAAGATTTTAAAAAGCGATATTATTCAACCTCTAACGTGTGATCAGAATGAAAATACTCAGACTGAGGCAGTGTAGGCAGCAATCTCGCATGCAATTGAAACCGGAAATAAAAATAAAAAATATCGTGACTGACACAATGTTGACATTTGACGCTGCGTGGATCCGAAAAGTTCTATTAATTTATCGAACGTTCGGTGACATTAAAGTTAACTTTACAGACAAAATGGAAACACAAGAACAAGGGTTAAATCCATAACCGTAATTCCAAAAGAAAACACAGAGTAGGCCACATGTACTTAAAGGAACCGAATTCACCCCCCTACCCCCCCCTTTATTTATTTATTGGTGTTTAAGATCACATACTTATGCACAATGGCTAATCGTGACAGTTTTTACGGGTGGAGGAAGCCGGAGTACCCGGAGAGAACCACCGAGCAACGACGAGCAGCTGTCAGCTCCCCAACATCGTAACTCTGAACTCTGCACCGCAGCACAGGCAGGGGTAGATTGGTTGAAGACATGCGCACCATCGACGTGCAGTACGCCTCAGCACACAGCGTCATCGTGCCCCCATGTAGGCAATCGGGGTGAAGTGTGTTGCCTAAGGACACAACGCGGTTGCAGCAGGTGGGAATCGAACCGAGGGACCTCTCGGCTTGCAGCCTGCAACTCTACCTACTGAGCCACCGCGCCGCCCCCCCCCCCCCCCCCCTTTTCAAATCGACAAAAGTAAAAAAAAAAAATTGAAACAAGTGTGTGGAGACGTAAATGGATGTGAACAAATCAACACTTGCACAAGAATAGACCTGGTCTGTGCGTGTAAATCCTCTGCGCATCAAACTGAGAACGAAAAGTATTAAAGCCTTCAGTCTTAACTCCACCCGTCTTTTATTTTATGGAAATATAGCCTATGGTATCTTGCATTTGTGGCAGTAAAATTGACGAGCACTTTTACTCAGAAATCTCTGGTAGCTAAGAGAAGCAGAGTATTTCAAGGTCTATCAATGAATGTCATGAAGGATTCAGCAGGATAAGTCCCCCCCCCCCCCCCCCCCTCCAACAAAACGTCCTCCAATACAGTTTGGTGTAGCCATGCAGGCCTACTTTGCCCCGGGTGAAAATGAAATCATACGTAGGCTTAATTTTTTTTTCAATTCAGAAAATGATTGCCCGATCCCAAGGCAGATTCAATTATTTTTTAAAAATGATTTCCAGAAAAACATGTCTGTAGACTCTTAAATGGAACGAGCTCGGTCCAACGAGAGCTCACGACCTGAGCAATAATAATTAAGTTGATGCAAAAAAAAAAAAAGAAGATTTTTTTCAGTTGGGCTTATTACAGATCTATCTGTTTAAGATTCCAGTGAATGCAGTCAAGGGTTAACTAATAATTAAATGATGAAAACTGCTTTTCATTTTCAAAAGTGGGGGTTGGGCAAAAAAAAATTGTATCTGAATTGCCCCCCCCCCCCCCCCCCTCCCCCCTTGAATGATTGCAAATTTGTGAATTTTGTGGTTTTAGGATGATAACTTTAGTTTGCCATGATCGATTTTTTTTTTCAAAATCTCAGATTTTATTTTTGACCACAAAAGCACAGATCATGTTCACGTTTGGCCATAATCGCATGTACCGTTCTATAGTTATTCCCCATGAATGATTGCAAATTTGTAAATTATGTGGTTTCTGGATGATAACTTTAGTTTGCCTTGACTAATTTGTTTCTAATTCTCAGATTTTGTTTATGACCACAAAACACAGCTCAAGTTCACTTTCAGCCAAAATTGCATGTACCTTTCCAGAGTTATTCCTCTTGAATTTTGTGCATTTCGTGTTTTCCGGTTTATAACTTTAGTATGGCCTGACTGATTTTTTATATGCCTGTTGAAAAACCATCGAATTATGGAATCAGTCAGTCTGTCTGTCTGTCCATTTGTCCATCCATTTGTCCATCCGTCGGTCTGTCCATTCGTCAACATCTGGTTTGCAGATGATAACTGTAGTATTTTTTTTTCGATTGACTCCTAAACTTGGTATGTGGTTTAATCAAAACAAAAGACAGGTCAAGTTCGAATATGGGGTCAGTTCGAACTTCGAAGTTCCCCTGAATTATGGCCCTTGTTGGACACAGAATACATCAAATATTTGGTTTCTGGATGATAACTTTTATTATTTGTTTTCCGATTGGTTCCAAATTTGGTATGTTGTTTAATCACAACAAAATGCAAGTCAAGTTCGAATATGGGGTTGGTCCAAACAATTTTCACCCTCACCCCCATCCTTACCCCAACCCATTCAAAAATACAAAATGGGTGTTCTTGGTTTATGTTTTGGCCAGTGGCGTAGATAAAGGGGGTGCCCGGAGGGGGGGGGGGGGGGGGGCAGAGGCCCCCCACCAGAAGTTTTGTCAGAAATTTTTTGGGACCATTTTAGGCAAATTTATGCCTAATAACATTAAAATGCTGGCTTTGGGGATAAAAACATGCCATTTTGGGTAGATTTTGGGTAAAAAAGACCAATTTTCAGTACATTTGCAGTAAACAACAGATTATTTCTGTTTGTTTTGGGTTTTTGTTGTTGTTACACTGTCGGAAAATTTTCGGTCTGTCGGAAAATTTTGGGCTTGCCCCTCCGCCAGCGAAAAGCTATCTACGCCACTGTTTTTGGCCTAATAATCTATGGAATAGCATGGGTGGTGGCGTATTTCATTCCTTGAGAGCAAGAAGGCTTTGCAATGCTAAAGCATTGCAAAGCCTTCTTGCACTCAAGGGACAAATTTATAATTTTTTTTTAACTTCGGTAAAATATCAGACATAAACTATTTAATTTTTTTTTTAAAGATTATATTGGTTATAAAAAGAGAGCATGCGGCAGCCAAAATGACCATGCAGGAGGGCCTGAGAAACAGATTTTTTATTTTTTTAGGCCTAATCAATTTTCCCAATTGGAATAGTAAATTACTAATCAAATTTTTCAGATTAAATCGAACCCTGTATGCTTGATATAATTGTGAAAGCATGTTGATGATTAAAAAATTTCAGAATCATTGAGATGTTTTGAAATCAAATAAAATTTGAAGCTTCACATGGCCAAAACATTAGAGAACTTCATGTCAAAGAACAAAAGAACGAGATTAGTTTTATCATTATTATAATGTAGATTATGGTACAGTAAAAGTTAACAACTGAATATCAAGTGCAGTTCATGTACACTTTCCTGTTATTTGTCCCAAGGACAAGTGGTGAAGTGTTATTTGGCCCCTATATTATATTGAGATTGATATGTATATCCTTAATTGATAATACTATGAAATTGATATTTTTTCTGCATTTTCTGACTAGTCTGACTCATTTGCACTGAGTGACCTTTGTTTGCATCTTTGTTACTCTAATATATTGTACATATAGCTGTTGATTGTTTAAGTAGGTCAAGGACCTTATTTACTTGAACTATGACAGAATCACCTAGAAACTGTTAGAACCTTGTAGAATTTTCATCTTCTGGAACATACTATCTGTTAACTATATTAAGGTTTGTCAACAGAATTCAAAAACTCATTTTTAGAAAGCCATTTCAGAAAGACTCACTTCAGTTATTTCCATTGGAGAATATTATTGTTTCAGAACAGTGCATTTATTATAGAAGCAGAGCTTCTTTGTGAATTTGGAAGATTGATTCCAAAAGAGAATTTTGAAGAGAATCATCATCTTGGAAAAGAGAATTTATACTTTCTGTGAAACAGAATATTATTATTTTGTGAAAAGCCAGGATTCTACTGGATTATTTGGAAATTACCTGTGGCGCCAATACTTCTTGGATTTTTTACTCCATTTGAATTTTGCGGAGCATTTTATTATATTTTATTGGAGACTGCTGAAATTTCTAAGTGAAAATTGTATTACAAATCTATGAGATACTGTTTCTGAATAGACTTTCTCCGTTTTAACACTACATGTACCAGCTGATAAATTTCTTCAGGAGATACTTCACCACTGGATTACTGGATTCTGTCAAACTGTACTTTGGACTAATTCAATAATTGATAAGTACCACTGTTTTTTATTTTCTGTAAACCAATTAGTGTAAAAGATGATTGTATCATTTTTTTTATATTAATTTTTTTTCAATTAAATTTTAGAATAGTTAAATTCGCAGTTATTGTTGCTGATTCTCAGATTTCTTTCTGTTACCAATATCAATAATATTTCCATACCGTAACATGAAGGCTTGCTGCGGGAACCCCGGGAAGTGAAGCAGTACCTGTTCACTGTGGTAAACAGGCTCTGTTTTACTGGTAAAATAGGATCCAGTTACCAATGCTTGGGAGGTGCAAACCCTCCGAAAAATGGGCAACATGGCTTATTAACGCTCACCCCTGGTCTTAAGTTGATACTCATGTTGTGGTCATGATTAGCCATTGTGTGAAAATTAGGGACCTGCGAACCGTTCGAGATTCGGCTCGACTCGAAACCATCGCCGAGATTCGATTCGACTCGATACCTCACCGTCCGATTCGTATTTTTCGAACCGACCTCTGTTCAAACGGCGAATTATATGTGCACTCGCTCGCATCAAGAACACGCCGTCATACGCTAACGATAGGGTAATAAATCGCTCTCTGAACGTATTAGCTCTCCAATTTTGTTGATTATTAAACCCCCGGCAGAATCAATTGGTCTGGAATCGAGTATTCTCGCAGTGCGAGAATACTCGATTCCAGACCAATTGATTCTGAACTCATCCAGCATGCAGAGTACCGGTATTGCAGACTATGAGTATGGAAGCACGAATATCGCCGTCGCGCCGGTTTCAAGGTTCGAGATTAGACTCGACTCGATACCAGAGGGATGATTCGGCTCGAGATTCGGCTCGAAGTTTTATCCCTGGCTCGCAGGTCCCTAGTGAAAATATGTAACCTTAAATAATAGTGATGAAGGCGAACACAAATGATTGTTTACCTAGTTTGTTGAAGTCTGAAATTGTACATGTAAATTGCATTTTACCCCAGTGTTCCCTCTGACAAAAGGTGACACTGGTTGTTGAAAGTGTTGTTAAACTCCAATAAATAAATAACCCCAAGGTTCCAGCATGGCCTTGGATTTAAGGAATAGTCTTGGATATGACGAAGTGTCATTCGAAGCCTTGAAATCCTGAAAAATCCATCAGAAAACCTTGAAAAGCCTTGAATATTCATGGAATATGAATTCTGATGAAGCACATAATCACAACTGTATAGTTTTATATGCCAGTGCCAAGCCAGAAAATAAGCAGACTGTCTTCTGCAAAATGAGGTCCCCAGAGGGTGAACTTGGTGATGCACAGCAGGGTAGCATCACTAAATTTACCCTCTGTGAACCTCAATCTGAATCGGGGTCCCAAAACTAAACAGAAAGAGGTACTCAGCGGATAAAATGTCCCACTGTATGGGATGGCATCATCAAATTCACCCTCTGGGGACCTCATTCTCCAAATGTCAGACTGCTTATTTTCAGGCCTGGCCAGTGCCATTGTTCATTAAGGCATAGTTTGACAAGGACCCTCCAGTCATTACTCCCTTCTCCCACTTCCCTACAAGGGAAGTGGAAGATGGGGGTGATGACCAGAAGACATAGTTAGGACTAGTAAAGACAGGACCTTTCATATCCTTGAATTTTGCTATTATATTTATAGGGCCTTGAAATATATTGAGAAACAGCCTTGAATAGCATTGAATTATATCAGCCTGTGCCCTGCAGGAACCCTGTACTAGGAACTCATAGTCTGCAATTTTCCATAGCTATGACTTTCATATACTATGTGTGTGTCACATAACCATGAGTTTGAAATGGAAGTATATATAGAATAAACTTATAGTGTTTTCAAGTCAAAAATTTTAATTCTACGAGTAGGATTAAGAATGAAACCGACGAGCCTCATTCTTAATTCTACGAGTAGAATAAATTTTTTCTTGAAAACACTATACATTTATTTTGTTTATCCCATAAATCTTCTACAGGGCAGTCACGGCAAAATCGTGCTATAATTCGCTACAAAACACAGCGAGAAGTGAGGAGCACATTGGTCCAATTCGATCGTCCAGCATTGGCAAAAATAAACAGGGCGCAGTAATACATTTCTGTCTAAAAATAAATCCTCTCCAAACTTGAGCTAAACTTGCAAAAATACTTTATTATATGAGCAGTGTGTGGTGTTTTCTACTGGCATTGTGTAATACTTTCAACAAGATTTAAAGAAATCAACAACCGAACTATTAATTATGCTAGACAACTGTGGTAGAGGCCAGAGGTCAACAAGTCTGTCGCTACTAGGGGAATTTATTCCTTCAGTGTTAACCCTTTAACAACGAATTGGCCGCATCCGCCCACGTAATATGCAAATTCAGCAGTTGAAAAAATAGTATTTTTTCAGAAAAATTTCAACAAAACCATATCATGTGACTCCTAGTTGGAACGAGCTCATCAAGCTCGTTCCAACGATGGTTCACATGATATGGTTTTGTTGGAATTTTTTGAGAAAAATTAAAAAATGTTATTTAAAATAATAAATTTTGATATCGTCTGCGTTGGGTAAAGGGTTAAACCTACCGGGAAAATTTATCACCCTCCTAGGTGAATAAAGCAAAAATTTATCCAAGGCCTTTATTGTTCAAATAAACGGCCATTTATGGGATAAAACATCTTTCTTTTCTATACACCCACCCCCTTCCCGCCAACGAGTTGCCGGAAAGTGAAGTTTGATTAGTTTGAAGTTTTGGAATACTACAGCTTATAATTGATGGTATGTTGTTCACATTTTCATTCACACATTGTATTATTTGGCCTATTTCCCACAAAAAGATTTTAATCCTTTCTAGAAAATGCATGATACAGTGGAGCCCACTTAATTGGATATCTCTTAATTGTATATACCTGTTAATTGAATATAATTTTCAAACACAAAACCATTTACCATACCTTCAGTACAAATTTGATCTGTTATTTGCATATGGGTTGTAGAGTAAACTCCTGTTAATTATATATAAAATTTTGTAATATGTCGAAAAAATTACTGTGACACGTACCAAATTCCCCTTATTTATCAACCTTTTTGGCCTCACTACATCCAATACAGGCATTTATTCTATTATATCTTGTTTGACAGAGCTCTATGAGCTCTGTCAAACAAGATATAATAGAATAAATGCTCAGTTTACCTCTAGAGCACAGGAAACTGACTAAATCCCTGTTAATTGTATACTCCTGTTAATTGGCAAAATGGATATTCAATTAAGAGGATTCTACTGTATCAAAATTTTGGTTATTTATTTTTTCCCCAAGTTCTTAAAAAATATATAAACAAAACCATATTTCTCATTGGAACGAGTTAGAAAGTTTCCCTATTCAAGGGTTCAAGATTGAAGGCACTCTTATTCTCCTTTCTATTTTACCCTTTGCAAAGTGAGCTGTCAAGAGTGTCTAAGATGCCAGACTGTGTTGAAAAAGACTGCAACTATTTATTTATTTATTGGTGTTTAATGTCACATACTTATGTACAATGGCTAATCGTGACCATGACAGTTTTACGAGTGGAGGAAGCTGGAGTACCCAGAGAGAACCACTAAGTCTAAGTAACAACGGGCAACTGTCAGCGCCTCAACCTTCTAACTCTGTTCAGTTGCCACTCAAGCAGGGTTACAGCAGTTGAAGACATGTGCACCATTGACATACAGTATGCCTTAGTACAGGGCGTCACCATGCACCCCTGTAGGCAACAGGGATAAAGTGCACATGGACATAATGCGGGTCGTCCTGGATAGGGATCAAACTTGGGACCTCTAGCATAAAAGTCCAACAGTCTACCACTGAGACACCACACTCCCTGGTGTTGCAGTAAGAATCAGCTATTTTGATCATTAATTTATTTCCATAAACAAACGATATTAATTTAGAACATCATTAAACTTTTAAACGCAGATAATTGAGCAGCTTGTTACAGTTAAAACTAGAAGTCCTGTCTTGAAATGCGCACAAATAGCACGTCGATCTGCGTGTTAATCTGCGCACTATGACCATAGTAAGGCTATCACATTCTGTACATATGGCCTGCGCACAAGCAGTGTTCCAGGTAATCCGGAGGTCCATTGGCGGAAACATTGCCTGTGTTTGCCATGAGTAACCAGGAGAGCCTGCCGTGTTTTGGATGCATTCGATATGGCAATTGCGTGCAATTTCTACGCGCAGTTAAGCCTAGATAAGCGCACAGTTAGTGACAGGACTTCTAGTTTTAACTGTATTAATGTTATACATCATTATTAACTGTCATACAAGATTTTGCTCTCATATTCCCTATGCATCTGAATAAACTAGACTCCGATTAAGCTATCTAAATATCAATACCATTAAAATCGGCACAGAGAGCCGAGTCTAATGGTGTTAATATTTATTATATGATTATGTAATTTAACCACTAAATATCACTACTGTCTGACAATCTTTTTCTGGTCCCCAGAAAATCCACAGTGTGGAATCCGATTCCATATCACTGTGGTAGGACAGACTATTTACGGGTCCGTTTGAAAACCACATAATTAACTGTTCCAGTCACAGAAAGTACTTTACTCTGAGCTTCAATGAGTTCGCTCAGTCCATGTTTTTTTTTATCGTATTCATGATATTTTTTTTATGTTAGTCATGTGCATCAGGGATTCCCCGGAAGTGTGAACCTGTTACAAAAATAAGTGTAAACAAAAATAGTTCTTTTTTTCTTCAGTCTAATTTACCCCAAAAAGGTTGGAGGAATTGTTAATTCTAGCGTTAGTATGCGATGTTGAACTATAAGTCATATAATAAACCTTTTATCGCTACAGTAAAATAATCTTGGTCATCACATCATGTCTCATTGAGGTGGTCAGATTGCCAGATCAGTTCGCTGCCTGTGGCTTCGCTCTCATCCAATATGAAATTAACTGACACCATATATACCATATTAGGCCACCAACAAACTGTGTAACTAATATTATACGATTTTATTATACCCCCACTTTTGAAGAAAATGGGGGTATACTGGATTACATGCGTCCGTCCATCCGTCCGTCTTTGCATCCGTGTGTGAGTCCGTCCGAGAATATTCATAACTTATCTCGGGTATCGAATGTTCTATTGCAATGAAATTTGCCATGAACACTGCTTATGGTATAGGCTTTAAAAAAAGGATTCAACGATATTTCTCACATTCTCCTTTTTAGAGTTATCCCCCTTTTTTGACTTAGAAATTGTAGGAAATAGACATTATTTGTCTGTTCAGCCTGTATCTCAGGTATGGGTTATCGGATTTCAGTGAAATATGGCCTGCAGTTTGCCTATGACAAAGGCTTCTGCCTCATTGCATAAAACTTTCAAACACCAAACAATTTACCGTACCTTTTGACTTAGAAATTGTTGGAAATTGTTGAAAACTTTCAAAGAAAATGGGGGGGGGGGGGGAGTGGGGGGGGGGTATACTGGATTGGGGTTATCGGATTTCAGTGAAATATGGGATGCAGATTGCCTATGACAAAGGCTTCTGCCTCATTGCATAAAACTTCCAAACACCAAACAATTTACAATACTTTTTGACTTAGAAATTGTTAGAAATCGTTGAAAACTTTCAAAGAAAATGGGGGGGGGGGGGTGGAATACTGGATTGTGTCCATCCATCTGTGCATCCGTCCGTCAGTCCATATGAGAATATTCATCATAAATAATATTTGTTGGTCATAGGTATTCCCACACTAGGCGGTACACCATGTGGGGGTATGCACCAGACAAAAGTCCAGCTCTTGTGTTGTTGCCAGTGTGTCCTTATATGTTGCCAGTGTGTCCTTATATGTTGCCAGTGTGTCCCTATATGTCGCCAGTGCATCCTTATATGTTGCCAATGTGTCCTTATATGTTGCCAGTGTGTTCTTAGAATGAGTTAAAATTTGATCGTTATATATTTCAGTTGCAGTTCTTGGAGGAGTGATTGGCATTGCCGGACAGTTTAGTAGATGGCCCATTGGAGTTTACACTGTGTATCTTTTTAACTGACGATAATGTTGTTTGCACAAATATCCTGACATAGAGCAAATTCATTACCAGGTCTTAATCCTTTACCTAACGAATCGGCCGCATCCACCCGCATAATATGCAAATTCAGCAGTTGAAAAAATATTATTTTTCAAAAAATGTCAACAAAACCATATCATGTGACCCCTCGTTGGAACGAGCTCGTTCCAACGAGGGGTCACATGATATGGTTTTGTTGAAATTTTTTGAAAAATTTGAAAAAAATGATATTTAAAATTATAAATTTTGATATCGTCTGCGTTGGGTAAAGGGTTAAAGATTGTCTTCAATCGCAAGAATCTGTTTTGTTTCTTGCCATCTTCTGCCACGAGAATCAATTTTTTTCAGTTTCTTGTATTGTGTGTGCATGTACGAGTTGGTGCTGAAATGGTTAATGTCTAGATGTAGGCAACGGGATTAATAACTGCAGTCAATGACAAAATCTCCCATTGATTAGTCAAACCTCAATCAACCAGTCACCATGGTTTTGATGTTTCTGCCATGTCATGCTTGGTGATCAAGATCTCATCATGAATGAAGCATCTGTTAGCGGAAGCACCTCAACTGTCTCAATTGTTCGAAGTCATGGGTTACCCACACTTGTAGGCTCTGTAAGACTCCTTTCCACCTTTGGCCAACTGGGCTCGGTTCCCGCCCAGGTTGATCAAAGGTGGTAAGGGGTCTTAAATAGACTACAGGGGATGCTTCCACTTGCAATTACATTAATATTTTTTCTCATTTTCCGCATACTGAATAGAATTTGGCAGTTTGCTCATATCTGTGAGTTATTAGGCAAAAATGAGCGATTTTTTTTATAGATGCCAAGCTGTTCGCAAAGTTTTTCACACTAAAAGTGCTATGTTTATAACCACACATGATTGGGAGTGATGGAAATGAGGATCAATGATAGATTTACGTCCGGGAGACATCAGGAGTGTGAACAACAGGCTGCAACTTGCAAGACATTCTGTTATGAATTAAAGAATACTTGTGGTGCGGAGGGAGACATGTTGACTAATCAATTAGTAATCGACTAATGGTTGGTTCAGTAATCATTTCACCACTAGTATGAGTAGAACACATGTTCCAGTATACAGGCTTTTAGTGGTCGTTATGATGGCGGTTATAGTAATTGACAGTGGTGTCTATTGTAGTCTTGGCTGCCTCGTTAGGCAGCCAAGACTACAATAGACTCCACTGTCAAGTGAGTGTGTTCCTTACATTGAGGCTGCAAAAAATAAGTAAAATTTTCCAGTCCTTGGAAGTACATGTTAGAATGTATGTTGAGAATCAGATGCACAATTTGCGAGAATCAAAATTGATTCTCACTGTTTTCCTTGCAAGAATCATTCGTGAGAATCGATTCTGATTCCCATATGAATTATAAGCCCTGATTGCACACCTCGTATTTGTATACACTTTACTTACTGTAGTAGTCCTATTCTCCCAGAACTATACACTAAAAACTCATGTTGCAGTTTATTTTTTAAACTTTTACTGGTGGCCCAGTGGTTTGAGAATTGGGAGCACGGTGGATCAATGGTTATGGCGTTGGACTTTCAGCTGCAGGTCCATGGTTCGATGCCCACCATGGATAACTGCATTGTGTCCTTGGGCAAGGCACTTAATCCCAATTGCCCTCATGGAGGCATAGTGGTACTGTGTACTGAGGCATACTGCATGTGATGGGGCACCTGTCTTCGACCAGTGCTAACCCTGCTTGTGTGGATTACGTTGGGGAATTTGACAGCTACTCGACATAGGTCGGTGGTTCTCTCTGGGTACTCTGGCTTCCTCCACCCGTAATACTGTCCAACTTGAGATGACCTTGGCTGTTGAAAGTGTCATTAAACTCCAAAAAATAATTAAATAAATAAGGACATGTTAGAATCTATGACAAGAATGAAATGCACAATTTGCAACAATCAACGGTGATTCTCATTGCTTTCCTTGCGAGAATTATTTGAATTGATTGCATATATGATATTTGTATATACTTATTTATTTATTTATTTTATTGGGGTTTAATGACACTTTTGACGGCCAGGGTCACCTCGTGTCGGGACAGTTTTATGGGTGGAGGAAGCCAGAGTACCTGGAGAGAACCACCGAGCAACAGCAAGCAACTTTCAGGCTCCCCAACATACTCACAAGCAGGGTTAGTATTGGTTGAAGGCAAGTGCACCATTGATGTGCAATACACCTTAGTACACAACACCACCATGCCCCTATGTGGGCAATAGGGGTGAAGTGTCTTTCCCAAGGACACAAAATCTTGTGTAATAGTTTGTAATTTTTAAAATTTTTACCGGTGGATCAATGATTACAGAATTGGTCTTCAAACCGAAAGGTCCATGATTCAGTCCCTGCCAGGAGTAACTGTGTTATGTCCTTGGGCAAGGCCCTTAATCCTGATTGCCCACGGGGTAGGGTTGGGGGGCATGGTGGAACTGTGTACTAAAGCGTACTGCACGTCAATGGTGCACTTTTCTTCAACCAGTGCTAACCCTGCTTTTGAGGAGTTAGTATGTTGGCCCTGGCTGTCAAAAGTGTCTTTAAACCCTAATAAATCAATCAATTTCAACTTTTACCTATAAAACATAGCCTATAGTCTCGCATTGGTATGAGGGGTTATAAGGTAATAAAATATATGCTTAGCTTCACATATTAATATAAAATGTTTTTTAAAAAATACATCGTTATATAACATTAGTTCACCAGAGCTATGTTCCTTATAATTTGTAGTCCTGTTGGAAGTAAAAAATAAAATCTTCTCTTTCTCACTAATTTGAAAAACAATTTCTCTGAGAATCAAAACTATTTTTTTGGGTGTGGGGGAGAGGTGGGGTGGGTGGGTGGGAGGACCTGAATGTGTACATTTTTAGCCAGTCAGGGCTATAGTCATGACTTTCGTCCGTCCATCCCTTAACCCCACCCCAGAACATTTATCTTGTGAGTTTTTACCAAAAATATTTTTCAGTAGTATTATAAGAGATTTTAGAAAGAGAATGTTTTATGTACTGCATCATTAAGCCTTTACCTAACACAAGTACAGTACAAATTAATTTTCCGAAAAATCTGATTTTTTCATTTTTTACTTCTAACAATTACTTATTAGTCCTTACTGGAACAAGCTCATCAAGCTTGTTCCATTAATATGTCATGAGGTATGTTTTGGGGTAGAAAAATAAAAAAAATTATATTTGAATAGTAATTTCTGTATATCATGAGTGCAGATATGTTAGATTTGTTAGGTTCTGTTAACAAAAAATAGCTCAGACTATTTTGTGTCTAAGCATTGTCATTGCTGGGATAGTCGGGCTTCTTGTGTGACATCACTCTAGTTATTATGTTTGTTGCAATAGGTTTAATGATACTTTACTTTATCTCTAGAATACTGGAAAGAGACACAATCCCTGTTGATTGAATTCTTGTTAATTGAATAATTTTCATTGGCAAAGTGGCTATTCAATTAACAGGATTCAAATAAATAATAAAATATGCCCATCAACTTCATTTTGTATGTAATTTTTCACATGCTTATATTTCTTATCCCAAATTTCACATAATATTTTCCCAGATAGGCTATTACCACAGAGTTCCATTTTATACTCATTTTCCAGTGATTGTCCATTGCCACTTTGCACACATCCCCAACAAAATTAGATTATTGTTCCTGATGTGTACAAGTAGTTTGGAACATGTTCTGAGGCTGAAAGTAAGGTGCGGTGAATAACGATGTTTCTCTTGAATCGAATCTCAAATCAAATCAAGCAAAAGGTTTCAAACCAATTTGATCTCGAATTGAATCCACTTTTCAGTTGTTCTGTTACTATGGCGTGATCGTGCTGATCTCCATTATGAATATCAATAGGCATACCAGATTATTAAAAAATAAACAGGTATCATTAAGTTGGTCAATGAAAAAGTCATCATCCTTTGAGTGCAACAAAGCACCATCTGCAATGCTAAAGCATTTCAGATGGCAGCTTGGTTCACTTAATGGACAATATATTGTGCAAACGAGCCACAACGGAATCTCCTGTATTGCTTCAGATGTCTTTTTTTTTAGCTTACCTGACTGACGCTTAAAGGGAGCTTTACTAATGACTTTCCCTCTGCCCGCCGCTGTCTGTTGTCCATCCGGCTTAAACTTTACATTATTGACTTCTCCTCACAAACCCGTGGACCAAATTGAACCAAATCTGGTGTGCATCTTCATTATCATATGTCAATTCAATTTTTTTTTAAATAAAGTTGCCATGCCCAGAGGGGGCACCACAAGGGCCATAAATCTGACAGCACCCATAAAATACAAAAAAAACTTCTTATTCAGATCCAGTGGTCAGAATCTTTTCGTATTTGGTATACAACATCTCTTGAGGGGGTCAGATTCAAGTTTGTTCAAATCAAGTCCCTGGGTTAAAATTTGGGCTCCCTATTTGAGCCCGACTTTTAACTTAGTGCAATACGTGGAATATTCTTGAAAAATAATCTTCAGATCCACTCGTCAGAATCTTTTCATATTTTGTACACATCTCTGTGGAGGTCAGATTCAAGTTTGTTCAAATCGAGTCACTGGGTTAATATTTGGGATCCCTATGGGAGTCCGAATTTTATCTTGGTGCAATATGAAGAAATTTCTTTGAAAATCTTCTTCTTCTTCTGATCCAGTGGTCAATCTTTTCATATTTGGTATACATCATCTCCAGGGGGGTCAGATTCAAGTTTGTTCAAATCGAGTCCCTGGGTTAATATTTGGGCTCCCTAATTTTTTTTTTGTCTTTTTATGCGTTTTGTTTGATTTTGAAACAAAAAAAAAAGAATTTTGCCTGAAAATTTTAGGTCTCGTTCGGACTGAAATTTTGGACCAAAATTCCGAAATTTTTGTTTGGATTTTTTATGCATTTTGTTAAATTTTGAGACAAACCCCTTCCTTGTTGGGGGGGGGGGGGGGGGGGGGGGGGGGGAAGGCAGTTAGATGTAACAAAATGTTTGGCTGCAGAATATATTTTGAAAAAGGCAATTAGGCGGAGGGAAAAAAATTGCTACAAAATGCGTTTTGAAGGAATTAGAGTGAAGGTATGTTAAAAAAAGGACCTCCATAATAATTTCATGACTTCATTTCTCTGAAGTGTTGGGGAGTCATGATTAGCCAATTGTGATCCAAAATACTTCTTTGAACAACTTGTCAGGTGA
Organism: Pictodentalium vernedei; assembly: GCA_031216915.1. Taxonomy (NCBI): domain Eukaryota; kingdom Metazoa; phylum Mollusca; class Scaphopoda; order Dentaliida; family Dentaliidae; genus Pictodentalium; species Pictodentalium vernedei. The sequence goes on from CM062295.1 coordinate 27,390,653, forward strand.
GCAATTAAGGCCCTGTGGGGCCTTTTGTTTAATTTTCTGATTGAATTAGTGCTATCTAGTTAGACTGGATATGTTTAACCCTTCACCTAACGTAACGGCCAAAACCGGCCAGCGCTATTCTCAAAAATCGCCAGTTAATTTTCATTATTTTTTTCATTTTTTGTCTCAAAAACATAGGTTATGACCCCTCGTTGGAATATGTTTTTGAGACAAAAAATGAAAAAAATTAGTTATTCAAGAATTACTTTTGGAAGTGTCGTCTGCTTTTCAGGTTAGGTAAAGGGTTAATCTTATTCATCAGAAAATTACAGGGTGATCGAGTTGTTACCTTCAGAATGTCTACAATACAGAACTGTATGAAATCCGGGGGCGCGGTGGCTCAGTAAGTAGAGGTGCAGGCTGCAAGCCGAGAGGTCCTCGGTTCGAATCTCACCTGTGGCAACCGCGCCGTGTCCTTGGGCAAGGCACTTAACCCCGATTGTCCACATGGGAGCACGATGATGCCGTGTACTAAGGCGTACTGCAGGTCAATGGTACGCATGTCTTCAACCAATCTAACCCTGCCTGTGCTGCAGTGCAGAGTTACGATGTTGGGGAGCTGGCAGCTGCTCGTCGTTGCTCGGTGGTTCTCTCCGGGTACTCGGCTTCCTCCACCCGTAAAACTGTCACGGTCATGATTAGCCATTGTGCATAAGTATATGACCTTAAACACCAATAAATAAATAAGTAGTATGAAATCCAAATCTCTCCAGGATTCGATTTTTTTTCAGATAATTGAGATGGTTTCCAATCAAATCAAATCAGTAACAAAAGTCAAAATCAAATCAAATCTCGAGGTTTGCCGCACCCTAGCTGAAAGTTTGTCAAAACCAGAATTACCGATAGTTCACGAAGGGTAAACAAAAGAAGTTATATTTCCAGTTGAAGAGTTTGATTGTTGATGATCCTTAACATAAAAGAATTATTGGAGTTCTTGTTCTGTTCATAGAATATCCAAGAGGACAGAGAGAAAATGGAAAAACAACAGAGAGAAGGTAATTCTTGAAATAATAAATGTGGAAAAATTACATCATGGGTGACTCATGTATAAATAAAAAACAACAAATGGAGTGCTTTCTTTCAATTGGAACTTACTTGGAATATACATCTTCAACAATTTCCCTTCTTCTATCAACAGACTAATATAAAATCACATTAATTGAATTGCAATGCTATATGTTTCCAGACCCCAGTGGCCAGGAGTACATTCTAATTGTTAGGCCTAAAAAGTTAATAATCTGTTTTTCAGGCCCTCCCACATGACCTTTTTGGCTGCCGTTGGCTCTCTTTAATCTTTATATGACCAATGCAAACTTTAAAAAAATTAAAATTAAATGGTTTATGTCGAATATTTTATGCAAGTTAATAAAATTGATAAATTTGTCCCTTGAGAGCAACAAGGCTTTGCAATGCTTCAGCATTGCAAAGCCTTCTTGCTCTCAATGGACGAAATACATGACCACCGATGCTATTCTGTAGATTATGAAGCCTAAAACATAAAACAAACCAAGAACATGAACTTTCGATGGCAAAGAAATAATAACAAAAATAAATAAAATAAAAAACCACCCGCCCACATGCAATTTTACCCAAAATGGCCTGAGGAACAGAAGATCTACTTTGCGGGACCTTATACCACCACATTTTAGATTACCTCACAGAAGCTCGAGGGGTACTTCACTGATTACATTCCATCTGGTAACTGTTATTTGTCCTTCCATCGAGGAATTCTCATTATCAACTTCTCAAAAAACTCCCTGACTGATTGATCCAAATTTGGTGTGAATTTTTTTTTTTCAAATTTTGTGTGAATTTATTTTTCATGTAATTCTGCCACACTCACAGGAGGCTCCCACAAATGGAATGCATCTGTTAGCACCCAAACATATTTTTACTCCTTATGGGATCCCAAATTTCTTATCAACCTACCCTACAATTGTTTACTACAGGCTTGCAATACAGTTGAAATCCCTAACTTGGAAAATATACTCTTTATTTTGATCTTTCCCAAGGGATTTGATCTTTCCCAAAATAAGCCCAAACTGGTCGAGTGCTACTGGCGCACACCCAGTAGGGGACGCTCTTCTAGTAGAGATCCACGGCTTCCGGTACCAGTGCGCAGTCATGTAACTAATGAATCATTCTTTTTTCTTCCGCCGGCATGGTGAAATGTGCTTCCACTTGCATTAACTCTTTACCCAACGAATTGCATAATATGCAAATTCAGCAGCTGAAAAAATATTATTTTTCGAAAAATTTCACCAAAACCTTATCATGTGACCCCTCTTTGGAACGAGCTCGTCGAGCTCGTTCCAAAGAGGGGTCACATGATATGGTTTTGTCGACATTTGTTGAAAAGAATAAAAAAAATGATATTTAAGGCCAAACAAAGTATATCTTCTGTTTACAGGCCTCTATTTGTGAAATTGCATGCGGGCGAGCAGTTTTTTATTTTATTTTTTATTTCAGTAATTACTTCTTTGTCATCAAAAGTTCATGTTCTTGGTTCAAGTTTTAGGCCTCATAATCTACAGAATAGCATGGGTGGTGGTGTATTTCATCCATTGAGTGTAAGAAGGCTTTGCAATGCTAAAGCATTGCAAAGCCTTGTTGCACTCAAAGAACAAATTCATCAATTTTTTTAACTTGGGTAAAATATCAGACATAAACCATTTAATTTTTATTTTTTTAAAGTTTAAATTGGTTATAAAAAGAGAGCATGCGGCAGCCAAAGGACCATGCGGGAGGGCTTGAGAAACAAATTTTTTATTTTTTTAGGCCTAAAATAATAAATTTTGAAATCATCTGCGTTGGGTAAAGGGTTAAGAAACAGTGATAATTCAATTCCTTGATAATGGTTACCGGTGACTGGAATTATGGATCTGTGGATCGTATAATAACAGCACTGTGTTTTATATATTCTCATTATTAATTTCAACCACATTTTCATTGTATTCTGTATATTCTCCGTGTTCGCACGCGACTTTTGCGTACCATGCTGTTCGGACATATAATTTTTTGGTTGATAAATTTATGTTATCCTTTTGGATATTATTATTATTATTGGAGTTAGGTGTCAGTGGCGGGGCTGTATGGACAGGATTTATCCTCTCTGTTGAGGGCAGAATTTCTGTTTTTTGGGTCCCTGTCGGCCGTCTCGGTTTAGTTGTGTTCCCGCCGGTCCTTGATTTTCTGCCACCTTTCTCTCATAATTGGAGAGTTCACCTTTTCTTCTAATTCTCTCACCTCTGTTACGCCAAGGACTGTTCTTTGAGGGCAATGCCTTTTGCCCAAACATGTGGTGCGGTCTCGTGGCTGTTCCTCCCGCACCTGCAGGGAAGGGGAACGCTGTCATTCGGGGCCTCCCGACACAACCACGTCTGGTGAGAGTTTTCCCCCTTCTGTGTGGGATGTGCAGTCTTTTCCTGTGGTGGATACTGTGGGAGCTGTTGAGTTGTTTTGTGAAGAGATGCCTGGTTCCGGGACTGTGGTCCCTCTCCAGTCGACATCTGAGACTGTCACTAGGGTTGTGACTCCGCCAAGCTTGATTGCCCTCTCCACTTCTCTCTCCACTTTTCCACAGGTTTCAACAGCTCCCGTCATATCTGCTGCTATTTTTGCTATTGCTGTTCCATCTGCAACGTCATCGGTCACCGTTTCAGCCGCCCTCGGCTTATCCCTGTAGGAGTCTGCAGAGATGTCTGGTAGTATAGATGTGGGATATCGGCCTCAGCCTTCCTTGACTTCAACTCAGAAAAGTCAGAAGGGGCTGCTGGCTGAACCCTCTGCTGTGGTCTATTAGCCGTTGAGCCCAGCAGCCTTCTCTTTGGATTCGGATGTTCCTGGTGGGGTCACCATGGACTCTGTTGCATTTCCATCCATGCACTCTGGTCCGACGGCCAGTTTTGCGGGACCAACGCTTTTTGTGCAGCCTGGACCTTCTGTCCCTCAGAGGTCACCGGCAACTCTCCTGTGTTCCTGCACTGTTGATCCTCGGGGTCTGGTATACCCCTATCAGCATCTGCCTGCAGATGTTTCGGCTGCCACCCATCACCCCACGTCGGGTGTTCTGGAGGATCGTGACTCTTCGTTGGTTCAGAGGGTCAGGAGTGAAGCCACTTTGCCGGTTTGTACCCACGTCGAACCGGGCCCTGAGCTTAGGGAGGCTCTCTCCTTGCTCACTCAGGTTCTTTCCAAGGGCCTTCCTGTTGCCTCCAGTGAGGCTACTAGTGGTTTCCAGGAGCCCTACCTTCCCCCTTCCACCCCCACCCCTCCTCCCTGAGCTTAGGCTTGCTCACTCAGGTTCTTTCCAAGGGCCTTCTAGTTGCCTCCAGCGAGGCTACTAGTGGTTTCCAGGTGCCCTAACCCCCTTCCCCATCCCCACCCCTCCCAAGACATCGCCTCCTGGGATTGGAAACAGGACGCTTTCTGATCCCCCTGGAGTGCCTACACCATGGGAGGCCTCAGCTGGTTTGGGGCTATGTGTCTTCCGACTCGGAGGATGGGTCAGACATACCTGACGTTGAGGGCCAACAGTCTTCTGACATGGGGCAGCTCTTGACTTTGTCAGCCAGGCCACGATCATCGGTAGTGCACCTCCAGCCTGTGGAGCAATCAGTTTCTGGGCGCCTTCGACTGTGCCAGTCGGTACAGGTAGTTGAAACGTTTGCAGCTTTGGACTCGAAGCTGAGTTCCAAGGCTATGAAGACTTCGTTCTTCACCGGGGCTGACACCTTTTTGCCTCCAGTGCATTTTTGTTCCTACGATTCTGCCAATCTGTCAGTCTGCCAGACTTTGACGGTCTTGGATCAGACTCCACCTCTCTTCGGGCTTTCCAAGCCCAACTCGGCCATAATTCCTATGGCACCTCTGGAGTCCCTATTGGGCTTATCGAGAGACATGCTGGGCATGTTTTCTCTCTCTGATCACATCTCTGCTTTGGCTGCTTATCTGCCTCCAGATAGGTTTAGTGGCATACAGTTTCCTTTGCCTGTGATTTCCAAGGTGCTCATGCATCTTACCCACACCCATACCTGTAACACGGCTATATTGGAATTAGTTCGCTGGGGCAATGTGTTTGACACAAGCCGTTCTCTTCCTGAGGGGCAGCGTGATCCTCTTCGATCTGCTTCTTTGGCGGGTCCGTGACTTTTCCATGGTTCCGCGGCAACGATCCGGGATGATGTCCTGCATCATTCCAAAGATCAGCTGCTGCCTAGCCAGCTTGATCAGCCTTCTGTTGGAGGCAGGGGCCGTTCTAAGCCTAACAATCACCCTTCTGCTTCCTCTGTGAAGCCAAGGGCTGATCCTCCTGCTGCCGCTTCTACTTCTTACTCACATGGTAAGGGTAAGCGTCGACACACCAGAGGGAGGACTCAGGATTATTCATCTAATAGAGGAGGTGGTTTCTCCTCTTGCGGAACTCGGCGGAGCTCGAGATGAAGATGCTCACCTTGATTCATCCCAGGTTGGAGGAAGGATATCAGGGTTCGCAAACCATTGGGCTACAATCACATCCGATCCTTGGGTGTTAGATGTTGTCCAGTCCGGGCTACGAATATCCTTCTGGTGGCACCCCACTCTGTTGGAGTGCCTCTTCCAACAGAAGTTCCTTCAGACGTTTCACGTCGGGAGCTTTTGATCATGGAGATGGACAATCTCCTGTCAAAAGGGGCGATGGAGGTCGTCAAGAACATTCATTCAGTGGGATTTTATTTCCGCCTGTTGTTGCCGAAGAAGGATGGCCAGCTCCGACCGGTTATCGATCTGAGTATCCTGAACCAGTCTATCATTGCTCCCAAATTCAGCATGGAGACTTTCAGGTCGGTTCGCCGCTGTATACACCAGGGAGATTTTGCTTCCAGCATCAACCTGCGAGACGTTTACTTTCACGTTCCGATTCATCGGACATCGTGAAAGTATCTCAGGTTTGTTTTTCTGGGGCAAGTTTACAGTTCAAGGCCATGCCTTTCGGCCTCAACCTGGCTCCTTGGGCCTTCACCCAACTGATGTCGCATGTGATAGCCTTCCATCGCATACAGTCCAGGGTGACTACTTCGGCATATCTGGACGATATCCTCCAGAGGCACTCCAAGGCTGCTCTTCTGGAGTCAGGTGTCGATACATTGTTGAGCTTGCTCATGTCACTAGGGTCCAGAGTCAATGAGGAGAAGTCAGACCTGGTCCCTTCTCAGTCGTTTTGTCATCTGGGGATGGACTTCCATACTCAGCTGAATATGGCGGCAGTTCTTCGGGCAAGGGCTGTGATTCTCTCAGTTTTCAGCCTGACTCTATCCCAGTCCCCGTCCATGACAGCTCGGAGTATTCTCCGGCTGCTCGGTCTCTGCAGTTCGGACTCGCATCTCATTCCTCTCAGTACGCTGCACGTAAGACCTCTCCAACACTTTCTGCTCAGTCGATCCTCTGGATCTGGTGCTTCAGTTACCAAACTCTCTTCATCGTCACCTTCTTCTCTGGATGGATGTTCAGTGGATTATGCAGGGAGTTTCATTGACTTGCCCATGTCTGATCATGTTCTGATGGCAGATGCCAGCGATCTCAGATGGGGTGCGAGTTGGATCCTTTAGGTCTTTCCCTTCATGGTGTATGGGAACAGGATCAAGCAGCTCTTCACATCAACTGGAAGGAGCTTCTTGCTCTTCTTCTGCATTTCCGGCAGTGGATACCCCAACTTTTGAATCGTCAGGTCCTATTGTCCGACAATTTGACAGTGGTCACTTACATTCAGAACCAGGGTGGCACGCACTCGGGTCCCATGTACGAATTGGCTCGGGATCTTCTACTGCTAGCTCAGGATGTCAACACCGGAGTGGTTGATCGTCACATTCCCGGTCGTCTGTACGTCCTAGCAGACTCCTTGGCCCGATGGGGCAGGGTCATTTCCATCGAGTGGTGGCAGTGTTCCAATCACTTTGGTCGATCTCTTTACGACCCGTTGGAACCATCAAGTGGACACTTTCGTGTCCCTGTGTGTCCCTGTGTCCAGATCCTCTGACTTTCGTTGTGGATGCTCTGTCACTCAATTGGAATGGTCTAGTCGGCTCTGCCTTCCCGCCGGTTCCGATTCTGCCTCAGGTTCTGTCCAAAATCAGAACCTGCAGTTGTCGAATCATTCTGATCGATCCCCTGTCGCCTCAATGGGTGTGGATCAATCAGCTCCACTCTCTGTTGGCGGCGGTTCCGGCTCATCTCCCTCTACATCATGACCTTCTTTGCCAATGTTACCCGAGGAGGTTTCACGTCGACCCGACATCATTGTGCCTTCACACATATCTTTTGTCAGGTCCTGTCTCCTCTATAGAGGTTTGTCGAGATGAGCAGTGGAGTGCATTTCTTCTTCAAGGTGGCACTCCACTGGTTTAGCCTATGCGGCTAAGGGTCTTCTGTCGATGGTGTGCTGATCACTCTGTTGATTATGCCAATCCTTCGATAACACAGCTTGTGGAGTTTCTGGTTTATCTGTTTGATTCTCGGGGTCTCCAGCCTGTTACCATCAAGGGTACAGGTCCATGCTTTCGGAGACCTTTTTGTATGTGGGAAAGCTTCGTATCGGCACTAATCCATACCTCTCCAAGCTTATTCAGCACTTTTTTTTTGAAAAGGCCTATGATTTTGCAGCTTACCCCAAGATGGAATCTTTCTTGAGTGCTGCTTTGCTTGGGGAGGGTGGGGGGTGCATTGTTCGAACCTTTATCCCAGGTGGATATGCGTTTTCTCACATACAAGTCGGCTTTTCTGATGGCTTTTGCCTCAGCCAGACGGGTTAGTGAGCTTCCTCTTGGTTGATCTGGTCTTTTTCAGGAGCTCTGCCAACAGTGTTACTTTTACCACTGATTGCTCCTTTCTGGCCAAGAATCAGATACCACCAACAACTCCACCTCCTATCTGTATCAGGACTCTTTCTTCGGCTGAGGGTAATCATCCTTTGTTCTGTCTGGTTTGTGCACTTCTCATTTATCTCAACTGGATGCAGTTCATTAGGAAAGGCATGAAACAGTTCTTTCTGTCTCTTATTCCTGGTCGACACAAGATCTCTCCTCAGTCTATTTCTTGATGGATTTGTCTTGCTATTTGCACAGCTTATGCTCGTCTAGCGACTGATGATTGTATTACCAATCGTATTTCTACCCACGAGGTGCGTGCCTTGTCTACCTCCTGGGCTTATGCTAATTCCGTCAAGTTGTTGGATGTTATTCAGGCAGCCTACTGGAGAAATGCTTCTACTTTCTCCACCTTCTATCTGCGTCAGTTGCAGGAGCAGTCAGAGGACCTTTTTTCTTTGGGCCCTTTTTATTCTGCTCAGGCTGTTGTCTACCCTAGCCATTAGGCTTCAAGGTCAGTTCTAGCCCTTTGCTGTTTTACTGTCCTTTCTGTCTGTGTGTCACGCAGTGTCATATGCCTCATCTCTCATTGTCTTTTACTAATGTTTGTGATGCTAAGGTTTGATAGGCCTTGGGAACTCTTCTTCTGACCTGCGGTTCCAGTGCAGTCGGGTTATGTGGGGGTTGGTTATGTGATTCCCTTCTCCTGTTGTCTATTCAGCCTGTAGTAAACAATTGTAGGGTAGGTTGATAAATCTAATTTTTATAGTAAATTTCCTTTCTTATTATACCTACCATAATTGTTTACGTGGAGGCCATCCCATCTTCTTATTCGGGTAAGAATCCTTCCTCCTCACTGATCACTCCAATGTTGGCAGATTCAAAGAATGATTCATTAGTTACTGACTGCTCACTGGTACCAGAAGCCATGGATCTTCTGTACTACGAGAAGAGCGTCCCCTAGTGGGTGTGCATCAGTAGCACTCGACCCAGGTTTGGCTTATTTTTTTCTTCGTGCTTTTGCACCACTTTTCTTTCCCAAATCCCTTGGGAAAGATCAAAATAGAGAGTATATTTTCCGAGTTAGGGACTTCCACTGTAGTAAACAATTGTGGTAGGTATTATAATAAGAAAGGAAATTTACTATAAAATTTAGATTTTCTCTTAGTGCAGTATGAGGAATATTCTTCAAAGATCTTCTGTAGATCCATTAGGCAGAATCCTTTGATATTTGGTATATAGTATTACTATGACTCCTAGATTAAAGTTTGTTCAAGGCATTAGCATGAGCATTATGCCCAACTGATTTTGGGGTACCCCCGCCCGGAAATATATCATCAATGGATCATATAGCTCCTTAGTCCATTTATAAAAGCCCTTGTACCGCAAATTTCAACTAATATAGAGCTATTGTTGATTAGACACAAGTAATTTACACCAGGTTTATGAACTTGCATATGGACCCTTCATAAAGAACGAACAAATCGTCACGCTTTTAGTGATTCAGCCTGGTCATTTGCCAAACTAACGGGCCAGTCGTCAAGTCACTCGCCAGCATCCAACACACTCTTCACCAACTAGTCATTTGCCGGGTCATTCACCAGGTCATTTGCCTTGTCACCCGCCAAGTCCTTCACCAAAATCATTCATAATAAAAGGACTACGCCAACATTGTTACTCTGCCTCTGATGAAGTACATACCTGTATGAAATCAGTTGGGCAATTTCTGGGATAACGAATACTCAGGTCCTCTCGGACTCATGTAGTCAGTTTCTTCTGTTTATTCGATAAGATTAGCATTTGTTCAAATGGGACCCTCCAGGCTGCTAGAGGCCTGGGTTGGGTGGCAGAGAGGGTCCATAAAAAAAATCACCCTGTTGGTAACCCCATTTAAGAGGTAAGTGGTGTGGTCCAATGGGTGATTTTTTTTTGCCTCAACTGTGTCCGTGCTAGAAGCCACTATCAGGGCTCTATGCTGAAAGCCACTACAGCAGATTTAGTGTTTGAACTAATCTGTTGTTGGCTCAGCAGTAGAAGACAAAATATCAATATAAAATTGTTTTCTTTTACAATTTATTGGAAAGTGCCAATTGGCACTGTCCAATAAATTTGTGACTAAACAATTATTTATGGGCAATATCTTGCTAAACTAGGGCTCCTTTTGCTTGTAGCAGGCCTAAAAATAAGCAGTCTGACATTTGCAGAATGAGGTCCCCAGAGGATGAATTTGATGATATCCCATACAGTGGGACAGTTTATCCTCTGGGTACCCCTTTCTGTTTAGTTTTGAGACCCTGATTCAAATTGAGGTTCACAGTGGGTAAATTTAGTGATGCTACCCTGCTGTGCAGGGTAGCATCACTAAATTCACTCTCTGGGGACCTCATTTTGCAGATGACAGCCTGCTTATTTTCTGGCTTGGCTGGTAGTGTGATATCTTTGAAAAAAATACTCACGTTACAAATTACTATTGAAAAGAATTTAGCGATATACCAGTTAAAATGAATTTTGAAGGATTTGAGTGATTAAAATTTTTTTTTTTTTAAATTGTCCAACTGACCAACTGACTAAACAATGAGTGATTACAACCCTATGGAGACCTTATGTTTCCAATATAAAGGTTCTGTATGAATGGCACAATGATCTTGTAAATAAACTTGTTTATTTTTGTCACCTCTAGCACAGCGACAAGACCGTCATTAGCAACCCTTGGCAAAGTTTTGGCTGTTAGTCGCTGCAGGGTTAGTAATCCTGAACTCATTTTAGTTTATTTAATTTCAGATTACAGTCGACGTTATCCAAATTTCACATTGGCTGTGGCGTGTTGATCAGAAATTATTTTATTAGATTTGTGTTCTATTTGATGTAAGTATGCCAATAACATAGAGTGTTTTTACTTGATCAAAGATTTTTCAACATTTTTAGCTTAACTTGACAAAGTCAAGATAAGCTACATGTATTGCCATCACGTGTGTGGAAGTCTCTTAGTCTGTGAGCCTGTGCACATTTTCCCTTAGCACAGACTACACCCCATAGTTCTTTTCCGATCATCACAAAATTTCATATGCAGGGTTGAGGTCATGTCTAGATGAGAACGACCCCTTTTGGTCGCGATCGGTCAATCGTTATGGCTGCCTGAGCCCAAAACCCCAAAACCTTTTAGCACAGTCTACAGGTCGTATTTTTGAAGGGACTTCATTGTAACTTAGTAGGATGACTCTGTATAATGTCTGGATGAGAACGTCCCCTTTTGGTCATGATCTGTCAACTGTGATGGCTGCCCAAGCTCAAAACCCAAAAACTTTTAGCACAGTCTACAGGTCCTATTTAATATGGAGGGATTTCATTGTAACTTGATAGGATGACTCCATATGATGTCTAGATGAGAACGTCCCCATTTGGTCACAGTCTGTCAACCGTGATGGCTGCCCGAGGCCAAACCCCCAAAAACCTCTAGCACAGTCTACAGGTCGTATTTGTGGAGGGATTTCATTGTAACTTGGTGGTATGACTCCATATAATGTCTAGATGAGAATGTCCCCTTTTGGTCATGATTGGTCAACTTTGTCGGCTACAGGGGCCCAAATCCTGAAAACCTTTAGCACAATGTACAGGTCGTATTTATGAAGGGATTTCATTGTAACTTGGTAGGGTGACTCCAGATAATGTCTAGATAAGAACGTCCCCTTTTGGTCATGATCATTCAACCATGATGGCTGAACAAGCACAAAACCTGAAAACATTTAGCACAGATTATGGCTCATATTTATGAAAGGATTTCAGTGTAACTTGATAGGATGACTAAGTATAATGTCTAAATGAGGACATCCCCTTTTGGTTGCGAACAGTCAACCTTGATGGCTGCACAACTTGATAGGATGACTCGTTGTGGAATAATTTCACTGTAACTTGGTAACTTTGGTTGACATATATTAATTATGAGGGCCTCCTTAACTCACCCCTCAATTCTTTAGTACAGTCTTCACCTCAAATTATTTTTATTGAAAACATAACATACAGGGAACAGAAATTAACATATTCTCAATTATCACAATTCTTGTCTTATTTCATAATCCTTTCATAAACATTCAACATTATCCTTTTCGTCAAAGACAACGCACAGTCAAGTTAAGCTACAGTGTCATTGACACTTTCATTTGTTCATTGGTGTTTGAGTGTTCGTTACATCATCTATTGCTATAGCAAGTACACTAGACTGGGTAAAATTTTAGAAAATATCATTACCGAGCTGGAGGGCAAAATATTTGACAGTGGTTCTTTTGGGTTATCAGCACTCTGTGACGCACTTTCCTGAAATTTCTCTGATACACAGAGGATATCTACGCTATTTTAGTGAATATTGAGAATTATCTCATTTGTGTAGACCTGAAAATATTATTTTTCACTCTCGTAAGCGCTCATGAAAAATAAAACTTTCAGGTCCACACTCTTGAGATAATTCCCAATATTCACTAAAATAGTGTATATTTTCTTTTTATAATATACTACATGACATTCTACAGCACAATATTCAACCTAATTCGATTCATTTCAAAACAATAATAAAGATCAGGTAATCGTTCTATCAAGCCTGTACTAACCAAATCACTCAAACATAAAAAATAGTCCCACTTTCCCACGACAAATTGATCACTTAATTGTTCAACTCACAGATGAAATTTAATAATTATAATACAGTGGAACCCTGTGAATTGAATAGCCACTTTGCCCGTGAAAATTATTCAATTAACAGGAGTTTTTAATTAACAGGGATTGTGTCACTTTCCTGTATTATGGAGGTAAACGTAGCATTTATTCTATTATAACTTGTTTGACAGAGCTCCATGAGCTCTGTCAAACAAGATATAATAGATTAAATACCTGTATTGGATGTACTGAGGCCAAATAGGTCTATAATCAAGGGAAAACTGGGGAGAGTCAGGCTAATTTCTTGACAGGTTACAAGATTTTTTTATTCAATTAACAGGAGTTTACTCTATAACCTATATTCAATTAACAGGTCAAATTTGTACTGGAGGTATGCTAAATGGTTTTGTGTCAGGAAATTATATTCAATTAACAGGGATATACAATTAAGAGATATCCAATTAAGTGGGCTCCACTGTACTACAAATGATAGTATTCTCATATTTTTCATTAATGTTGATTTTTAGAACATTTTAAATGTCAATTTACAACAAAGAATTTGGAATTGAGTGCACCGACTCATCAAAAAAAAAAACTTTCTGGGCTAATTGATCAACAAGATTTTTCAGAAAAGTTACCCAGTTCAAGGCTCAATATCAGTCTCGGAGTCACTTTCTAATAGAGAAAGTTTCTGTACATCTAATTATTTTATTTTATTATTTTATTATCATTATACATCTAATTTTTCAGTCATAGAATCACCAGAATGGCTTGGAATAGCATGAACTTCTGGTATGGCTGTAAAGCCGGCACTGAATCGCTTGTAACAGCATTGAAGGCAAAGTAATGTGCCAAAGCTTGACACCTTTTAGGAAACTATGGGGGCGGGGGAGGAGGGGGCGGTATTCCTCATTTGTTATCCTTCAATTCGATGGATATCGAGAAATATCTTTTAGATATTTTGTGATTATTCACTGGGCCAGTATATAATAAAAGTCGATATTTTTCACACTGTTGAATAGGTATTTATAGAACATGGAGTAAGAGTATGAATAATAAAGGAATAGATGAACTCCACTATCTTGGCTTTTTGAACATATTAATAAACTTATAATACTTTCGTTCTTCTGCTTTTTTGTGAAGTGAAACTGTTGTACTCTCTTTTGTCTGCTCCCACTATTTTCGGAGGTTCTCTCTGAGAGAGCTTTTATCTGGGGATCTCCTGCATGGGATTTTTTATCAGGAAACCTTGCAGTAAACAAGATTTTGTAAGATGACTCTTTCTGGGAACACTGTTTTGAATGAGATAATCTTGTTCCAGTGACATCTGCGGATAAATTTTTTTTTTTTTTAGTTTGTAAAGGTTAGCAGGATAATAAACTGTTTTTTAATTTTTATCGCATACAGCGAAGCTTAATTATTTGGATATTTCCTAATTGAATAACCATGTTTATTGCATATGTGGAGAAATTGTTCGGAAAATTGTACAGCAAGGTCAACGTGTGGAGGGTTTAATCCGCTGGCTTCAAAATGCTGATGTGTTTTCCCATGTTAAGAAGGTAACTGTGCATGTTGGCATAAACTCGTGTAGGCATCAAGTTTCAACTAGTGAAGAAAAAATAACAGTCCTCATTCAGTTACTGAAAGAGAAATACCCTCCGGCGAAAATTGTTTTATCTTCGGTTTTACCAGCTCCGCAGCATCCTACTGTTGACTCATTAATCAAAGAAATAAACAGAAGATACAGGGGTGCTTGTGGGAGCATGGGGTGCATATATGTAGATAACACTAGTGGTTTTGTCTCAAGCGGTGGCTTATTACAGAAACTCTTGTTCAGGGATGATTGGCATGTCAACCACGTAGGGATTAAAGTACTGGCGAAGCGTATGAAATATGACCTACACAGCTGGAACTACTGTGATAGCGACACTCCAAATCACAGAGCTAATGAACATACTCCATACATGCACGTGGGTGGGATCAGCTTATCAGATGAGACATCTGAGTATAAACTGCCATATGCGCCGCACCGAAATGACCAATTACAAATTAATTCCGTTACAGACAGCACAGCAGGAGTCTCACATCAAACATCATGTGGAACACCAGGTGGGAATTACTTTGTTGGTGGATGCAGGTGGGTAAACATTTCATGGACGGCTGAGTCGCATATGAAATGTTTAGCTTTTTGCTCCCACAGATGGAGTAGTTTCGGGACTCGAGAAAAATATATATATCATAGATACATCATAGTCTTTGTAATGTTTTTTTTTTTTTTTTTTTATCCACTAACGACTCTCAGGTATGGTCCTTTCCATCCTCGAGTAGGAACAAGGGATTAGAACGCAATTTGAAGACATGCAAAATCCCCAAAATTTAAGTAATACAAATTACGGATCATTTAAGGAAATATATATATATTTGTGTATATAATTATATATATATATATATGTATGTGACATTCGTGGTCGGAGATCAATTGTTACTTTCGCACCCTATCGTGTGGTAAGCTTACATCATGCATTGACAGGGCTGGTTAAATGTGTGGTCAAGTATAGTAGTATGCTAGGTGGGGCCCCTTGGAACTTTTCGCTGGTAAATGTCTGACCCGATAATTTCCACCCAGGAGTTATCAACGCCTGGTGGACATCCCCCAAGGAGTGCAATATAGTTATGAACGAATGGTTAACTTGACTTCATACCTTTGTTGCAGTCTGCTTAGAGTCAATAACGCTAATGTGGTCATAAACACCAGCGCTAAATATTCGGGTGGTGTGAGCTTGCTACTAATGTTAGGGTGGGGGTTAGGCATATATTGGCACGTTGTTTAATACGTTTTGTATTCAGTTCTTCAGGGTCTGTGGCGTCTGGGCCAGCGAATTTACACATACAGTAAATGGCGATTATAAGTCAAACCGATGTCCAGCAGAGAATGTGCTTTACTGTTTGGAATGCACAAGGGCTGGTTAACAAAATTGATGACCCGGATTTTACGTGTCTGTTGAAAAATATAATTTCATTACAGTAACGGAAACTTGGCACTCCAATAGAGATGATATAAATATCTCCGGCTATACTTGTGTAGATATGCGACGTAATAATGCCAAGAGACAAAAAGGTGGAGTTGCGTTTTACTACTTAGACAAGTACAAGCCATATTTTCAAAAGTCATTTACAGTTGATGACCTGTCACTATGGGTACAATTTGACGGGACTGTATTTAATTTATCGTGTCCAGTAGTTTTTGTTTCCGTTTATATTCCACCCCGTAACTCAACTTACTGGGTATCAAATGATGTAGAAACCTTTGTATATAGCGGTATCGAGAGTAAACTAAAAACATTCTCTGAAAACACCATGATTATAATGGGTGGTGACTTTAACTCACGTACTGGTAACCTGCCGGATTATATTACAGATGATTGTGATAAGTACGTGCCATTACTGAGTTCTTATACTGTCGATTCTTGCTCAATTCGATCAAGTATCGCTATCACTGTGAATTTGTACGGAAGGCAATTACTTTTGTTATGTCAAAGTGCAAAGCTGAGAATAATTAATGGGAGGTGTCACGGGGATGTTATGGGCGGTTTCACCAGTTATCAATATAATGGCGCAAGCGTTGTAGATTACATCCTAATCTCCGACATGTACATATCCGATGTGGATTATTTCTGCATGAAACCGCTAAAGCAACACTCAGACCATTGTCAGTTGACCCTTCATTTAAAGTATTCAGCGGCAAACGCATTTTTTAAGCGAGAGGAAAAGTATATGTATGCAAAGTCCGAAGTATTAATGAAATGGACCGAAGGTAGTGTCGCAAAGGCCTTAAATACGCTAGCATCTCCTGCTATGAGAACCAAAAAAGAGCAGCTCATAATGAAATCATATGCCGAGAATGTCGAAGGTGCTGAGAATGCAGTACAAGAACTAACGGATATGCTTGATTTCATAAATAAATCTGCCACCAAAAGGGTTTTGTGCTCCAGGCCCAAGAAAAGACAAAAAAACAGATGGTTCGACAATGACTGAAAATATTTTAAGAACCGCATGGAGAGGGCCATACAGTCCCTTAAAGAGCACCCCTATGATAAAACCAGAATTTGTGATTTTTTCAAGGCGAAAAAGGAGTACAAAAGGGAAACTAAGCGGAAATTCAAATTATATTTCAAAAACATTTGCGATCATCTGGAAAAACTATCAACCTCGGATCCCAAAACGTATTGGCACAAAATTCAGGAAATTCGCAAAAACAATACAGTAAAACCTGTCTTGAGAGACCACTGTCTTGAGAGACCACCTGTCTTGAGAGACCACATCTACCAGGCACCGATTGGTTTTACTCTATAATGGACCTGCTATGGGAGACCACCTGTCTTGAGAGACCACCTGTCTTGAGAGACCACTGTGACCTGGTTCCAAATTGTACTTTTATGCCATAATGGACCTGTCTTGAGAGACCGCCCCTTTGAAGACTGAAACCATGACAAAAACTTTTTACCTGTTCTGGAATTGGAAAATCCATTGTGGTTATACTAACATAATTAAAAATATTAAAAGCTCTTAATTGGGTTTCAAATGTTAACTCATTAAAGATTGAGATGTTTTTATAAGACCCCTGTGAAAAGATTAGGATTATTGCTGAATAAACAATTTCGTACATACCTGAAATGTGACAGATAGGAATACAAATAAATTTGTGTTGAAAATCTTTTTGTAACAAATTGAAATGGACTGTTATAAAAATTATAAAAATAAATTAGTGTTGAAAATCTTCATTGAAGATTTTCAACACTAATTTATTTTTATAATTTTTATAGCAGTCCATTTCAATTTGTTACAAAAACTTCATAAAAAAAGAACAACTACAAAGTAATTACAAAAATCCATTCTTCTCCATTTCCGAATTTTGTGGTTGGTTATTCACTGACTTGAGAAAACCTGAAACCTCTTATGAGAGACCACCTGTCTTGAGAGACCACTTTTGTGTGGCCCAAAGGGCGGTCTCTCAAGACAGGTTCTACTGTATAGTTGGTTAAATTTGTTCTACTGTATTGAAGAAAATTACTTGGACCCAGACACCTCTGTGGTTTTTTTTAAGTCTTTACTTTGTGACCCGAAGAATGGGGAAGGGTCAGGAAGAACCCACTCTTTAAAAGGAGCCTCTGGTATCGGATATCTTCTGAATAATGATAAACTCACTGCTACTTAAATTCTCAATGCAGTCAATCAATTGAAAAATAAAAAGGCACCAGGTTGTGACAATATATCCAATGAGCTCTTGAAAACAGTTTTGCCAAACCTGATAGATCATGTTGCAAGATTGTTTAATCTAGTTTTCGACTCAGGTCATTATCCTATTACGTGGAGTAAATCTGTTCTCACGACATTATACAAGAAAGGAGACCGATATGACCCTAACAATTACAGGGCAATAGCCGTAAGCAACGCGATGGTAAAGCTGTTCAACAAAGTTATTAATGAAAGGATTAATAACTTTCTAGAGGACAACAGTCTCATCAGCGATAATCAGTTTGGGTTCAGGAAGAGACGCAGCACAATTGATGGCACTTTTATACTTAAGACAGCGGTAAATAAATATAGAATTAAAAAGCCGTTATACACGGCCTTTGTAGATTTTAGGAAAGCATTCGATACTGTCGACAGGAAAATTCTCTTCGAAAAGTTGCAAAATATTGGTGTATGTGATAAAATGCTAAAAATTATTCAGTCCTTATAGAATTCAAGCTATTATCAAGTAAAAACAAAAGTTGGACTAGGCCCAGCTTATTTATCTACCATTGGCGTGAGGCAAGGCTGTGGGATCTCCCCAACATTGTTTAAAATCTATATTGACGACATAAAATCATACTTGGATAAAGACTGCACTCCTGTTTCTTACAATAATACCTACATTAACCATTTACTTTTCGCTGATGATCTAGCTCTAATTTCAGACTCTGCTGGTGGACTTCAGCGATATCTAGAAAAACTAGACGAATACACTAGAACAAATGCCCTCGACGTAAATATCGAGAAAACGAAAGTTATGATTTTTCACGCCTGTAGTATAAAAAATCCACCTAAATTTTATATCGGTACAGAGCTGTTGTCGTACACTCCACAGTACACATATTTGGGCTTATCGTTTACAGCCAATGGCAAAATGAAAAATGCACAGAAGGAGCTGAGACTTAAAGGCCTAAAAGCTCTCTACAGTTTACAAAATGCGTTTAAGAACAAATGGTTTCCGCCAGTGCCCATATCCTTGAAACTATTTGATTCACTCATTAAACCAATCCTGCTTTACGGAAGCGAAATATGGGCCGCTGAATTCAACAATGTACCCAATGTTAATTACCCATGTGAAAATGTTCACCTTCAGTTTTGTAAAACCTTACTGGGGGTGAATAATAAATCGTCGAACCATGCCGCAAGAGCCGAACTTGGACGTTACCCTCTACACATCGCAGCCTCTCTCCAAATGCTGAAATACGTTGAGAAATTATAGCAGTCAACCCCGTCCATTTTACTAAGTGAAGCGAGAAAAGAATACGAAAATTACACAAATAGCGATTCAATATTACTCAAATATCAACTTATTGTTGGAAATCGAAAAACTGAAAACGATTCCGGTAGAACGCTGGACTTTAAAAGCTGCTGTAAATTCCTAGAACAGGCTCACATTGAGAGGTTTTTTAATGACATACATGATGACAATAGAAGATGTGGTGAAAACAAATTGAGGACATATAGGGGGTTCAAGGTAGAGATGGGCAATATACCGAAAAACCGAACCGATACCGATATCATGGGGACACCGAAAAACCGAACCGACCTAATCTTTGAATACCGAAACCAACGGTATTTTCAATTTTCCCTGTGCATTCGCTATTTATAAGGCCTTGATGAGGATTGATAGCAATTGAAGTGTTCATTTTCTTGAAAGAAGTGACTGATTTTATTTTTCAGTTTTGTTAAGCCTTAAGGACCAGGGCAGTTGTACTAAATTATCAATAGTCTACGGCCTGTACATGTCAAGTTGCTTAGCAGTGATTTCTAGCCAAGTCTTGGCTGCCTTAACAGGCAGCCAAGACTTGGCTAGAAATCACTGACCAGATAATTTTACTGCTGTCATCAGGCCCACCTAAAGATGACATCTTCAGGACACACATTCTATGATTACAGACGCCTTAAGTGGAGCTTGAAAAGTTAAGGCGTATTTAGAACAAGTCACCAAATTACTGTAGATATGATCTGTGTTGACAAAAGAATGACAATGTTGAGCCCATCAGCAATGGCATGCGTAGCACTGTGATAGAATGATACAAGAACAACTTATTCTGTATTTTTCTGACATGGATTCCCCTTTGGTACTATCAGTGAATCTGAAGTCACATACCGAATACCGAACCGAAACCGCGGTATGCCCACACAAAAATACCGAAACCGATACCGAACCCAAAATTCCAATACCGCCCATCTCTAGTTCAAGGAAACATTCAATCTGGAACCTTATCTGTTACACACCACGTCATTAGAAGCGAGAATTCTATTTACTCAGTTACGTGTAAGCAACCATAAACTTCGTATAGAAACAGGTAGGCATATGCAGCCACCCGTACCTGTACACGAAAGAATGTGTCCCATATGCAGTGCTGGTGCCGTAGAAGATGAGTTACATTTTGTAATGGATTGCAGGGAGTACGAAGCGATCAGGTCTATTGCGTTTCAGAAAATTGAAAGCGAATGTCCTCAGTTTTCTGATATGTCTAGCTCGGATCGGTTCGTGTTTCTTATGAAAAACGAAATACCATCATTATGCAATGTTATCTGTGATATGATCCGGCAGTTCTTTAAACAACGGGAATTATTGTACAGTAAATAAATAATATAGTGAAAATGTCCCGATAGAATGTTTTTGAATGTGAATATTTGGATTACATTATTCACCATATATATAATACTATGATTTTGTATTTTTGCAATCTGCCTTGTTTTTGGTGTATTTGCTAAATAAATAATCTAATCTAATCTATAATTTCCAAACACCAAACCCTGCAATCAGCTTACTTTTATTATTCTGTTGACTTTGAAAAGTTTATGGAGTTAACTTATATTAACCCTTGACAGGGCTTAAGCCTTTACCCAATGCAGACGATATCAAAATTTATTATTTTAATTACTAATTTTTAAAATTTAATAAAATATTTCAACAAAACCATATCATGTGACCCCTCATTGGAACGAGCTCGATGAGCTCATTCCAATGAGGGGTCACATCATATGGTTTTGTTGAAATATTTTGAAAAATTTCTTTCAACTGCTTAATTTGCAAATTACGTGGGCAGTTGCGGGAGTTTCGTTAGGGTTAAAGTGCGAATTAGAATCAATTCATGCGAATGATTCTCACTAGTAAAACAATGAGAATCATCTTTGATTCACGCAAAATGGCCATGTGATTTCTTGTCCTAGATTCTAAAAGTGGTTTTAAGAAACCAGAAGAATTCTTATTCTTTTCACCCTCATAACAAGGTGACAAAACGTCACTTAGCAGTGGTGTCTAGGGAAGTCTTGGCTGCCTATATAGGCAGCCAAGACTTCACTAGACTCCACTGCCATGGCACTATAATTTCCGTCAGCAGGATCACCAAAACCGTCCATGTTGGAACATGTATTCTACACGTACACGTATGACAAGGAACTGTCCAAAATTGAAACTGGGTCCTTGAATGTTAAGCTTTCGAAAGTGAATAAATATAGAAGTTTCCTTTTTACTATGGCATATGTACATGTTGCAGTCACACAGGTATAACAGTACTCTCAAATTCTATATATTTAACTGGTAAAGTGCAGAATTATTTTTGTCATCAAAATTTGTTCATGCGTTTTTGCTTTGTTACAGTTCATGAGAGAGTGCCTATATGCACTCTTTCATAAATTGTAACAAAGCTTATTCTAACAGACTAAATTATTTAACTTCAAGGGTGCGCGGTGGCTCAGTAGGTAGAGGTGCAGGCTGCAAGCTGAGAGGTCCTCGGTTCGAATCCCACCTGCGGCAACCGCGTTGTGTCCTTGGGCAAGACACTTCATCTCCATTGCCCACGTGGGGGCACGATGACAACGTGTACTAAGGCATACTGCACGTCAATGGTACGCATGTCTTCAACCAATCTAACCCTGCCTGTGCTGCAGTGCGGAGTTACGATGTTGGGGAGCTGGCAGCTGCTCGGTGGTTCTCTCCAGGTACTCCGGCTTCCTCCACCTGTAAAACTGTCACAGTCATGATTAGCAATTGTGCATAAATATGTGACCTTAAACATAAATAAATAAATAATTTAACTTCAAAGGTAAAATGAAGCTCATCCACCAAAAATGATGCCTTTAAGTTGAAGCACCTGCACTTCAGAATAAAGCCCCAAACTCTACTAGTTGAGAACTGAAAACTGATTCTCACAACAGAAATTTGTGTCAATCAAAACGGAATCTTGTGAACAGTGACAAATTTTAAGGTCTGCTTAAAGCTTTAGCCTATTTCTAATTTGGATCACTTCTTACTGCAACAAAACAGGTGTGATAAAATACTGACTTTAAAAGTCCTTCTTGGTCAATAAGGCCAAATGTTTGTAGCAGCCTGAGTTCAAAGATCCATTGTCTCTCTTTATAGCTTCACAGGTTTGTTGCATCAGGTGTGTCTGAGTCAAACTGTAGTGCCTGTATAATAAGGTAGCAAAAATCTAAAATAGAGTGCTGTCACTGCTGTGTTCAATTAAAATGTATTGCAACAGGCTAGGCATGTCATGTTTATGTCTGATATTTGCAGTTAGTTATTTAACTCTTAATCCACTGAATATTTTACTTGGGTTAAATGTGCTCAAATTTTACAAATTTTAATGGCAAGAGATTTTCTGTCCCGGACAGGAATATCCATCAGCGACATGCAAGGAGTTAGTGCATTACCAGAAGTGTTGTTTCATTTGCCAATGTATTGTGCATGACAATGGTGAGATGTAATCAGATAGATGCAATTGCATGTGATGCAGTTTGTTTTGCTAGGTCTGCTGTACCACTTGTGGGTGATGGTGTTAGAGAACAAAGTCTTTTTAGGTACCGGTAAGTGGCTGCATATATTGCAGTCCCAATTTATCACAAGATTGTCAGGGTTCATACAGGCTTGAAATGTCATTGAATTTTCAACCTTGGCCCTAAAAAGGCCCTAAAATATATGAGTGCCTTGAAAAGCCCTTGAAAATTGTCAAACTGCCTGGATCTGCAGTTTGGGCACCTGTTATATGGGCAATGTACCCGTTTTATTCACTAAAAACATGACTGAAGTGATTACTAAACATCAGTTATGTATGTTTTGAAGTCAGTTCCACAAATTAAATTCATTAAAACCAACACAAACATTGCTGTTCTCTTAACCCTTTATCTAACATGAAAAGCAGATGACACTTGCAAAAAAATTCTTGAATAACTAATTTTTTTCATTTTTTGTCTCAAAAAACATAGGTTATGACACCCCATTGGAATGAGTTCGACAAGCTCGTTCCAATGAGGGTCATAACCTATGTTTTTGAGACAAAAAATGGAAAAATAATGAAAATTAAATGGTGATTTTTATCTCAACTTGACAAAGTCAAGCTGAGCTATTGCCATCACTTCTCGTCTGTCGGCGTACGTATTTATGTACGTACGTACACACGTATGTACTTACGTCCGGGCGTATGTACTTATGTATGACCACAATTTCCTTTGGCACACCTCTCAGGTCGCATTTATGATCAGATTGCTTTGAAATTTGGTATGTTAGTTTGGGTTGACCTCTAGATGGGAGCTATTGATTTTCTTCAATTTCCGTCAAAAAATGTTGCTGCTGGCAACTTTCTTCGAACTTAGTTTAGTCAAACCTCAATATTTCCCTTTGGCACACCCTACAGGGCACATTTAGAATCGGATTGCTTTGAAATCTGGCATGCTTGTTTGGAGTGACCTTTAGATGGGATCTATTGATTTTCTTTCATTTCCATCAAAAAATGTTGCTGGTGGCGACGACCTTTGAACTTAGTTTAGCCAGGCATCAATATATTCCTTTGGCATGCCCTGCAGGGCACATTTATGATCAGATCGGTTTGAAACTTTGTATGCTCGTTTGGTGTTACCTCTAGATGGGAGCTATCGATTTTCTTCGATTTTTGTCAAAAAATGTTGCTGCTGGCATTGACCTTCGATGAACTTAGTGCAGTTGTGCATCAATATTTCCCTTTGGCTCACCCTGCAGTGCACATTTTTGACCAGATCACTTTAAAACTTGGTATGCTTGTTTGGGGTGACCTCTAGATGGGAACTATCAAATTTCGTCCATTTCCATCAAACATAGTTGCTATTGGCAACAACCTCTGATGAACTTAGTAAAAACTTTGTGCAGTTAGCGCATCAGTATTTCCATTTGACACACCCTGCTGGGCACATTTATAATTGGATCACTTGGAAACTTGCTGTGCTTGTGTGGCGTGATATCTATATGAGAGTTATCGATTTTCCATTTCTGTTAAAAAATGTTACCGCTGGCAACAACCTTTGAACTTAGTTTAGTCAGGCTTCAATATTTCCCTTTGGCACACCCTTCAAGGCACATTTGTGATCAGATCACTTTGAAATTTGGTATGTGTGTTCGGGGTGACCTCTAGATGTGAGTTATTAATTTTTTTTCATTTCCTTTAAAAAATTATTGTCGTTATCGCCAGCCTTTGAACACACTGCATTTGTGTAGCAACTTATCCCTTTTGCACTCTCTGAAGGGTATATTTATGAATTTCCATAAAAAAAGAGAGAAAAAAACATTGCCACAAGCAATGACCTTCAAACTTAGTGCATTTGTGCATTAACATCTTCTTTTGGCATGCCTGAGAGGGCGCTTTCATTATCAGGTTGTTTTGAAACTTTGTATGCTTATGCAGGGTGGCAAAGATAGGAGCTGTCGATTTTCTTTTCATTTCCATCAAAAACTGTTGCTGTTAGCAACAATCTTTGAATTCATTGCATTTGTGCATCAACATTCTTCTTTGACATGGCCTACAGGCCACATTTATCATAGGATTGTTTTTGAACTTGGTGTGCTCATTGGGCGAGACCTTTAGATAAAAGCTATTGATTAGCATTCATTTCTGTGAAAAAAAGTTGCCATTTACAATAACCTCTGAACTTACTGCATTTGTGTATCAGCATTCTTCCTTTAGCCAGTCTTACAGTTTACATTATAAGTTACATGGCGTGTAGCTGGCTGATACATTTCCATACAAGGCGATGAGTGTTCATATCAGGTGAGGCGAAGCCGAACCTGATATGAACACTCAGAGCCTTGTATGGAAATGTATCAGCCAGCTACACGCCATGTAACATATTTATTATGTCGAAAGTCCATG
Source organism: Pictodentalium vernedei (assembly GCA_031216915.1). Classification (NCBI taxonomy): domain Eukaryota; kingdom Metazoa; phylum Mollusca; class Scaphopoda; order Dentaliida; family Dentaliidae; genus Pictodentalium; species Pictodentalium vernedei. The sequence continues at coordinate 27,415,608 of CM062295.1, forward strand.
TAAATCAAGCGATTAATAATTTTCTCCATAAACAAACAACGGCCCGGAATTTATTTTTCAGGAACCACTATTGATAGCACCGTGCAGAATCATGAACAGTAACAGGCACCGGTACGTGTAACCATGGTAATTGTAAACAAATCATCACTTTGCGAAGGGCGATTGCTGTACTTGTTTACAAATGAAACGAATCGCTGCTTGCCACTGAGATCAGTGCTGCTTGCCAACTCGGCATAATCTGGAGGCCCCTTGCGTACATTTACTGTTGTTACTACCTAAAAAGGACTAATAAAGCAGTTTTGAACATTAAAAATCACTTTTTTACTGTAGAGCAAACAATAACAATAACGCAACTTGAACTTTGAAGTTGAATCTGAATTTTCTATTCACCTCAAAAACCCGATCCAAACAGTGACTGAAGGAGTCGTAAAACAAAGAACTTTTCAGACTACAAATATTATCTTCTGCCCATCTTTTTACATATTTAATGTTTTAAATCACAAAATACGGTATCTTGAAAATATTTTCGGAACCTAAATTCTCTTATTTTGTTTTAATTCAGATTTTGAAAATTCGAAGTGAGGGGAATTGCATCAAAATAGTAATGGCAGCTACTCACCTGATATTAATTAATATCAGGTGAGTAACCCGATACGGTGGAATCTTTAGAAGGTATTCCAGCATTTTGATTGGACAAACTAACTTTGAGACATAATAATTAAAAATGCATGGATTACTCTTGACGTTGTGCACACACAATGCTTTTATGTTGCAATTTCACCAAATAACATCGGTACCAATGATCTTCAATTTTGCCATTTCACTTATAACTTACCAAGTTCAAGTTTGTCAAGTTGAGCTACAGTGTCATTGACACTTTCATTTAGAATAGCACTGACCGGTTTTGGCCATTATGTTGGGTAAAGGGTTAATGTCTCAACCAGTGTAATCAGTGGGAGGTTTATGAAACCCTAAACAGCTCGAAACACCTGTTTTGAGAGTAATAAAAACATCCTTATTCTTTTTCTACCCTTGCAATTACTAGAAACTCTATGTCATCCCTTGAGAGCAAACAGGCACCATCTGCAATGATAAATCATTGCAGATGGTGCCTTGTTGCACCCAAGGGGCAAATTATATTGTCCCTAAATCCCGATAAATTCTGTCTTTTGATTGGTCAGAATGCCGCCTTGGACAAATACCCATGGCACCTAACATCCAAAGTATATGAGAGTGTGCAACAACCGGGGTATATGGGCACGCAAAACATCAAGAGTATATGGTTTAAATGATAGCTTTTCGCTCTCGGTCACCTCGATATAAAAATCAAACCAAAAAACCTGAAAATAGTCACAAATATCATCAGATTTCTGACAATTCGATGATATTTTGCTGTTATAAATTAAATAATCGAGTAATTAAATGAAACAACTTGAGAAAAATAAAATAAGAGCAAATATCATCCCCTGAGTTCCAATGTGTTCTAGTAGCCAGTAGGCACATAGAACACATTGGAACTCAGGGGACGCTATGTCAACAAAATACTGTTTACTCATTTCCTTAATGACCCAAAGAATGTAACTCTATCTGTTGTCTTCTGCATTTGTAAAAACAAAACAATTATTCATGAATTTGGTCCAACTGATTGCGGTGCGTGAGAAACGCATCCGCAGATTTATTTCCACTATATTTCTATTGTGTTTCAAACTGGACAAAAATGTTATCTCTGCTGACATGTATGGTATATGGAGATTTAATACCCGGATGTCTCATTTAAACACCTCCCCTGTGGCTCGGTGTTTAAAAACCCACATCCAGGTATTAAATCTCCATATACCATACATGTTGGCTGAGATAACTTATATTGTCATTATTATTAGTAGGTAATGCAGAATGATTAAAACAATTAAAATACTACAAACAACATACAGTTAAGAAACTAATATTTTGTGCAGATTTAATTATAAAATTCAGCTCCGTTTAATTAGAGTGACCCTAAATTTTTATACATCTGGCCCTAAAAAGGCCTTGAAAAGTCCTTGAATTTCAAAATGCTAATTATGTATAAACCCTGATTGTGAGTCAACTGATCTTTTAAGGAGGGATTCCGCCAAATAGTTAATGAGATGTGACATTGTGGATATTTCAGTGATGTAATGGCTATGGGAGGGGATGAGCCCAAAGTGTCCGATGCGATGGTAAATGTTTAGGATTGCAGGATGGTAATGTATGTAACAAATGGGAGCATGGTAGTAAGTTTGTTCAGAGGTCGTAATTGAAGAGTCTAACTGTTGTTTAGCACTGCTCGCTGATTCTCTCCGAAAACTCGGGCTCCTTCCACTAGAAAGCTGTCCGACACAATATGACCAGGGACCGACCTGGGCATGCGCCATTGCGTATTTGGCTCTGAAACATCAGGACCTGGCTCTTAAATCTCAGAAATAGGCTTCTCAGTTGGCGCGTAACTTCTCAGATCATATTTTGATATTCTTTCGATGGATAATCAAGAGAGACACTCTTACATGTATTATATATATGATTATCATTTATCATTGTTGTAGAGTGCTTAAGTTAATACTTCAAGTCTTAATTACCAAGCATTAATCTTCACTGTGGTTTCTGATCAAGTCTTGGCTGCCTAAATAGGCAGCCAAGACTTGATCAGAAACCACAGAGAAGATTAATGTTTGCTATAGTGTACTAAATGAAAATGATGAGAGCTATTACATACTTGCAGTGTGTGTTACAAACAGCAGTGTGGCTCCATAAATTGAAATCTGGCGCATGAATTGAAAAAATAGGCTCCGAGGCTACAGCGTATTTTAAATAGTCCTGATCGGTCCCTGTACGACTCTGCATGTTGAAAGTGTCCTTAAACTCCAACAAATAAACATGTATAACAAATGGAGTGCGGTTTATAGTTTTCCATTTCTCTTGATTGTGGATCATGTGTTATCAGTCAAGGTCTGCTACTTTATGGAGGATGGACTCTATCATGTCTTCCTTGTATAACAACATGGTTCTTACAGACTATTGAGTCTGTTTACTTTTCTTAACAAAACAGGTGTCCCAATATGCAGTTTTTGGATAAACTTGCAAGTTACATTCCAAGTTCTTTGGCAGATGTTCACCGATGGTTTCTGAAATTAAGAAGTACATGTAGGTGAATGGAGTTTTATCATTGCAGTAATGGTCAATGATATGCTTTGTTCGGAGATAGCCAGCAAGGAAGGGGAGGGAAAATTCTGAAATGTATTACTGAAAATCTGCATTCTCATTGATTTTCTGGAGTTATATCACTAGTCTGATTGTTTGATAATTAGGATGTATCCCTCCCCAATCCTCACCCCTGTTATTGAGAAAAACATAAAAATGCTCTGATAAGACATGATTGAGTTATGAAACAAAACAAACATACTATCAGCCAACCTAGAATGTCACTTTTGTGACTGCATTTTTTTCATTTTACAGGGTGTCCACACCCTTGAAAAGTCCTTGAATTTCAATCTTACTCCTTGAATTTTGAAAATTCAGAAAATGTACTTGAAAAGAACTTGAAAATTCATCAGACTCCTTGAAAGTCCTTGAATTTTGCCCTATATCATTTTTACCTGTGTAATAGTGGGCAATTGAAACATCTCTTTTGCACTTTTTTTTGTTGAAAAACAAGCCAGAAAATAAGCAGACTGTCATCTGCAAAATGAGGTTCCCAGAGGGTGAATTTGGTGATGCTACCCTGCACAGCAGGGTAGCATCACTAAATTTACCCTCTGTGAAACTCAGTCTGAATCAGGGTCTCAAACCTGGGCAGAAAGAGGTACCCAGAGGATAAATTGGCCCACTATATGGGATAGCATCAGCAAATTTGCCCTCTGGGAACCTCATTCTGAAAATGACAGATTGCTTATTTTCTGGCTTGTTGAAAAACGAAAAAAAACGAGCATAAATAATGAATAATTGATGTTTTGCAAAAATGAGGAATTAAAGTTCAGGCATTATTTAACTGGGTGTCATTCTGTAAGCACCATAATTTGTTACAGTACATTTTGGAAGCACAGGCCTGTCATTTTCAGGAGAGCAATTTATTTGCTCACCTACGGCTAGCCTTAAAAATATTAAGGAGGGCGAAAACTAGCCCTTCTGGCCTTAGAAAATAATAATTACCATAACCGCCTATGCCTAAAACCCACATCTTTTAAGATCTCTGCTACATGTACATTAGTGGTCTCTGTAAGACGGCCACACTGCCCCTCCAACATTTCTGGGCCTTGCCAAGGCCCGAAGGTGTGGGAGGGGCAGTGTAGCTGTCTCACAGAGACTACCTTGTTAGCAGCACCAAATAAAATGTACAAAGCCCACTTGACAGAATTCATTAACAGTAAAACTTCATTTTGCAATTTTAGCTTTTGTAAGCTTGAGGAGAGCTAATCGCGTGCCTAGGCCATGCGAGGGGTGCAAGTTTTAGCCCTCCTGCATTTTTAAGAATGCTAGGCCTGGAAGCACCGTTTTTCTGGAATTTAGAAGGATGAGGTAGAAGACATTTTAAAGTAGGTAAGGCTTCTAAAAAAGGTTATATTCCAAATGTACATTTTAAAAAAAAAACATTCTTGGAAAATGCTGATATGTCCTTGAAAAGTCCTTGAATTTTTTAGCTCACATGACTGAAAGTCAGGGTGAGCTTTTCTTATGACTCTTCGTCCGTCGTCTGTCGTTCGTTGTCCGCCGTCCTGCGTGAAGGTGGTGTTTGAGCCTCTTTCTCCTAAACCACTGGCCACATTTTAATTAAATTTCATGTAAGTAGTGGTTATATAGGGGCATTTTGATTTTTATCCAAAATAGGTTTTGGCTCATATTGAGCAGAGGTATAGGGAAAAAATGGCCAAATTTTTTGAAAATCTTCTTCTAATGAACCACCAGTAGCAGAGACTTGATATGTGGTATACAGAGTCCTTTTGAGGTTTAGAATCAAGTTTGTTCAAGAGAAGTTTGTCGGGCGTTATTTGCCTTCGTTATGGGAGAGGCAAAAATTTTGGCCACGCCTAAAATTTCTATTTTCAGAACCGTGAGGTCGATTTGAAACAAATTTGATATGAGATGATAATGGGTCATAAGTAGTTGATTGATGAAAAAAAAAATTTTCTCATTGTCCCGTGGGAACCTCGGGAGCTAAAAATAGGAAAAACCTAAAAACTGCCATATCTCCAAAACTACATGGCACAGAGAATTCTTATTTTGTATAAAGCTTACTTTTATCCAGTAGAATAGAATGGTTAAAAAAAATCCCTATCAGTTTGATCACAAGGTACTTTTTTCAGGACTTTGAAAAAGTGCTGAGTCAGCACTTTTTAACACTGTAGGCAATGGTAAAAAGATTAAAAAATCTTCTTCTCCAGATCCAGCAGGCAGAGTCTTTTGATATTTGGTATGCGACATTGTAGGGTGGATCTGATTCAAGTTTGTTCAAATTGGCCCCCTGGGTTCATATTTGGGCTTAGTATAGGAGCCCGATTTCGAACTTAGTGCATTTCAGGCAAATTTCTTAAAAAATGTTCTTCTCCAGATCCAGCAGGCAGAATCTTTTGATATTTGGTATGCAACATTGTGGGGTGGATCTGATTGAAGTTTGTTCAAATCGTCTCCCTGGATTCATATTTGGGCTCACTATAGAAGCCCGAATTCGAACTTAGTGCATTTCAGGCAAATTTCTTAAAAAATCTTCTTCTCCAGATCGAGCAGGCAGAATCTTTTGATATTTGGCATGCAACATTGTGGGGTGGATCTGATTCAAGTTTGTTCAAATCGGCCCCCTGGATTTATATTTGGGCTCAGTATAGAAGCTCAAATTCGAACTTAGTGCATTTCAGGCAAATTTCTTCAATAATCTTCTTCTCCAGATCCAGCAGGCAGAATCATTTGATATTTGGTATGCAACATTGTGGGGTGGATCTGATTCAAGTTTGTTCAAATCGGCCCCCTGGATTCATATTTGGGCTCACTATATATAGAAGCTCGAATTCGAACTTAATGCATTTCAGGCAAATTTCTTCAAAAATCTTATTCTCCAGATCCAGCAGGCAGAATCTTTTGATATTTGGTATGCAACATTGTGGGTTGGATCTGATTCAAGTTTGTTCAAATCGGCCCCCTGGGTTTATATTTGGGCTCAGTATAGAAGCTCGAATTCGAACTTAGTGCATTTCAGGCAAATTTCTTCAAAAATCTTCTTCTCCAGATCCAGCAGGCAGAATCTTTTGATATTTGGTATGCAACATTGTGGGGTGGATCTGATTCAATTTGTTCAAATTGGCCCCCTGGGTTTATATTTGGGCTCAGTATAGAAGCTCGAATTCGAACTTAGTGCATTTCAGGCAAATTTCTTAAAAAATCTTCATCTCCAGATCCTGCAGGCAGAATCTTTTAATATTTGGAGTGCAACATTGTGGGGTGGATCTGATTCAAGTTTGTTCAAATCGGCTCCCTAGATTCATATTTGGGCTCACTGTAGAAGCTCGAATTCGAACTTAGTACATTTCTGACAAATTTCTTTGAAAATCCTCTTCTCAAGATCCAGCAGGCAGAATCTTTTGATATTGGGTATGCACCATGCTTAGGGAGCAGGGGGGGGGGGGGGGGGGGGGGTGTGGGGGTGAGATTCAAGTTTGTTCAAGCCAATTCCCTGGGTTCATATTTGGGCTAAATGAGGAATTTTCTTTAAAAATCTTCTTCAGATCCAGCAGTTGGAGTGTTTTGATATTTGATATGCAGCATCCTTAGGGGGTGAGATTCAAGTTTGTTCAAGCCATGTCCCAAGGTCCATATTTGGACTCACTGTGGGAGCTTGAATTGTAACTTAGTTCAAAATGAGGAATTTTCTTTAAAAATCTTCTTCAGATCCAGCAGTTGGAATGTTTTGATATTTGGTGTGCAGCAGCCTTAGGGGGGTGAGATTCAAGTTTGTTAAAGCCAAGTCCCTGGATTCATATTTGGGCTCCCTGTGGGAGCCCGAATTATAACTTAGTTCAATATGAGGAATATTCTTTAAAAATCTTCTTTTTTTGTAGATCCACTGGTCAGAATCTTTGGATATTTAGTATAAGCTTTTCTTGGGTGGAGCAGATGCAAGTTGTTGAAATCAATTCTCTGGGTTGATATTTAGGCTACCATATTAGGTGAGTGCCCTCAGGCCCCTTGGGGCCTCTTGTTTTGGTCCTCTGTAAGAACCCTGTTTCATAATTCAGAAAGCAAGTAACATACAGGTAACTAAAATGGATTTAATGCAGCTAGCAAGATAAAGAATGCTTGATGTGTTGAACACAGTGAGCATACCTTCATCTTGCTAGCTGTATGGTGTGTTGGATATTCATCAAGATCAAAGCATTCCATGTCATGAAAATCTTGGGGAACAGCGCTCTCGCACAGAAAAAGTATGGGAATGGTGTTTGCCCATGTTCCTTCAGGAAAACATCTCTGCAGTTACTTGTTGGCAAGTCTTGGCTTCAAACAACCACAAAGTGACAGGATGCATAGGATGTCAAAAGTGTATCAAAAATTAATATAAAATCTCCAGACCTTTAAGATGAATAAAAAACATCTTCGTGATCTTCCAAAGAATTATTCTGACAACCGCAGAATTTGCTTCATTTATCGACTAGAGCGGGTACGGTTTTGATTTTCAGATTCGGTTGCGGTTCTGTTTTTCTATGTGTTAACCCTTTACCCAACGCAGACGATATCAAAATTTATTATTTTAAATATCTTTTTTTACAATTTTTCAAAAAATTTCAACAAAACCATATCATGTGACCCCTCATTGGAACGAGCTCAATGAGCTCATTCCAAAGAGGGGTCACATGATATGGTTTTGCTAAAATTCTTTGAAAAATAGTTTTTTTCAGCTCCTGAATTTGCATATAACGTGGGCGGATGTGGTCGATTTGGGGGGTAAAGGGTTAAGAACATATGGTAAACAAGAGTTCAGGCTTCTTAACAGCCCCCATAGTTTGAACAACACCACTCATCACAAAAAGTCATGTATTTAAATATCCCCATTGGATTCAGCCAAATTTCCATTTCATCATTCTTAACCCTTCTATTGCCATACAGCACCACAATAGTACATGCCACTGCCATGCATCCAGTGGAATTTCACAGTAATAATACATAAAGGTTGGATACATAGGCATAACCTTTAGAGGAATATCTTGCTGACACTTGATATGTTGGTAGGTATAGGTCCAGACGCTGAACTGCATATGATACTCAGCAGCCATATAAGGTCACATGACTGTGGCAACCAACATGGCCACCACACCAAAGTAAGGAAATATCGCTATATTCTTGTGTTTTGTGCGATGGAGTCAAACTATATGTAGCCATATAATGGATTTTTATACTAAATGTTGTACAGCTATTGTTAGAGTACAAATAGATCATCAGTTTTGGAAAAAATATTACAGATATTCCTTATATTGATTTGGAGAGGGGGCATATTGAAAACCATGATGCCTTGCGATAGTCGGTATGGCTGAATCCAGTATGGATCAAATGGATCTTCTAAAACATATATTTGCCAGTCAAAACTAACTGGGTCATTTGTTGACTCTGCTGACTCTTCTGCCTCAAATCCTGCAGAATTTCTGACAGCACCAACATTTCAAATCAAATTTGGCCTTGAGGGGTTAATACAGCCATAGTTTAGCCTTGAGAGGTTAATATACCCATATCTCTGGCTATATTCTTGAGAGATTCCCCATCTTCAGTTTCAGAACCATATTTGCTATCTGGATCTTGAAAAATATGCTCTATAATCTCACTTGTCTTGAAATGTTTCCAAGTGGAATTCCTCGCAGACATTTTGTCGGAAAGATGTGCCAAAACAAACATACTTTTTGATCCAAGCGGTATTCCTGTCTGTGGGTGTTTGTGATGCAAAATTGTACTTGACCTTTGATATTGAACATAATGATATTGAAAATCACAAAAAATAAGAGAGTTACTTCCCCTAGAACAGTCGTACTGCTATCTAGTTTTAAATTTCAACTTCAGTTGCGATCCGCAGCGATTGGGCAATTTGACTTTAGTTGCATTTGGCAGCGAAACATTTAAGGGTTCTAGAGTATCCATTGCTAAACCCACTGAGGTTTTTTTTTTTTATTATTTTTTTTTTATTGGGATTTAACGAAACATTAACAGCCAGGGTCATATCATGTCGGTGACAGTTTTATGGGTGGAGGAAGCCGGAGTACCCAGAGAGAATGGCCGAGTAACGAAGAGCAGCTATCAGCTCTCCAACATCGTAACTCTGAACTCTGCACTACGGCACATGCACGGTTAGATTGGTTGAAGACATGCACACCATTGGACGAGTCAATATGGGAGAAAATGTGACAGAGAAAATGTGACAATGTGAACACAAAGTGAGAAAATGGGGAGAAAATGTGGCAATGAGAACACAAAGTGTTCACCCATTGGCTGGGTGGATTGACGAAAATCCATAATGGTTACTGATACATTTCCCTTCCAGGAAGTGAGTTGGATCAGTTTATTATGCACAAATACAGTAAAACCATTTGGCCAGTTTTTGCTGGGTTCAGTTTACTGGTTAGTCGCAAAAACTGGAACCAAACTGGAAAACAAGAGATACTCTCAGCAATATTATTGACAGAACACTGTCCACAGTACATGCAATGAAGTATTTGCTCTATTAGCTCTTAATTGTGAGCTCTCTCAAAGATAAATCCACAGTCTATTATAAAACTATAGGAACATGATCAAGTCCTTTTTAGCTCAACTTTGACGAAGTCAAATTTGAGCTATTGTCATGGCCTGTCGTCCGTCTGTCCGTCCGTCCATCTGTCCATCCGTCCGTCTGTCCGTACGTCAACAATTGGCTATGGCTCGGGCTAGAGGTCGTATTTATGAACCGATCTTTACGAAACTTCTTGTGTACCTTTGTTATGACCCTGGGACGGGAACGAGTGTTTTTGGGTGTGGTCCGAAATTCAAGATGGCTGCCAGTGGCCATTTTGTACCGATGATGCAAAAATCAGTTTTTTGTACAGAACTTCTGTATGAAAGTTCTGATTTGAATAAAGTTTTGTATAAATGTATAGTACAGTGGGATACATCACATATAATACGGGTTTTTTTCTCGTGCGTAAATTATGCAAATTAGACTAACTTTGATTTATTTAGTGTTACTTTCAGAGCTGTAAGTGCCAAGCTGCTATGGCTCGGGCTAGAGGCCGTATTTATGAACCAATCTTTACGAAACTTCTTGGGTACCTTTGTTATGACCGTGGGACGAGAACGAGTGTTTTTGGGTGCAGTCCCAAATTCCACATGGCTGCCAGCAGCCATTTTGTACCGACGATGCCGAAATCTGTTTTTTGTACAGAACTTCCATATGAAAGCTCTGATTTGAATAATTTTTTGTATGAATGTTTAGTACCATGGGATACATTACATATATTACAGGTTTTTTTCTTGTGCGTAAATTATGCAAATTAGGCTAACTTTGATTTATTTGGTGTTACTTTCAGCACTGTGAGTGCAAATCCCAATACGGCTCGGGCTAGAGGCCGTATTTATGAACCGATTTTCACGAAACTTCTTGGGTACCTTTGTTATCACTGTGGGACGAGAAGGAGTGTTTTTGGGTCCAATCTGAAATTCAAGATGGCCGCTAGCAGCCATTTTGTTCAAAATTAAGTGCAATCAGATTTTTGCGCAGAACTTCCAAATGAAAGATCTGATTTGAATAAATTTTTGTATGAATGTTTAGTACCATGGGATACATTACATATAATACAGAGTTTTTCTCGTGAATAAATTATGCAAATTAGGGGTCCGGGTGGGACTTAGAAAATTTTGGACCAAAATCCAGAAATTAGTTTTTTGGTTTTTTATGCGTTTTGGTCAATTTTAAGACAAAAAAAAAAAAATTTGGTTTACACTGAAAATTTGGGGTCTGGGTGGGAGAAAATTTTGGACCAAAATCCGGAAATTAGTTTTTTGTGTTTTGATGCATTTTGGTCAATTTTAAGAAGAAGAAGAAAAAATTTTAGTCCGAAAATATTTTGTTTGGGACTGAAAATTTCCACACAAAAATAATAATCTACAATGATTGGTCTTAATCTGTAGTCCATTACAGTCACCTTGTAATTCTTTTATTATTGTTGACTGGGCCAAAACAAATACTAATTCCTGTCATATTCATTATTCAGTTGTCTTGGTCACAGCAAGTACTAATTCCTGTCATATCCAAGTTGAGCTACAGAGTCATTGACTCTTTCATTTATTGGATACTCCAGTTAATTGAATACCTCTTCACTGGCAAAGAGACTATGCAGTTAACAGGATACCAATGTAATGACAAAACTGTCCAGTCTCCCAGTGTGCAAATCTTTCCCTAAAAATAATCATTGCTTTTTAAGGGTATATTTTAGGGGTATTTAACATGGTTATATGGTCACAATTCGATGCAAATCACGATCTTTAACCTGTGGTTTCATATGTACCGCAATAATTTTTATGGAAAAGGTCCAGAGAGAAGAATAAAATGTAGTGATGAGATCTTCATGTTCATCTTTTGTTAAAACAAATAACTTAGAAATGCTGTTTTGTTCAGAAGTTCCCCTAACAAATGTGGGGATCCCAGGAAGTGGAGTAGTGCTTTTTTCACATAAGCATCATCAATGTGGGTGGTATCATTTTGAATGAGTTGGCTTTGGTAGTAGAATTGAATTAATCTTTTCTTATTTTTCATTAACCCTTTACCCAATGCAGACGATATCAAAATTTATGATTTTAAATATCATTTTTTTTAATTTTTCAAAAAATTTCAACAAAACCATATCATGTGACCCCTCGTTGGAATGAGCTCAATGCGCTTATTGAGCTCATTCCAACGAGGGGTCACATGATATGGTTTTGTTGAAATTTTTTTTAGAAAAATAATATATTTTCAACTGCTGAATTTGCATATTACGCGGGCGGATGCAGGCGATTCTTTGAATAAAGGGTTAACTGTCTTTTCAATACAAATAGAGGACATATGCAGAAAACATTTTCTGAATAGCTAAATATTTTCATTTTTTGTCTCAAAAACAGAGCTTATCATCCGTCATTGGAATGGACGTGTTGAACTCATTTGAGCAAGGTGTCTTAAATTATGTTTTTCAGGCAAAAATTGAAAAAAAAATGAAATGGATAGTGATTTTTGCAAACAATGCTGTCCAGTTTTAGTCATTATATTTGTTTATACTACTCAAAGTTTGCTAAGCACCAAATATTTGACACATCATTGTGAAATTTGCTCGTGACATATTTGCGATATTTTTGGTGGATATGATTGAGGAATGTATTGAGATGGTCCCCAGTGTTTACATTAGCTCTCTTGACAGGCAGACTTTTCGTGACAGTCATGGAAAGCATGTACCCCTTGATTTTCATGATGTTTTCGTATACTGTCTACATGTACATGACATGTGTAGGGTATTCAATCTTCATTTCAACACAAACCCTTGTGATTTAATGATTGAATATGGCAAATGCAAATGTAAGAAGACATTTGTCTGAAGCAGAAATGTGACGGGCCGTAGGGATGGTGGAGCAAGGGGCTATCCATCGTCAGGTAGGTGAAGTCCTTGGTGTGCACAATATGGTGATCACCAGAGCCTGGGCAAGATTTCAGCAGTATGGCACACCAGTAAGACGGCATGATGGTGGCAGAGACAGGGCAACATCTGCAGCTGAAGACCGGTTTTTGATCACTCAGGCCCGTAGGAACTGCTTTCCCACAGCAACCCAGCTTCGCAGTGATCTTCAGAATGCATCCGAGGTAAATGGTTCGATGCAGACTATCCAGGCAAGGTTGCACGAAGGTGGTCTCCGATCGAGAACACCATGTATTCGCATTCAGCTGTCCCAGAACCATCTCTAGGCATGATATGAATGGGCCATGGACCATGTTGGATGGACCAGAGAAGATTGGCGACCTGTCCTTTTTACAGATGAGTCAAGCTACTGCCTAGACCACAGAGATAGGCGTTCTAAGGTATGGAGAACACCAGGAGAGCGATTTCATGCAGCCAACATTTCTGAGCATGACCGCTATGGTGGAGGGTCAATCATGGTCTGGAACGGCATCAGCAGGGATGGACATACATAGCACTGTGTCCTTGAACATGGTACATTGACTGCACAGTGGTATATTGATGAGATCCTGGATGTCCACAACAGAATGTATGCAGGTGCAGTGGGTGATAGATTCATTCTGATGGACGATAATGCCCATCCTCATGTTGCCCATGCTGTCCGGGAGTACCAACTTGACAGAGGTATTGTATTGAGTGTATGGTCAGGCCAGCAAGATCCCCTGACCTCAATCAAATCAAACATGCCTGGAATGAGTTGCAGCTTGGAATTTCAGTCCTTCCATTCCAGCCAAAAAGTGTCCAGGAGCCCGGTGGCATGCTAGGCCAAGAATGGAACAACATCCCACAAAGAACCACCAGAAACCTGATTGGGAGCATAAGAAGGCGTTGTCAAGCTGTAATTAACAGTAATGGGTCTCATACTCGATATTGAATCCATACCAGTTCACTCCGTCAACTTTTTGGCAAATTGAAAAAATTCTTCTTTTACCAATAATATCTATTTTCCATGGTTAACGTATTCAAAAGCTGAAAAATAATGTCAAGCACAAATAAAATCTTAATTTCTGTACTTAAATCATTAAAGATATAATTATATAAAAAATATATACACTTTTCATTACAATATTTCAACTAAAACGTAAAACAGGTAGTTGGATCCACATGGTGCTTAGCAAACTTTGAGTAGTATATGTTTGTTTTACTGGTAAAATAAGATCTGGCAACCATCTCCTGGTGTGGAAAATTGTTTACTTCTCCTTCAGATTCATCACAAGTTTATTGATATATGTCAGGACACCTGAGGCACCGTAAGGCCTGGGCTGACGTGGGGTTATTTAGTCCCGCTGATGAAATTGCGGGAAAATTAGACCAGCGTGAAGGGTCGGAATCCAAGTGTCGCGAACTCGGCGCTGGGAGCTGAGTTAGACCGACGCCATGATCCCTTCTCTGCCAAATTGGCCTGAAATAGGTTCGATTTCCGTTAGGTGTGATTCCTAATCACTTCAGGCTGTATAATGGAAAGAATGATTTAAAGTAACAACGATTCTTTTATTTAAACATAAAAATAAAGCCATTCCAATATTTCAACAATCAACAATTCGATTCTTTTCACAGAAAAGGGGTTGCTAGGGTTAAATAATTCTCAACAATTATATAGTCATTCTATAGCCCTGTACTGGCACTATAGTCTACACACTGGAAATGTTACTACCATGAGCTCGCCATAAGAGCTTCATAAATCTGAAATTATATTACGGAGAGCTCGCCATAAGAGCCTCACAAATCTGAAATGTTATTACCGTGAGCTCGCCATAAGAGCTTCACCCACTTAGGCTCAAATGTCAACGTCTGCACGTAACTGTACCTCTGGCTGTCGGAGGGTTCCGACCAGCAATGTTTGTCATCTATAAAGCCACTGTACTTCTGATTTGGGTTAGATATTGTCTACTCATACCTTATGTGCCTTTTGAAAGTCCTCCGTGAAAGTCCTATTGAAATGTTCACTGTTCCTGGTTGAATTCACGATTCACAAATGCCTCTTTTTGTGCTAGGGTGAGATTGTCACTCACACCAATCTCCTGTCAGTATTACGATTCTTCGTCAGGAAAACAAACTACTCACAACGCAATCAGTCTGATGCTTCAAAGGGGTTAATACGCACAATACAATTAACCTACACTTCTGACTATTGCAGGCTGATACCTGCTACTCAACAATCTAAACTTTAACGTTTCACCTTGGGTTTTCCTTCTCAACGGATTTGGCACTGTAGCCGCCTATCAACCTTAAGCTAAATCAACCGTGGAATGCCCTGTCTGGCGATTCCAGCCGTTTCAAGGTCCTGTGATCGAAGGTACCCCTATGCTAGGAAACAGAGTCCGCCTGCCCTGGACTTCACCAACGTGTGTGTGACCCCAAGTGCGTGTCTAATGCTCTGCTCTTCAAGGTATATATACTTTTTACCCAAAACTGTCAGGTGGACAGACACTCATCTGTCCATCTGCCAAAACGGTGGGAGATGATGTATATCGAGGCAGAATCAATACAAGTCATCTCGCGCGTGACTTAACGGTGATTTCACTTGTCGAGAGAACCGATTCGTTCCTGCCACTCATTGCAAAACTAATGATCAGGTGACGACACGGCAGACATTTCTATCTTTTAGAATCTTGTTTCTCAATTGGCCGTGACGATATCCTGCCACCAACCGATTCCGTCTCGTAAGACTTGCATCTACTGTATAACTTAAATGAGATTAGACCTTATCTAACATACCGTTTCTCCCCTGGGTCCCTGCGCTGAAGCTGGATATACACCACGTGTGTTTTTTCCATGTCCTGTTTCACAGAGAAGTGCAATTCACGTAGGTTTTTCGCCTTGATGCGGAATATCTTTTGAACTTACAATATCTTTATATATGAGGCCCCCCTGCCCCTATATTTAGGCTGGCATTGCTCTGACAATATACAGCATCCTTGTGAGTGAGATTCAAATCCCTGGGTTTATATTTGGGATGCCTGTGGGAGCTCAAATTTTCACTTGATGCAATATGAGGAATATTGTTAGAAAATCTCTTCAATCCACCAGATAGATTTTTTTTAGATTTTGTTATACATTGTGTTTATGGAGGTAAGATTCAAGTTTTTTCAAATCAGGTTTCTGGATTCATATTGGTGCTCCATATCAGATTTTAACTTTGTACAATATGAGGAAATTTCTTTAACCCTTTACCCAATGCAGACGATATCAAAATTTATTATTTTAAATATCATTTTTTCAAATTTTTCAAACAATTTCAATGAAACCATATCATATGACTCCTCGCTGGAATGATCTCGACGAGCTCATTCCAACGAGGGGTCATATGATATGGTTTTGTTGAAATATTTTGAAAAATAATACTTTTTCAACTGCTGAATTTGCATGTTATGTGGGCAGATGGAACCAGTTCATTGGGTAAAGGATTAAAAATCTTCTTGTTCAGACCCTGACTGGTCAAAAATTTTTTTATACTTGTTATTGATTATCCTTGGGGTGGGGGGGGGATTTTTTGATATTTGGGCTTTCAAAGGGAATCCAAATTTTAACCTTGTGCAATACATGGAGTATTGTTCCAAAATGCTCTTTCTTCAATCCACCAGCTAAAACCTTGATATTTGGTATACAGCATTTTTATGGGTGTCAGATTCAAGTCCCAGTGTCTCTATTTGGGTTCCCTATGGGAGCACAAATTTTAACTTGGTGCAACATGAGGAATGTTGTTTGATAATCTTCAGATCAGTGAATCAGAATATTTTGAGTTTAAGCTAAACTCAAGCCACAAATTTTGGTTGTGGCATGTGCGGATGTCTGTGAGTCTACACATCTGTCCACAGATTGTTCAGTACAGGCTACAGCCTGCAGTTCTCTTCGATCATCACTTAACTTCAAGTACATGATCAGGTTTATGCCTAGATGAGAACATCCCTTTATGGTCACTTTCTACTATCTACAATGGCCAGCCATCTTGAATTTCTTAATCACCGGAAACCTGTCACATTTATGCATCAGTTTTTTTTAAAACTCCGCAGGGTGATTTAGATTGATGAGTAGATGAGAACATCCTATTTTAGCCATGGTGGCCACCCACAATGGATGCCACAGTTGCCATCTTGGATTTCTTCATATTGGTCAGTGGTGAGGACCTCATGAGCCCTTGCTATCAAAACCTTCAACACAGCCTACATGCAAGGTTATGAGGTGATTTGATGACGCTCTACAGATAGTTTTTTTGGAATGATTTTACTGTAACTTGCTAACTTTTGTTGACATAGGTTAACTTGAGAGCCACGTCAACCCAGGCCTCATTTCTTTTGTACAGTTTACACCTCAAATTATTCTTGTGGAATACATAGCATGTAGGGTACAGAACTTATCATATTCTAAATTATCACAATTCTTGTCTTATTTCATAATCCTTTCATAAACATTGAACATTATCCTTTTCATCAAACTCTACACACAGCCAAGTTAAGCTGCAGTGTCATTGACACTTTCATTACTTTTTGCGAGTAGACAACAGTATGCCTCAGTTCCATTCAACAAGCGATTAACCCTCTACCCAATGAATCGGTCGCATCTACCCGCTTAATATGCAAATTCAGCGGTTGAAAAAAACATTCAACAAAACCATATCATGTGACCCCGCTTTCCAATGAGGGGTCACATGATATGGTTTTGTTGAAGTTTTTTGAAAAATTTAAAATGATATTTAAAATAATAAATTTTGATATCGTCTGCATTGGGTAAAGGGTTAACTTTTACCTATTGAATCATCTGCATCTGCCACATAACGGTTATATACATTGCGCTATAGACAAAAATTCAACAAAATCATATCATGTGACACCCTCATTGATTTGTCAAGCTCGTTCCAATGAGGGGTCACATGATATGGTTTTTGTTGGGACAAAAAGTAAACAGAAATTTTGATATCATGCATTTTCTGAAAATGAGAACAATACACCATGAATCATAAGCTGTAGCTTTCCAAGACTTTGAACTCATCAAACTTTTCTTTCCAAGAACTGGTAGTACATTACGGTTCTCGTGGAAAGTTCAAGATCCACACATAGGTAATATTTCCATGCGTGCGTCAAGAGTGAATCTCCAGCATAAAACAATGGAATTTTCCTCAAATTTTCACTGAATGAAGCACTGGTTTGACCCAGTACTTCTATGATTGAATATTTGCTAAAAACTACTAGTGATTGTCATTCCATGGTTAAAACATAGTAAATCTGCAGCTTTTCCTTTGGGATTGATTACACCTCAAAGCAGTGCTGTATATATTGAGAAATAATCAACTTCAGCATTCAAGATTTTGTTAATGATCAGCAATTTCCATGACTACTGAGTAACCGCCGAAACTATTCTGTAGTATGTGTACAAACGAACATTGTTGAGTACTCAACAACGTTCATTTGTATACACACTACGGTATAGTTTCTGAGAATACTGCTTTCCAATTCCTATAGTTTCGATCCCAGATTTGGAGAAATAATGGCTATGGTTAACCGGATATTATTGATTGTTGAGGTAGCAGTGGGAAACACTGTCCATATGCAGACTTTGACCATTCCATGGTGGTTGTACTGTAAGCAACATAATTCAACAAATTTTATACATTCACTGGAGAATCATCTGGTTGACTTACAATTGCTTCATTGAAGATGTATTTCATGTAACTCAAATAAATTTTATTTCTGTGAAAATTTTATTAAAAAAATTGGGTAAAATTTTTGGAATCCCTACTTCCTATTTACCACTATTTACTATGAAACTCATTCTGAATCAAGCTCTCAGGCCCAAACAGAAAGAGGCACCCAAAGGATAAATTGGGGGATTCTACCCCCATGTCTGGGATAGCAGCAACAAATTCCCCTTTTGGGGACCTCATTCTGCACTGAACCATGTTTGGCCAAATGTGTCTTAGAAATCTGTTTCCGCACCATCCGCACACAAACTTAGCAAGCTTCCATCTCTGATTATCTCAAAATGATACTTTGCACTGTCAAAGTACACTCGATTTAGTTTTCTAAAGCAGCCTCTTTCATGCATTTTCACAAAGATAATGATGTGGGCTAATAGCACATATCAACATACTCTCGACATCAGATTCCAGCAGTGACCCAGTTAACTTATATAGTGTTAAATTATTTGTGGGACTCTCCCATAAATTATAATAAGACATAACTTTTTAGACTTAAACATTTCATGTCAGTGATAATGTGAAGTACATCCACTGAGTACAATGCCTTCAAGTTGTGGTACCTTGACTTCAGAATTAAACACAAATGTGCGCTTCAGCCCTCTACCACTTAAGGGCAGAATGGGTATAATAACCAGTTATTTGTAGCCATTCTTACATTGACTGTGGGATAGATACAGCCACAATTTATGAGTAGTATTTCAAGGTTCAAACACTGATAAAATTTGAGGCTATTTAACCCTTTAAGTAATGAATCGCCTGCATCCGCCCGCGTAATATGCAAACTGAGCAGTTGAAAAAATTGAATTTTTCAAAATATTTCAATAAAACCATATCATGTGACCCCTCATTGGAACAAACTGATTGAGCTCATTCCAATGAGGGGTCACATGATATATGGTTTTGGTGAAATCTTTTGAAAAATTAAAAAAAATTATATTTAAAATAATAAATTTTGATATTGTCTGCATTGGGTAAAGGATTAAGACCATTTCTCAACATATTTCACAATTTTTTTAACCCTTTACCCAACGCAGACGATTTCAAAATTTATTATTTTAAATATTATTTTTTAAATTTTTTCAGAAAAATTCAACAAAACCATATCATGTGGCCTCTCTTTGGAACGAGCTCGACGAGCTCGTTCCAAAGAGGGGTCACATGATATGGTTTTGTTGAAAGTTTTCGAAAAATAATATTTTTTCAGCTGCTGAATTTGCATATTACGCGGGCGGATGCGGGCAGATGCGGGCGATTCGTTGGGTAAAGGGTTAAGACCCTACAATAGCCAAATTCAAGGATTTTTAACCCTTTACCCAATGCAGATGATATCAAAATTTATTAATTTAAATAACATTTTTTAATTTTTTGGAAAAATTTCAACAAAACCATATCATGTGACCCCTCATTGGAACGGTCTCGATGAGCTCGTTCCAAGGAGGGGTCACATGATATGGTTTTGTTGAAATTTTTCGAAAAATAATATTTTTTCAGCTGCTGAATCTGCATATTACATGGGTGGATGCAGGTGATTCATTGGGTAAAGAGTTAAAGCCTGTCTTCAGTAGTTCTAACTAGGACCATCCAGTCATTGTCCCTTTCTCCCACTTCCCTCCATGGTAGGGCTAATCCTTCACAAACTCTCAGGCACTCTGCCGTAAATGGTAACAAGGCAAAACCATACAGACTAAACATTTCATTTCAAAGATAACATGAAGTAAACCACAGAATAGGAGGCCTTTGAGTGATGGTACCTGCAACACAGAATAAAGTCCAATGTTTGCTTCTATCACTCAACCAGTTAACCCTTTACCTAACGAATCGCCCGCAACCGCCCACGCAATATCTAAATTGAGCAGTTGAAAAAATTTAACTTTTCAAAATAATTAAACAGAACCATATCATGTGACCCCTCATTGGAACAAGCTCAATGAGCTTGTTCCAATGAGGGGTCACATGATATGGTGTTTTTTTTAAATTTTAAAAAATGATATTTAAAATAATAAATTTTGATATGGTCTGCTTTACAGTTAAAACTAGAAGTCCTGTCACGAACTGTGCGCTTATCTAGGCCTAATTGCGCGTATGAATTGCGCGCAATTGCCATATCGAATGGCATCCAAAGCACGACAGGTTCTCTTGGTTACTCATAGCAAACACGGGCAATGTTTCTGCTAATGGACCTCCGGGTTACCCGGAGGTCCATTGGCTGAAACATTGCTTGTGCACAGGCCATATTTACAGAATTTGATAGCCTTACTATGGTCATATCGCGTATATTAACGCGCATATCGACATGCTATTTGTGCGCATTTCAGGACAGGACTTTTAGTTTTAACTGTAAGTAAAGGGTTAATGTCAGCAATAGTGTTTCTGCCTTTTTGATAAAAAATTATATCATTAATAAGGCTATCAAAAAAAAATTCTTGTTTCTCAGGCACCTCCTTCAAATTGTCATAGAAAATCTGCCTCATCACCATTTTTAGCTCAACTTTGGCGAAGCCAAATTTGAGCTTATGCCATGGCCAGTCGTCCATCTGTTCATCAACAATTCAATACGGCCTGGGCTAGAGGCTGTATTTATGAACTGATTTTTACGAAACTTCTTGGGTACCTTTGTTATGACCGTGGGACGAGAACGAGTGTTTTGGGGTCTGATCCGAAATTCAAGTTGGCTGCTGGCGGCCATTTTGTACAGAGTTAGGTGAAATCAGATTTTTGCACAGAACTTCTATATGAAAGCGCTGATTTGAATAATTTTTTGTATGAATGTTTAGTACCATGGGATACATCACATATAACACGGGTTTTTTTCTCGTACGTAAATTATGCAAATTAGACTATAACTTTGATGTATTTAGTGTTCTTTTCAGCACTGTAAGTGCAAATGCCAATACGGCTCGGGCTAGAGGCCGTATTTATAAACTGATCTTTACGAAAACTTCTTGGATACCTTTGGTATCACCGTGGGATCAGAACAAGTGTTTTTGGGTGCGGTCCAAAATTCAAGATGGCCGATGGCAGCCATTTTGTACAAAATTAGGTGCAATCAGATTTTTGCACAGAACTTCCATATGAAAGCGCTGATTTGAAAAAAAATTTGTCTAAATGTTTAGTACCATGGGATACATCACATATAATACAGGTTTTTTCTCATGCAGAAATTATGCAAATTAGATGAACTTTGATTTTTTCAGTGCTACTTACACACAGTAAGTACACATGTCAATACGGCTTGGGCTAGAAGCTGTATTTATCAACCGATCTTCACGAAACTTCTTGCGTACCTCTGTTATCACCTTGGGACGAGAACAAGTGTTTCTGAGTGTGGTCAAATGTTCAAGATGGCTGCCAGTGGCCATTTTGTACCGAAATTAGGTCTAATCAGTTTTTTGTACACAACTTCTATACGGCTCAGGCTAGAGGCCGTATTTATGAACCGATCTTTACAAAACTTCTTGGGTACCTTTGTTATCACCGTGGGATGAGAACGGGTGTTTTTGGGTGTGGTCCAAAATTCAAGATGGCCACCAGCAGCCATTTTGTACCAAAATTAGTGCAATCAGTCTTTTGTACAAAACTTCTGTATGAAAGTTCTGATTTGAATATATTTTTGTATGAATGTTTAGTAAAATGGAATACATCACATACAGTATGGATTTTTTTCTCGTGCAGAAATTATGCAAATTAGATGAATTTTGATTTATTTAGTGCTACTTACACAATGTAAGCACACATGTCAATACAGCTCGGGCTAGAGGCTGTATTTATCAACCGATCTTCACAAAACTTCTTGGGTACATTTGTTATCACCTTGGGATGAGAACGAG
This sequence comes from Pictodentalium vernedei, assembly GCA_031216915.1. NCBI lineage: Eukaryota > Metazoa > Mollusca > Scaphopoda > Dentaliida > Dentaliidae > Pictodentalium > Pictodentalium vernedei. The sequence goes on from CM062295.1 coordinate 27,437,846, forward strand.
TGTTTCTGAGTGCGGATCAAAATTCAAGATGGCTGCCAGTGGCCATTTTGTACTGACATTAGGTCCAATGAGTTTTTTTGTCACAACTTCTATACAGCTCGTATTTATGAACTGATCTTCACGAAACTTTTTGGGTACCTTTGTTTTCACCTTGGGACAGGAATGAGTGTGTTTTGGGATGCCTTTGTTATCACTGTGCTATGAGAACAAATATTTTGGGGTTCAGTCAGACCCACTCGGGGACTCAAAGATTTCTTTTCTAGTTTAGCATCTAACTGTCACCCACCTTTACAATACTTTACCTATACATTTGTTACAGGCTACGGTCAGTATTTATGTACAGACTGTTACAATACTTTATATGTACCTTTGTTATCAGGTCATTACCTAGATGTTTGTCATTGCTGTGTCACATACTATACATGTACATGTCTTGACAAGTTGAGCTACAGTGTCATTGACACTTTCATTTCACTTGAAAATCTCTTCTATGAAGACTATTTTGCACTTGTAGGACAAATATCTAACAAACTATGTTTTGTTTGACAAAGCTCACAGAGCTCTGTCAAACAAGATATGGTTGGCAAATTTTCAACTACTGGTACATTATGGGAAATTTTCACTGCTGAAAATATTTGTTTCCCACATATTAGTGTAAGTTGTTAAATTTCTGATTCCAACTATTTTCAGAACTGTTTTGTGAATAAAAAAAAGCCTCCCTCCCTCATCATAAAATTGAGGAAAAATTGAGAAACAAGAAATTTTTTTTATAGACCAAACAATGAATTTTTATTCCAGAATTGGTGTACCATGCTGCTTTATATTAGCAACTTTATTGGGAGGAATGTGCTTTTTTATTACCAGTGCAATCTACTTTGTGGTAAGTCTTACTATATCTCTGATACATTGTGGGCAGACTGTAAGCTATCAAGCCACCAGACGGGGGCGCGGTGGCTCAGTTGGTAGAGGTGCAGGCTGCAAGCCGAGAGGTCCTCGGTTCGAATCCCACCTGCGGCAACCGCGTTTTGTCCTTGGGCAAGACACTTCACCCCGAATGCCTACATGGGGACACGATGACGCTGTGTACTTAGGCGTACTGCACGTCGATGGTGCGCATGTCTTCAACCAATCTAACCCTGCCTGTGCTGCGGTGCAGAGTTCAGAGTTACGATGTTGGAGAGCTGACAGCTGCTCGTCGTTGCTCGGTGGTTCTCTCCGGGTACTCCGGCTTCCTCCACCCGTAAAACTGTCACAGTCACGATTAGCCATTGTGCATAAGTATGTGACCTTAAACACCAATAAATAAATAAATAAATCAAGCCACCAGACTAATACTGTAAGAAATCTGACACTGTTAATCGACTGTTTGTTTTCTCACTTTTTGTGGAATTTGTTTATTTATATTTATTTAACTGGTTGAGGGCTAGATTATTTTTGGTGGTCTGAATTAGTTATTCAAAACTTGTTTTATTACAAATTATTGGAGAGTGTCTACAGGCACTCTCCAATAATTTATAATAAAACAAATTTATATAAACAAAATATTATTTATGTTTGACTGAATATGAAATATAAGCAAGGAAAGTGTTGGCTTTTGCTCTGGTATCCTCATTTTTCGAAAGCCCTGATAGCACTCAACCAGTTAATGACACTTTCAACAAGGTTTCCTCATGTTGGACACTTTTACAGGTGGAGAAAGCCAGAGTACCTGTAAAGAACCACCAAGTAATGGCGGGCAACTGTCAGATACCCCCAATGTGCTAACTTCACACAAGCAGAATTAGCATTGGTTGAAGACAACTGCACCATCGACATGCAGTACGCCTTGATACACAGCCCCACATGGGCAATCAGGATTAAGTATCTTGCCCAAGGACACAGTTCAGTTCCTCCTGGTGGGGATCAAACCATGGACCTTTCAGTTTGAAGTTCAATGCTGTCAGCAGTGAGCCACCATGCTTCCATGTAATGTACCTATACTCACAAAGATATACAGATATTCTTTCATACCATATAGTCTTGATTTAGCATCATTTCCTGCCCTGCTTCAAAGAAAATGAATGTTTATGGTATTTTTTTTATATTCAGTCATTTGGAATATATCCGCTCTCTTTTCCAGCCAACAGTGTATAAATTTTGTTTCAAGCAACTTGGAAGTTAACATGATTATTTTAGCCCCTCCTTTTCACTTCCACCTGCAGAAAATTTGGCATTTGGACCTGGAGGGTCCCCCCCCCCCCTCCAAAAAATTAAATAAATAAATTAATAGGCCCCCAGAGGGAGGGGGGGGGGGGGGGCTTAACCCTTTACCCAACGCAGCCGATATCAAAATTTATTATTTTGAATACCATTTTTTCAAATATTTCAGAAAATTTCAAAACAACCATATCATGTGACCCCTCGTTGGAACGAGCTCAATGAGCTCGTTCCAACGAGGGGTCACATGATATGGTTTTGTTGAAATCTTTTGAAAAATAATATTTTTTCAACTACTGAATTTGGATATTACGCACGTGGATGCGGCCGATTCGTTGGGTAAAGGGTTAATCACTCACCAGATAAGATTCTTTAAGGAAGGATCTAAGATCACATTCAGAATCTACATGATGATATAGTTAACCTAATATAGGTAGGGGAGTGGGGTGGGGTAGGGTGGATGGGTAATGGTCTATTGGGTGAATTGTTTTTTGGATTTTTTTTTTTTTTGCATAACATCACTCAAACCTCTTAAAAACTTGGTTTGAAGCAAAAAGAAAAAAAAATCACCCAATTGACCAGGTGGATCTAAAGAAGGACATTTTAAAAGGAATTTCCCCATATTCCACTAAGTTAAAATTATGATGCTAAAATTTTGGGAGCCAAAATATGAACCAAGGGGCTTGATTTGAACAAACTAACATCTGACCCCACTAAGAATACTGCAAACCAAATATCAAAAGATTCTGACTGGGAGATCTGAAAAGGGTTTTTAAGAAGTTTTGTCATATTGCACTAAGTTACAATTTGGGCTCCCAAAAGGAGCTAAAATATGACTCCAGAAACTAGAGTTATTAAGCAAATATGACACCAAGGACTGGATTTGAACAAACTTGAATCTACCCACCCCACCCCCACCCCCACCCCAAGGTTGCTCTGTACCGATCGTCAAAAGATTCTGCCACAGAGATCCAAAGAAGAGTTTGAAAAAAAACGTTTGTCATACAGTAAAACCTGTCTTGAGAGACCACTGTCGTGAGAGACCACCTGTCTTGAGAGACCACATCTACCAGGCACCGATTGGTTTTACTCTATAATGGACCTGCTATGGGAGACCACCTGCCTTGAGAGACCACCTGTCTTGAGAGACCACTGTGACCTGGTACCAACTTGTATTTTTATGCCATATTAGACCTGTCTTGAGAGACCGCCGCTTTGAAGACTGAAACTATGACAAAAACTGTTTACCTGTTCTGGAATTGGAAAATCCATTGTGGTTATACTAACATAATTAAAAGTATTAAAAGCTCTTAATTGGGTTTCAATTGCTAACTCATTAAAGACTGAGATGTTTTTATAAGACCCCTATGAAAAGAATAGGATTATTGCTGAATAAACAATTTCATACATACCTGAAATGTGACAGACAGGAATAAAAATAAATTTGTGTTGAAAATCTTTTTGTAACAAACTGAAATGGACTGTTATAAAAATTATAAAAATAAATTAGTGTTGAAAATCTTCAATGAAGATTTTCAACACTAATTTATTTTTATAATTTTTATAACAGTCCATTTTAGTTTGTTACAAAAACTTCATAAAAAGTAATTACAAAAATCCATTCTTCTCCATTTCTGAATTTTACAATGCAGGCCTGCCCCTGAACCAGGGAAGTTCGGGTCTTCTTCTTGGTGGTCCCCGAAAGGGGTCGTTGTTGTTTTCCTCCAAAGAGTCCAACTATAACAGAGACAGCCTGAGGCAGATTATACTTGCCAGTGATGGCCATCACTCATTATCATCCTCGAAGCGGCAGACTATACTTGCCCGAAAATCCAGATCGACTGCACCCTCGGGGAGAGGTAGTACCTTTGTGAGAGGACCCAACCTCCCACACTGGTCCTCACTCGAGGGTTCTACCGACATCTGCCAATGGTACTACCCATCCACAACTGGACACCACTGGAGACACCTGCCGAGTACCGGATCCTTTTCCTCCTTCAACACGCCTTGACATGTGAGAGCCATCCTATACAGTCACAGAGGGTCGAAAGGGGCTTGTCCCCCATACCGTCCCTGCGCACCTTCGGCGCGCGAAATCATCATTTCCGATTCTGAATTTTGTGGTTGGTTATTCACTGACTTGAGAAAACCTGTTATGAGAGACCACCTGTCTTGAGAGACCACTTTTGTGTGGCCCAAAGGGTGGTCTCTCAAGACAGGTTCTACTGTATTGGACTGCGTTAAATTTTAGATTCCCATAGGCAGCCCAAATATGAACCCAGGGACTTGGTTTGAACAAATTTGAATCTCACCCAACTTAGAATGCTATGTATCTAATATCAAAAGATTCTGACTGATGTATCTGAAGAAGATTTTTAGAGAATTTTCCTCATATGAATTCAAATTTTGGGCTCCTACAGAGAGCCAAAATATGACTCCTGGAACTTGCTTTGAACAAACTTCAAGCTGACCCCCTTAAAGATGCAGTATACCAAATATCAAGAGATTTTGGCTGGTAATCTGAAGAAGATTTTTAAATACATTTGGTCATATTGCAACAAGTTAAAATTTGGGTTCCCATAGGGAGCCTAAATATGAACCCAGGGACTTGTATCGAACAAACCTGAATCTGACTCCTCCAAGGATGATGTACACCGAGTATCAAAAGATTCTGATTGATAGTTCTAGAGAAGAAGATTTCTTAATTTAAAAAATAAAATTTGCGGGTGTTAACAGAATTATGCCCCTTTTGGTGCCCCTTGTTGGCATGGCAACTTCATTTGAAAAATTGAATTTATATATATGGAACACTCATATCATTTGGTTCAATTCGGACCAGTGGTTTATGAGGAAAAGTTGATAATGTAAAGTTCACAGCAGACGGATGGACGACCAATGGACAACATACAGAAGATGGACAGAAAGTGATCACTTTAGCACACCTTGACTTTCAGTCAGGTGAGCTAATAAAAAAATAAATAGTTGTGGTAGATACACAATCAACCCCTCACCCAACCCACGTGACATCAAAGTTTATTTTAAATGTTATTTTTTCAAATTTTTCAAAGTATTTCAACAAAACCATATTATGTGGCTCATCGAGTTCGTTCCAATGAGGGGTCACATGATATGGTTTTGATGAAATGTTTTGAAAAATAATTTTTTTCCAAATTGGCTCTTTCTGTAAATTACATGGGTAGATGTCACCGATTTGGTAGGTAAAGGGTTAATCAAATATTGTGGTTATAAAGCTCTGTTTTACAGAGTTTCTATGTATAAGAAAAATATATAGGAGAAAAAATGAAAATTAACCGTGGCATTGAAATGGTTAACCCTTTACCCAACGAATCGCCTGCATCCGCCCGCGTAATATGCAAATTCAGCAGCTGAAAAATTTTATTTTTCGAAAAATTTCAACAAAACTATATCATGTGACCCCCTCATTGGAACAAGCTCATTGAGCTCGTTTCAAAGAGGGGTCACATGATATGGTTTTGTTGAAATTTTTTTAAAAATTAAAAAAAATGATATTTGAAATAAGGTAGGTAAAGGGTTAATTAAATATTGTGGTTATAAAGCTCTGTTTTACAGAGTTTCTATGTATAAGAAAAGTAGATAGGAGAAAATAATGAAAATTAACTGTGGCATTGAAATGGTTAACCCTTTACCCAACGAATCGCCTGCATCCGCCCGCGTAATATGCAAATTCAGCAGCTGAAAAAATATTATTTTTCGAAAAATTTCAACAAAACCATATCATGTGACCCCTCTTTGGAATGAGCTCGTCGAGATTTGTTGATATTTTTTGAAAAATTAAAAAAAATGATATTTAAAATAAGAAATTTTGATATCTTCTGCGTTGGGTAAAGGGTTAAATATGTGTGTATTGACTTAAATTTGTACATTTTGTTAAATGCAGCTGTGTATTTCTGTACTTCAACATTAAGCAATCAATAAGATCTTTTGTCATTTCATGGTAAATCTATACTTCATTTTTCCATAGAATTTCAATATTCTGTTCTTTGCCTGAAGTAAATAACAATAATTGTATCCATAAACTGTCACAAGTGTTAATTTAATGCAGATGGTAATGTAAGGATTTCACTCAAAATCTAAGATTCATTTCCAGGCTGTGTTAGTTCAGAGCAGTCTTGTTAACCTTCTACTTAACCTAATCCTGTCAGCATCATTAACAATATCATCATTAAAATTTTATCTTCAGCTCACCTATAATAATAACACTTTGGCCAGCTGCTGATTTGTTGTGGTTCTCGGACGAGAAGGCCTTGGTTACCCCTGTACTCCCAACTGCCTCCCTATTCCCATGCTTCTCCTCTCCTCCTAACACTTGGAGACGAACTGCTTGATGACATCCCTTGCCCCATTCTTCCCAATCTCTCCGATTAGCATATTGACCCTCTCCTTTGAGTGTCCCCCTAGCCACATGTCCTTCATTCTCCCATCCCACTTCCCCATTATACTCCCAGTGAATCTTATTCTTTTAGACTGGTATTTTGGGCATTCTAGAAGAAAGTGTTCCAGGGTCTCCACCATGCCCAAATTACACATCTGGCACTCCCTTTCACTGTCTTTTCCAATTTTCCCCTCAGCTCCAGGGATCGCGACCTCATCTTGAACAACAGTGACCCCCCCCAAAGGTGCCATCAAGGTACTCTTCAAAACCTGGCTTCTCTTTATCACGCAGGCCACCCAAAGACCTCTTTGATTTGACCCCCTCTCGCCAATTACAGTTACAATCCTCCATGACCCTTTCTCTGACGATTTTTTTTACCCTGGTTTGCCCCAACATCCAGGTCTGAGATCTCCAATGAGTAGTTCTCTACTAGCTCCCTCACTTGGACCATCCACCCCGTCTTGATATTTGAGTTGAAAATTCTCAGGAACATTACTTTACACCATCGGCTGTCGGGGAGATTGACCAAATAATTAAGATAACCGAGTTTCAACAGGTCTATCCTGTCCTTGATCCTCATCCACCCAAGCTCACCCCTGATTGCTTCTAGTGCTGCGGCATTACTCGACCTGTTATCCATCGGCCTGCATCGTTCTGCTGGATTTCCAAGCTCTTTACGGCCGTCTGGTTTAGGGGTACCACTTCCGTACCGTATGTTATACTTGGCAGACCCACCATTTCCCAAATGGTTTTCCCCATGAAAACCTTATTGAAACTGTTTCTCCCTATAAGTTTCATTTGGTTAAGGATTCGCTTCCCCTTCAGTTTATTTGTGTGGTTTCGGTAGATGCCTCTTCCTGTAATGTTTATATTTACCCCCAAATACATGTACTCGTAATCACCTGTCTCCCCTACACTGAGAAGTTTGCTACTACCTTCCGGAATGCAGAACTTACCCACTCTCCACCTTTGAGTGGGGTCCACTTTGCGGCCCACAGGTATAACTTTGCTCTTGCTTTCATTAAGTTCGAGTTTCCATTTGCTCCCATATTTCCCAACAATTCCCAGCATTTTCGTTAGCCCTGCTTCGCTTTCTGACACTAGCACCATATCGTCTGCAAAAAATAGCCCCCAACTGCTACCCCCTCCTCGCTATGCAGGAGTTCATCTCCTAAATCTTTGATGTACAATGCAAACAGGATTGGCAAAAGGATACACCCCTGTTTTATGCCTATCTCCATAGGCACGCGTTTTGTTGTAATGTTTCCCAGGCTAAGTTCACTCTGTACGTCTTTATATAATGCTTTCATAATTCCAACAAACTCACCTCCTAAGCCCAGAGCCTCCAGCTTGCGCCACATACCCTCCCTCCATACTCTATCGTATGCCTTTTTTGACGTCCTAAAAGGCCATAAACAGCTTTTTCTTTTTTGCTTTCGCAGATTCTATCATTTGGTATAGCATGAAAAGATGGTCAGTAACTCGCCTTCCCTTCCTGAAGCCATTCTGGATTTCTCCCAAAAAACCCTTCTCTTTAATCACCTCCTCTAGTCTCCCATACAGGACTTTACAGAAAACTTTTCCAATGTTGTTACTGACAGAGATCCCTCGATAGTTATCCAAAACGTCTTTTTCCCCCTTTTTGTGAATAAATGTCACTCCTTTGGGACCTCTTGATTTTCTACGGCTAGATTGAATAGCGCAGTTAGGCTTTCCACGAATTCCTCTTTACCTTTTTTGATAAACTCGTTTGGAATTTCATCCACTCCTCCCGCTTTTCCTTCCCTTAATTTTGAGATCACATTTCGCACCTCCTCCGTTTTAAATTTGCTGCACACAAAGTTCGATAGGTTTTCCTCGATCTGATTCGGACACTCAGGTGGGCCCCCCATGCCCCATCGCTTACCGTTTACCTTTTCCCAGTGCTTTACTAGTTCTGATGCGACTTGATCTTGGTCGTCCGTAACTCTGCCATCTACTTTAATTCTCTGTGGGTTACTTCCTTTGTTACGTTTATTCACCCATTTCCAAAATACGTTCGAACTCGACCCCCCCTGTTGTTCTCATCGTCCTAATAAGACTGCTATTTCGTACTCTCCGATTATCATCTTTAATCTTATTTACTTTATTTCGTGCTTGTTGGTATTCTTCCTTTGCTAATGTGGCCTCATTGCTTTCCACCCCCTTAAGTTTTCTTCTTCTCCTGTATGCAGCACATTTAGCTTTTCTTCCCTTTATGGCCCTTTTCAGTTTTTCATTCACTCTGTACCCAAGTTCCCGTGTTGGCACCCTGATCTTTCCTACACTTTCCTTCCCTGCCTCCACTAGGCTCGAAACTTTGGCGTCTGCCATCTTCTGGACCTGACTGCAGGTTTTTGACAAAAAAATAAAAAAATAATTAGTTATTTAAGAATTTTGTTTGCAAATGTCGTCTGCCTTTCATATTAGGTAGAGGGTTAAAAAAACTATACTTAAATCACTCTGTTAACCCTTTACGTAATGTGAAAAGAAGACGACACTTGCAAACAAAATTACTGAATGACTATTTTTAAAAAAAAAATTCCTCCAAAACGTAGCTTATGACCCCTTGTTGGAATGTGCTCAACGAGCACATTCCAATGAGGGGACATAAGCTATGTTTTTGAGGCAAAAAATTTAAAAAATATGAAAATTGAATGGCAAGTTTTGTAAATAGCATTGGCCAGTTTTTTGCCATTTTGTTGGGTAAAGGTTTAAGAATCAATGGGCCTTTGTCAGATGAGTGCTTCAGGCCACTTGGGGCCTCTTGTGTCATTAGCTGTGTCCAAAACATAGCTTATGACCCCTCAATAAGGGTGCTGGCCTGGAAATTAAGATAGTACATCATAACCTGTCAGCAGGTTTTGCTAAATAATGTGGTGGAAGCCTATAGAAATAATATGTTGCGATGCTTTCCATCAACTCTGCTTTTAGCTGTGACAAGCAGCTCTATATGTGGCATTGTCGGTCTGTCACCAACGAATTTAAAAAACACCATAACTCCTAAAATACTTGATGGAATGACACCACACTTGGTATGCAAGTGTATCTTCATGATGTCTACACCCTCGCAATAGTGCATGTCATTCGGATAATTTCTGTCACATTTATGGACTTGTCACCAACAGGTTTTTTTGTCACCAGCGAGTTTTAAAACATCATTGGCGTTGCACGAATCGTCGAAGCTTCGGCACTGTGACAGTGCCTCTTGTTCTATGCCAGTCATGCTGTTTACTTAGAGACAGAATTTTCACCACAATAAATACCAACACTAACGCACGATCTCACTTTGGCGAGATCGTGCTTAGTTTTACTATTTTATGATGGAAATTCTGTTGAGTCATAAATGGCATTTCCTTCTACTCATATATGGATGCAATGCACAAAAAATGAGTCCAGGTTTTCCTGAGAGATCAACAGGTCTGACAGACAAAACAAGCCAGATTAGAACACAATTGACGTACAGTACAGTCGTCATGGATTGGTTGTAATCCAGGCAGGGTCAATGATATCCCCGCATGTGTTTACCAGGTAATAAAAATCATCATCAGCAAAATTTTAATTAACGAAGCACCAGGTTGTACCCGTTGATTCATTAACTCAATTTTTGATGATTTTATTCCAAGTAGTGTTAAGAATCTAATATTATTGTGTCTGGAAATATTGCCCACCCATGGAAAGTGACCAATCCACGGCAGCTGTATTGTACCCCCTGTATAACCTAAATAATCATTCCTGAGTTATTTCCAGGCATGGGTGGGGCTGGGGGGGGGGGAGTGTAGAACTTTGAACTTTGGGGGCACAGTCAGTGAAGGGCATAAGTATACAAATGGTTGTACAGGTGCCTTGGTGAGAACGTAGAAATATAATACATAAAGCCTACTGCTGTGACTAATGCACCTCTGTAGCGTCATAGTCAACAAGTGTGTCCACTGAAACAAGCCAGATGTGCAGTTTCTCCTCTTTAAAGAGTGTACATGTGACAAATCAAAGAAGGAAAACATTCCCAGTCGCATCTTAATAAAAGTCCGGGCACACCCTTCCTGGTAATGTAACAGGTTCATACAGGGTTCAGTTTAAGAATAATGTTACTCAGAATACCATTTTGATGATTTAACTGGTTGAGGGCTACATTATTTTTGGTGGTCTGAATTTGTTCATCAAAATTTGTTTTATTACAAATTATTGAAGAGTACCCACAGGCACTCTTCAATAATTTGTGATAAATTTATATAAACAAAATGTCATTTGCGTTTGACTGAATATGAAACAAGAGCAATGAAAATGTCAGCTTTTGCTCTGGTACACTTATTTTTTTTGAAAGCCCTGATAGTGGCTCCTAGCACTCAACCAGTAAATAGTACTTCATCAGTCAACAAAACCACAAAAGCACAAACAGGCAAATAAAAAATAACACCCTGAAAATATACAAAGAAGTCTCATAAGATTTATAGTTAAAATAGTGTATCCATACAAAACAGGTAATTCTTCATTTATCACAATGAATTTTGACTTGAGACTGATAAGCCACAATATAGACACAAGTAACACGGTTTATTCCCAATGGTAGCAGGACGATTCGGCAGTGGGACAATTCTGCAATGGCACCTGGTTGGTTCAGCGGAAAAAAATTTTTCTTCGCCGGACCTGTCGAGACGGTTCAGCATAATAAAATAGGGATGATTCGGCGGAAAAAAAAAATAGGTAGAGGAGGGGTGGTGAAGGACAAGGAATAAGATTATTACTAATATTTTTTTTATTTTAAATATTTTCAGTCAATAGTAATGAAACAATAAGTGGATAATCAATTTATTTTACAATTATATAAATAGAGGATATGGAATGAGTGTTTTTCTCATAAAATATTTATGAAACGAGTCTAAGAATATTCCATTTTGGCGAGCCTCTGGTGAGCCCAAACAGAAAATTCGGATGAGTTTCATAAATAATATATGAGAAAACGCTCATTTCATATTTTATTTATCATATGACAGACACACGTACAAATTAGCCACTTAGTATGACTTTTTAACCCATCATCTAACTTGAGTTGCAGACGGCACTTGGAAAAAACAACTAAAAATTTTCATTTTTTGCTTCCAAAACGTAGGTTATGACCCGTCATTGGAACGATCTCGTCGAGCACTTTCCAATGAAGGGTCATAACCTATGTTTTGGAAGCAAAAAGTGAAAATATAAAAAAAAATGAATGGCGTTTTTCTTGTAGGTAAAAGATTAATACAATATAACCCACCCTAAATAGGACAGATAACGTAACTTCTCCCTACTGAAATTATGCAAATGTGACCCAGTTGTATTTTGTTTAGCCAATCAAATTGTCCAATTTTGAAATTGACTAATGAAAGCTCCCAACTCTAATTATGCAAATTATGAAAATGTGGCCCAGTTGTATTTTGTTCAGCCAATCAAATTGTCTAGTTTTAAAATTGACCAATGAAATTGACGGAAGTCTTTATTTATCACTGATTAATATGAAAACAAAATATCAAATGTTTTAAAGTGAACAAAACGGACGAGTCATATGATAAATCGATATATTCCATGAGGCGCTGTAGACTTGTTGGATGTTCTGGTTGTACTAGATCTCGGAAGGCTTGAAAGGTTGTAGGTATCTGCTCAGCTGGTAAAAATGGAAGGCTTAGTAATTCTCTTAAAGATTTGCTGGTGTTTTTTTTCCTTCGATAAGTTGGAGCTAGTCCTAAATTTTGTGTTTTTTTCCATACTGCTTGGGTCCAGTGAAAACAACAGCCCGTTAGGTTTACATTCGGAAAAACCTCTCGAAAAGCATCCCATACAGCTGCTTCAAAGTCCATAACCACTCGATGAAGGACTATTTGTGACATTCTTGCTTTTTTTTAATTCTAAAATAACAATAAATATTAAACTAAATGAAAATGTAGCCACTTAATGCATAAAAAATGGGGGGAAAAAATCTAAAATAACAACAGATACTAAACTAAAACAAAAATAATTTCTGAGCACCTGAATTACCGACAAAATGTTAAAAATGAAAAGCAAAATTTCAAAAAATTATGAGCCAAATTTCCTATGTTATTAGTTTAAACAATATCTATTTCCAACCTCAGTGAGTACAGTATACAACATGAAGATGTTTGTGGATTCGACAGTAAGCCGTTGGCTTGTACAAGGTCGTTTCCACACCATTAATTAATTCCCTTTAATATCTTCGAGAAACAGCTATAAAATATGTTAAATCCAAACCAGTAAATAATTTACTGAGTAATAATACGGTTTGATATAGGTTGGAAACACATTTCTGAAATTCTGAAATTATAGAAAGAAGAAGGAAAAAAAAAAAAAATAAAAGAGAAAACCAGAAATAGTAATCATTTAAGTACTGATAGGCTACAAATTGTAAAACGCCACACTCCACAGAACGGAAGACATGGCCTGAAATGATAACGAAGAATGGCTTGTGGTGGGTTACTTGATTGGCAACATAGACTGAGGGTGTCACATATGAATTTCAAAATTCGTTAAGATTAGGATTAAGTGCCCTGGGGCATCGCGTGATGGTAGGTGCATGGAGTGCATTGGATTCTCTTCATCTTCACTGTATGTTGTTTGTAATGCATCGGTTAAAGTGAGATTATTCGATGTTTCCTTGCCAATGATGGAGATATGCTCAATAATACCACCTCAAACTCATGGCTATGTTATTAGTCCCATGTCTTGGATGATTCGGCGGAAGAATTGGACGGTTCGCGGGAACCTTTTTTCTGGACGGTTCGGCGGTGTCACCGAATCGGTTTTCCGCTGAATCGTCCTGTATTCTTCCCAACTATACGAATCCCAACAAGTGGAATTGGTAAAATATCCCAAGACAATCCCAACAAGACAGAAAATTTTTTCTCATCAAATATGGGGGAAATTTACTTTAAAAAGAACATGTACATTACAATGTATGCTATTTGAAGCATTTTAGGGTTTTACTTTATGTATGTGTTTGGGAGTTTTGTTGATAAAAAGATACAAAAAAAAACTGTAGCAAATAGCGTCTTGTAACAGAGTGTGGTACCTCTGTTAACTGGTAGCGTTAGTTTTTTTTGGTTGTCAAAATTTTGTTCACATATTATTGCCTTGTTACAATTAATGGGAGAGTGCCCATAGGCACTCTCCCATTAATTGTAACAAGGCAATAATATGTGAAGCTGTTACAATTAATGGGCACTCTCCCATTAATTGTAACAGTGCAAATCTACCCAGACTTAACAATATCACATCAAAAATTAATTGAAGTACATCCACAGAATATGAAGCCTTAAAGCTTTAGTTCCTGCACCTCAGGATAAAGCCCTAAAATGGGCTTCCAGCACTCAACCAGTTAACTGAAATCTGTTTGTCCAAAAGTAAGTTGTGTTAGCAATTTATGATGGAAAACCTCAAAATAAATGGGTTATATAGTCATTTTAATTAAATTTGTCTTGTTGGGATGACCATTTTCCACATTCGTCTTGTTGGGATTCGTCTCGTTGGGAATAAACCAGTAACACATGCTATATGCATTAACATGTACAGATTATCACTAAAATGGTATTTCATCAGTGTGAATAAAATATAAATGTCGACGACTTAGAATTACACCCATTATACATTCTAATTTGCGTATTACCAAAGTATGAAGTAATAAGACAATCTGTTCAGTGCAATAGTCGGAATTATCATTACAGTATACAAAAATTATTTAAAAGATATTAACCATAGCTTTCCAGTGGTTAACCATACCCTATTTCCAATTAAAGTTCAATATTACTTTAAGCATCTGTGCCCATAAGCTACAGCAGATGACCTAATGTTGAATCTAGCCAAGTTGTTTGTAGCTGCTCTGTTGATTTTAACCCTTTACCCAACGTAAAAGCCAAAACTGGCCAGCCCTATTTACAAAAATCACCATTTAATTTTCATTATTTTTTTCATTTTTTGTCTCAAAAACATAGCTTTCCCCTACAATGAGGGGTCATAACCTATGTTTTTCGCCGCAAAAAATGAAAAAAATTAGTTTTTCAAGAATTTTGTCTGCAAGTGTAGTCTGCTTTTTGTGTTAGGTAAAGGGTTAAGGATCTTATAATATATGTATGATACCAGGTAAAATTACATGACACCAGTGAAATTGAACCAGTCTCTCACAGTAGACAAGCACTACTGCACTTCTGATGGGAAATAACAGTTGTTTCCATCTGATACTTTCCTGTTAAGAGACAACAGCAAAGAAGTCGAACTATAAAGTCATATAGTGCTAATCGTTTTAACCCTTCACCTAACGAATCGCCTGCATCCGGCCGCGTAATATGCAAATTGAGCAGTTGAAAAAATCGAATTTTTCATAATTTTTCAACAAAACCATATCAGGTGAACCCTCATTGGAATGAGCTCATTGAGCTCGTTCTAATGAGGGGTCACATGATATGGTTTGGTTGAAATTTTTTGAAAAATTTTAAAAATGATATTTAAATTAATAAATTTTAATATCGTCTGCATTGGGTAAAGGGTTAACTCCACTAGAGGGTAAGCTCTTACTAGTAAAATAGGACCCAGTCACCAATGCTTGGGGTGGAAGCCCTCTAAAATGGGCATCATGGGTTATAAATGATTTGGCTGAACTTGACTCTACCTCCATGTTGCAGTCACGATTAGCCATTGTGCAGATGTATGTGACCTTAAACATCAATAAATAAATCGACTAGAGGGTTGATGCCTCTACCTGTCTTCCATTTATTAGAAATATTTTTAACCCTTTGAACACTAGTGGTATCTTCCATGTCAGTTCAATGGCAGCAATTAGGTGAGTCAATATTCAATATTTGGGGTAGACCAATCAATATTTTCAACATGCAGCCTCGGGGCTGCATGTTGAAAATATTGATTGGTCTACCCCACACATTTACAGAACAGCCATGCCATTTAATGACGTTATGACATATCATGTTCCTGGTCGGAAAACGGGTGACTCATTTTCAAAGGGTTAAAGTCTTGGCTGCCAAGATTAGACTTGCAGCATCAATAACTGATTCCCATGAGATCTCATTAAAGTCAGTGTTATACATGCTACGGGTAGACAAGCACCATGGCAGATTAAAAGTATATTAAATAAGAGAATAATTCATTGCTGGCCATACCATATCGGTGAGACAGAGGGTCTTTTCACCACTGACCACATCTTGACATTATCGGTAGACAGAGGGTCTTTTCACCATTGACCACTGCTTGACATATCAGGAGGATGAGGACTATGTGCAATACATTGTAATAATTTAATTACTGAAAGGGTTAAGAAAATATCAGTTATAATTCCACACGAAATATCAATATATATATATACAGTTAAAACTAGAAGTCCTGTCACGAACTGTGCGCTTATCTAGGCTTAATTGCACGTATGAATTGCGCGCAATTGCCGTATCGAATGGCATCCAAAGCACGGCAGGTTCTCCTGGTTATTCATAGCAAACACGGGCAATGTTTCTGCCAATGGACCTCTGGGTTACCCAGAGGTCCATTGGCTAAAACATTGCTTGTGCACAGGCCATATTTACAGAATTTGATAACCTTACTATGGTCATATCACGTAGATTAACGCGCATATTGACGTGCTATTTGTGTGCATTTCAGGACAGGACTTTTAGTTTTAACTGTATATTTAAAATGCAAATCAGCACTGCTTCATAACATTACAGTGAGTTATCAAATAGCACTCAAATTCACACACAACTGTACAGTGCTATTTCATTTGGTAAAAATGGAAGCGAGCCTCCTTAAGTTTATTTATTGATGTCAACTCAGTTTAAGTGACCATGAAATAGGGCTGGGCGGTTTATCGGTTTTTCGGTTCGGTTCGGGTTTTTTTTTTAAACCGAAACCGAACCGCCGCCTTAACAAAAAACCGAGACTTTCGGTTTCAACAAATTTCCCAGAATTGGTTAAGTTTATGACCACTCAATCACTTGCTTTCCGCACGCCAAAGGCTTAAATGTCAGGCAAAGGTAAA
The DNA here is from genome assembly GCA_031216915.1 of Pictodentalium vernedei. NCBI lineage: Eukaryota > Metazoa > Mollusca > Scaphopoda > Dentaliida > Dentaliidae > Pictodentalium > Pictodentalium vernedei. Next base: position 27,454,501 of record CM062295.1, read on the forward strand.
TGCTGTGCCATTTATGCTTACTTCGAGAGGACTGACAACAAATCCCCCCACCCTCCCCCCACAAATAGTGGTAGCAAATTTCTTGTATCTTAAACAATATCTACAGAACCACCAGCAGATGGAATATGAAAAATTAAAAAGTCGTACGTAAAAATCCACATATGCAATTCAAGAATTGTTAAGTAAATTTACTGAACCGGGCATATTCGACCAAAGAGGTATTGCAAGTTACCTGACAATATGTGGTGTAAAAGTATTATAAATTACCTTTGACCTAAAATCATCTGCGTACAGCACGTTGTAAATTAGATTGGTGGTAAACATAAAATTTATTGAGTTTTAAAACCTCAAGGTTCACATGGGAAAAATGACGAGTAAATTATGTTAATTAACCGACCACTGGCACGTTCTCTGAAGTCACATGCTCAGAGATAACGCTGCGCATTGGCAGTTATGTTTTTTGTCAACAATAAAATGGTTAAATTAAAATAGAACACATCCAATTAAATGGATGGCAGGTAACTATTGAAAGTTTTTTTAAAACTTATTGGGAATTGTTTGTATACTATTTGAACTTGCTTTAAGGAATCGCGCAGTACTGCAGGTCTGTCAGGTACACACGCTGCATTCCCAATACGATGTTATAATCAGCACGTGTCATGACCATGTGTATTTTGTAAACACAACAAATCCCAAGATGCAATATTGCAAACTTTCTTTCAACCCCCATTATGCAGCAGTCTCCCCTCCCTTCAAAATCATCAATCGCCTGTCTTGAATAAGATGAAATCAACGCAGGGATAAGCCAAGAGGGCAAAGTAAAGTTGGTAATATCTTTGCCTTGGCACCGCCCATTTCGCCCAATTTCTATGTTTGGGCAGAATCAAAGTAAAAAACGAACATCTACAGTCGAATTTAAGAGAGATATTGTGAAAGCATTGGAGTGAGTTGCCAATAAAAGTGATTCGTATATCACGACTTACTTCAACAATAGTTATCAAAATCAGAAAAAATATAATTTGTGTTCCTCTTATTCCACTGTCATTTGAAGCAGGAACCATCAAGAAACACGGGGCACGTCTATTTTCAAGCGATGTGATAATTACCGAAATAAGCACAACAATTGCACATTATCCACCAAAACCAGGATGAGAGCATTGCGACTCCATAAAAAATAAGGAAATGTTGATTTTTGCTAAAATGTAGCTTTTCTTGTGAATTTCTGCATCTTGTCTTGACAAGGTCCCAAATCTCACTGACAGAACAAGGCAGCTCCCACCAGTGGTGGAGCCATGGTTTGAAATCCTGTGGACCATGCTAGTGGAGATTTTTTTTTTTGGGGGGGGGAGGAATCTCAGGACTGAGGGTACTGTACTTGTACTGAGGGCAGGAAATCAAAAATAATTTTTTCAAATTTGGGGATGGGAGAAGCAAGTGGGATTTTGAGTCGAGGGTGGGGGGGGGGGGGGGGGGGGCTGGTCTCCCTAGATACCTCATGGCTCCACCGCTCCACCACTGTTGCCCACTACAGCAGCCCAACACATTATGTCCATTTGCTGAGAAGAGTGGTGAACACTGATTAACCCGAATGACTCAACTCGCTATATGAGCCTCATGACTTGGATGACAAATACAGACAGATTTTATGTGTACATTACCCTCTAAAATGTGGATTTCTACAATATATTATGAAAAACCGAAAACCGAACCGAAAACCGAGTTTTTGTACAAAACCGAAACCGAACCGAAATGCAAATTTCAAAACCGCCCAGCCCTACCATGAAACCAATTAATTCTTACTGCTTTACTTTATGAATTAAATATTGTCTTCTGTTAATCTTTCTAATTGAACACACATATTCATAATTATTAAGACTTACCAATACTTTCAGTTGATTCAACTAAAATGGAATCGAAAGTTTCTTCTTTCCTTTCTGCAAAGAAAGACGAGATTGATTACAAAGAGATTTCCTTCTTCTCCAATTTTAATTGCTAGTGGATTAACATACAGTTACAACTAAAAGTCCTGTCCTGAAATGCGCACATATAGCACGTTGATCTGCATGTTAATCTATGCATTATGACCATAGTAAGGCTATCAAACTGTGTACATGCGGCCTGTGCACAAGCAATGTTTCAGCCAATGGACCTCCAGGTAACCCAGAGGTCCATTGGCAGAAACATTGCCTGTGTTTGCTATGAGTAACCAGGAGAACCTGTTGTGCTTTGGATGCCATTCGATATGGCAATTGTGCGCAATTCCTACGTGCAATTAAGCCAAGATAAGCACACATTTCCTGACAGGACTTCTAGTTTTAACTGTATCTTGATTAAAGAATAGGTGGCATTGACAAAATTAACTCTTTACCCAATGAATCGCCCACATCCATCCGCATAATATGTAAATTTAGCATCTGAAAAAATATTATTTTTCAAAAAATTTCAACAAAACCATGTCATGTGACCCCTCTTTGGAACGAGCTCGTCGAGCTCGTTCCAATGAGGGGTCACATGATATAGTTTTGTTGAAATTGTTTGAAAAAATTGAAAAAATGATATTTAAAATAATAAATTTTGATATCGTCTGCTTTGGGGGCGCAGTGGCTCAGTAGGTAGAGGTGCAGGCTGCAAGCCGAGAGGTCCTCGGTTCGAATCCCACTTGCGGCAGCCGCGTTGTGTCCTTGGGCAAGACACTTCACCCCCATTGCCCACGTGGGGGCACAGTGATGCTGTGTATTAAGGCGTACTGCACGTCGATGGTGCACTTGTCTTCAACCAGTGCTAACCCTGCTTGTGTGGAGTTAGTATGTTGGGGAGCTGACAGTTCACCCTAAAACTGTCATGGTCATGATTAGCCATTGTGCAGAAGTATGTGACCTTAAACACCAATAAATAAATATCATCTGCGTTGCGTAAAGGGTTAAGCCTTGATTATAATTACTGTACTCTGTGTTCTGTTAACATGTGCATACAGTCGTAATAGAAAATAGCAGCCTGACGAGTCTTATTTCAGTGGCAGACGCGTCGTTGCTACCCTATCAGAGCTATTTGCACAGATAATGTTATATTCATACAAAACCATGTTGTCTGATATATTTTAAAAAACATATATATTGTGCCTACAGTGGATGGCACAATTCAGAGTCTACCACACTAAATAAAATTGGCCCAATATAATGACCAACACCAGCCAGTAATATTCACAAGAAGCATTTAAACTCAGCTTATGACCCCTAATTGGAGTGGATTGTGAAAATGTATTTTTTTTGTAGTGAATTCCAAAAATGAAAACCTATTCTATTAATAATAGCTTGTTTGGAGTAGGGGGAATCTAAAAGAGAAATACCCGGGTTCAAGTGACACCATATGAGTTGTGCCGGGCCTTGTGATTCTCTGGTGGTGATGTTATGGAATATTACTACCACTTTAGCTGGTGTTCTCTAGTATATGACAGAGTTTAGTGGGGCGGCAAAACTTAGTAATTCCCGACTTCGGGCAACCGGAAGCAAGTGGCGAGCGTTAATGAAAACAAAACCCAATAACAGCCTGCAGCCCACTTCTGGTCATGATAATAATAGTAATAACATGATTTTGTCGGGCTTCCTGGTTTACCAACAGCCCTGGAGGACTGAATAATAGCCCACTGGCTTATTGACAGCCCTCGACTTCGTCCCGGGCTGGTAATAAACCCTCAGACTGTTATTCATTTCTCTCGGGCCGTTAATAAACCATAACACTTTCCAAACTCATGTTAATATTATATTATTGTAACAGTGCTGTTGGTCTAATATCTCTTGTCTCTCCATCGATTTTCTCGAGCCATTTCTGGAAAAAGGTTTGGGGAGCATGTTCCCCCTGTGTAACTTGTTCCTACATCCCTGTAGTACCTCATTGGAATTAACACATCTGGCTCATTCTAGTCAGGCCTGGCATTCTTAAAAATGCAGGAGGTCTAAAAATCGCTCTCCTCACGTGGCCTAGGGGAGCGATTAGTTCTCCCCAAGCCAACAAAAGCTAAAAGTGGCACAATGAAGTACTATTAATGGCGGTGTGAATTCTGCCAAGTGGGCTTTGTAAATTGTATTTGGTGCTCCTAACAAGGTAGTCTCTGTAAGATGGCTACACTGCCCCTCCCACACCTCCGGGCCTTACCACGGCCCGGAGGTGTGGGAGGGACAGTGCGGCCGTCTTGCAGAGACCACTAACATAGCAGAGATTTGAAAACGTGTGGGTTTTAGGAATAGGCTGTTGTGGTAATCATTAGTTTTTAAGGCTAGGAGGGCAATTTTTTGCTGTCCTCAATTTTTTTAAGGTGATCAGTAGACGAGCGAACAAATCACTCTCCTGAAAATGCCAGGTCTGTCCAGTGAGGGCTCATAAGCCATTTGTGAAGCCAAAAATGCAAATCGAAAAGAAAAAAAAACTTGTTTTTCTGTAGCTGAGTTATATAAAGGGTTAATTAACTACACGTACATTCTGGCAGTCAGCAGTAAACAAATAAAGTAATATTTGATTAACCTGAAATTTGTGAATAACTATTTTTTTGATGACTAATGAAAAAGGTAATACATTTTTATGTTGCTTGAAGCTCTGTTAAACCAGATATAATGAATTAAATTCTCCAGTATTTATTTTCAGTTGAAACTGGAGATATTACCGTACTGAATCGGGTATAAGCCCACAATTGAAAATAAGCCCACCTACCAACTTTTGAGATTTTAGTTTCTGAGTCTCTTCCTTTTAAATAAGCTCAGTCCCTCACTTTCTAATGACAACATCCAAGGCAGCCAAGCTGGTCCATGTAAGTTGTTACAATGAAAATGATCCCCTTTCCCAAGGTTTATTCCCAATAAGATGAAACCCAACAAGGCGAGTGTCGAAAATGGTCATACAAACAAGATGAATCCCAACAAGACAAATTTAATTAAAATGACAATATAACCCATTTATTTTGAGGTTTTCCATCATAAACTGCAAACACAGCTTACTTTTGGACAAAGAGATTTCAATTGACTGGTTGAGTGCTGGAAGCCCATTTTGGGGCTTTATCCTGAGGTGTGGGTACCTGGGAGCTAAAAGGTTTCATATTCTGTGGATGTACTTCAGTTAATTTTTGATGTGATATTGTCAAGTCTGGGCGGATTTGCCCTGTTACAATTAATGGGAGAGTGCCTATTGGCACTCTCCCATTAATTATACCCCTACTTTCGAAGAAAATGGGGGTATATTGGATTATATGCATCCATCCCTCCGCTTGTCTGTGTATCCTTGTGTGAGTCTGTCCGAGAATATTCATAACACAAGTAAATTATTTTTTTTTATAATATTTGTTGGTTACTAATTATTTATTTTTTTTTTTTTATTACTTGTTCATATAGAAATTGTGTCCGTACGAGCCAAATTTTGTCTGTTCAGCCTGTATCTCAGGTATCGAATGTTCTATTGCAATGAAATTTGCCATGAACACTGCTTATGGTATAGGCTTTAAAAAAAGGATTCAATGATATTTCTCACATTCTCTTTTTTAGAGTTATCCCCCTTTTTAGCTCATCTTGACAAAGTCAAGCTGAGCTAATCTAATCGCTTCCCGTCCGTCGTCCGTCGTTCGTCAACACCATGTTTTGGTCTTCTCCTCCAAAGCCACTGGGCCAATTCAAGTGAAAGTTTGTGTGAGTGATGGTCCCAAAGGGGCATTTCATTTTTGTTCAACTCAGTATGCTCGGCCCCATAGGGAGGGAGTGGGGGAAAATGCTCCAAAATATTTTAAAAATCTTCTTCTCAAGAACCAGTGTGTGCAATGACTTGATATTCGCTATGGAGCTTCCATATGAGGTGTAGAATCAAGTTTGTTCAAACGAAGTTCGTAAAGTAATATTTGGCTTTGTAATAGGAGGGGTAAGATTTTTGGCCCCGCCCAAAATTTCTATTTTCTGAACCGATGGTCCGGAATGAACCAAATTTGGTTTGTGGTAGTATTGGGTCATAAGTACTTGACCCATGCAAAAAAAAAAATTCCCGCATCCCCGTGGGAACGCTGGGAGCTAAAAATAGAAATATTTTCAAACACCCATATTTCCCAAACCCCACGGAACAGAGAGCTTTTGTTTGGTATGAAGTATCCTTATGACCAGTAGAATTGAATGGTAAAAAAAAATTGCCATCGGTTATGTTAGGGTGTTCTGTAATGGGCATCGAAAAAATGCTGAGTCAGCATATTTGCAAAAATTAAAAAAAATCTTTTCTCAAGAACCAATCATCAGAATCTTTTGATATTTGGTATACAGCATTCATAGGGGGGGGGGGGGGGGGGGGCAGATAAAAGTTTGTTGAAATAAAGCTCATTGGTTCATATTTGGGCTCTCTACAGGAGCCCGAAGTTTTAACATAGGGTAATATGGGGAATATTCTCTAAAAATCTTCTTCTTCAGAACCACCAGTCAGAATCTTTTAATATTTGGTATACATCATTGTTATGAGGGTCAGATTCTAGATTGTTCAAACCAAGTCCCTAGGTTAATATTTGGGCTTCCTACGGAAGCCCAAATTTTATCTTTGTTCAATATGGAGGGTAATTTAAAAAAATCTTCTTCTTCAGATCCATCAGTCAGAATGCTTTGATATTTGGTATGCAACATCTCTATGGGGGTCAGATTCAAGTTTGTTCAAATCAAATCCGTAGGTACATATTTGGGCTCACTATGGTAGCCCAAATTTTTACTTAGTGCAATATGAGAAAATTTCTTTAAAAATCTTCTTCTTCAGATCCACCAGTCGGAATGCTTTTATATTTGGTATACAACATCTCTAGGGGGGTCAGATTCCAGGTTGTTCAATTCGAGTGCCTAGGTTAATATTTGGGCTCCATATGGGAACATGAAATTTAACTTAGTACAATATGAGGGAATTTCTTCAAAAATCTTCTTCTTCAGATTCACTTGTCAGAATGCTTTCACATTTGGTATACAACATCTCTAGGGGGGTCAGATTCAAGTTTGTTCAAATCGGATCCATAGGTCAATATTTGGGCTCGCTATGGTAGCCCAAATTTGAACTTAGTGCAATTCGAAGAAATTTCTTTACAATTTCTCTTCTTCAGATCCAACAGTCAGAATGCTTTCATATTCGGTACACAACATCTCTAGGGATTGTCAGATTTAACTGTGTTCAAATCAAGAGCCTGGGTTAATATTTGGGCTCTCTATGGGAGCCGGAATTGGCCATTTTGCTGAAGAATTAAAAATTTTTTATTCAGTACCCTCTAGAGGTACTAAGATTAATCCACATAGGTTGTATCAAGGGGCTTCATAGGGGAGCTCTGCATTTTACTTATGATCAGCTGAAGAAAAGGCATGATGCCCAGATTATTTTTGTCACTCCTGAGGGACTCAAGGATTGACAGTGTAGTCTATGGAGATGGCTTGCTTAATGTAGACTCATTCTTGGACTCTGTTTAAATTGTGTTCTGTACAAGATGAGCGCTTCAGGCCCCGTGGGGCCTCTTGTTTGACTTAGAAATTGTTGGAAATAGACATTATTTGTCTGTTCAGTCTGTATCTCAGGTATGGGTTATCGGATTTCAGTGAAATATGGCATGCAGTTTGCCTATGACAAAGGCTTCTGCCTCAATGCATAAAACTTCCAAACACCAAACAATTTACCATACCTTTTAACTTAGAAATTGTTGGAAATTGTTGAAAACTTTCGAAGAAATTGGTGTGGAGGGGGCATACTGGATTGGGGTTATCGGATTTCAGTGAAATATGGCATGCAGTTTGCCTATGACAAAGGCTTCTGCCTCATTACATAAAACTTCCAAACACCAAACAATTTACCATACCTTTTGACTTAGAAATTGTTGGCAATTGTTGAAAACTTTCGAAGAAAATGGAAGTGGGAGGTGGGGGGTATACTGGATTGTATCCGTCCATCTGTGCATCCGTCCGTCAGTCCATATGAGAATATTCATAAATAATATTTGTTGGTCATAGGTATGCCCACACTAGGCGGTACACCACGTGGGGGTATGCACCGGACGAAAGTCCAGCTCTTGTTGTAACAAGGCAATAATTTGTGAACGAAATTTTGACAACCCTGTTTGCTAGTTTTTTTGTTTATTATTTATCAACGAAACTCCCAAACACATGCATAAAATAAAACCCTAAAATACTTCAAATAGGATATATTGTAATGTACACATTCTTTTTAAAGTAAATTTCCCTCAATATTTGATGTCTTTTTCGTCTTGTTTGGGATTCATATTGTTGGGATCGTCTTGTTGGGATATTTTACCAGTTCGTCTTGTTGGGATTCGTCTTGTTGGATGACACTGCTGACACCTCGTTGGGATTCGTCTTGTTGGGATGACACTGCTGACACCTTGTTGGGATTCATCTTGTTGGGATGACACTGCTGACACCTTGTTGGGATTCGTCTTGTTGGGATGACACTGCTGACACCTTGTTGGGATTCATCTTGTTGGGATGACACCCCTGACATCTTGTTGGGATTCATCTTGTTGGGATGACACTGCTAACACCTTGTTGGGATTTGTCTTGTTGGGATTCGTCTTGTTGGGATGACATTGCTGACACCTTTTTGGGATTCGTCTTGTTGGGATGACACTGCTGACACCTTGTTGGGATTCGTCTTGTTGGGATGACACTGCTGACACCTTGTTGGGATTTGTCTTGTTGGGATGACACTGCTGACACCTTGTTGGGATTCATCTTGTTGGGATGACACTGCTGACACCTTGTTGGGATTTGTCTTGTTGGGATGACACTGCTGACACCTTGTTGGGATGACACAGCTGACACCTTGTTGTGATGACACCGCTGACACCTTGTTGGGATTTGTGTTGTTGGGATGCCACTGCTGACACCTTGTTGGGATTCATCTTGTTAGGATGACACTGCTGACACCTTGTTGGGATTCGTCTTGTTGGGATGACACTGCTGACACCTTGTTGGGATTTGTCTTGTTGGGATGACGCTGCTGACACCTTGTTGGGATTTGTCTTGTTGGGATGACACTGCTGACACCTTGTTGGGATTCGTCTTGTTGGGATGACACTGCTGACATCTTTCCCAATGTATATGATATCAAAATTTGTTATTTCAATTATTTCTTTTTCAAATGTTTTCAAACATTTCCATGAAACCAGATCATGTGACCCTCAATGAGCTTGTTCCAGTCAGGGGTCACATCATCTGTTTCTGTTGAAATTGTTTTACATGTTCTTTTTTCAACTGTTGAATTTGTAATTTATGTGGACACATGCAGCAGATTCATTAGATAAAGGGTTAATGCATCTTTGTTATGGGATTGACCAAGTCACGTTACTTTGTGTCAACTTTGCATCCAATTATTTTCCTTGACTTGACCTCACAAAAATAATCACACCCATATACTTTTGCTTTCTTGTACTTAACACACTCTGGGCTTATTCCCAGGTCAGTACGGTATATTAAGCCAGTCTTAGATTTCATTTAGTCTAGCTCAGTTTATCATTTTAAATATACATGTACAACTGATACCTAAAACAAGAAAGATGAGATGAAAATTTTTTATCTTCTAATTATGGGGGTGGGATTTCCAGATTCTCTTGTTGCTTGTTAATGAAAGATATTTAGACAGATTTTATCAGTTTGTTGCTTCAACAGATGAAATATCTCTTGGTCGCCATTATATATAAAAATCATGATACAGGTGTTTATGTTTCTTACTTTTTAGCTCACTGAGAAATATCAAGCATGCATAACTAATCACTCTTTGTCATCACCTAGCATCCATGATCCATCATCCATTGCGACTACAATTTACTTTTTCCAAAACCACTTGCTCAGGTCTCACCAAATTCCAGCCATTTAAATTGTAGGCATGTGATAGCACTTGCATTTCTCTATGTGCCTGATAGGGCCTGGGGAAAAATGAAATGGTTCTGCTTTCATGACCAACCCTAATATCCAGAATGCCATGCGTGAGAGAGTGGATTAATTGATATGGTATGAGTGCCAGCGAGGAAGGATAGGCTTCAAGTTTTATCCTACGTGATGGCACAAGTGCCATATCGATTAACTCATTCACACACACATGTCATTCTGTGTTTATTACATGCCTTGGCACCTATAAAAAAATATTAGGACACTCAGCAATTCATTTGACAACTATCAACAAAAAGAACACATCGCCTTTCAAATTTGCGATGGGAACCTGTGTTACTATTTCGTCCCCTGAGTTCCAATGTGCTCTTTGTGCCAATTGGCACATAGAACACATTGGAACTTGGGGGATAATTTTCAGCTATCGCTAGCAATTCAAATTGTAATTGCGTTAAAGCCAGAAAATAAGCAGACTGTCATCTGCAAAATTAGGTACTCAGAGGGTGAATTTAGTGATGCTACCCTGCACAGCAGGGTAGCATCACTAAGCTTACCCTCTGTGAACCTCAATCTGAATCAGGGTCTCAAAACTAAACAGAAAGAGGTACCCAGAGGATAAACTGGCACACTGTATGGGATAGTATAAGCAAATTCACCTTCTGGGGACCTCATTCTGCAAATGTCAGACAACTTATTTTCAGGTCTGATTGCGTTACATAATTTGTACAAAATTCCAATGAAATTTTGCTTCTATTTAAAAGTAGTCTGTCAATGATTTCCGTTCCGCACATATGTACGGAACAGATTTTCATTTTCCGCACGGTTTAGTGTCATTGTAGATAGGGATTATGTAGAACAGGTGTATAATAAATTTTCAGACTCAACCTTAATTTTTTTTTTTTTGCACATTTGACAAATTTTGTACTTTACCTATTTACCTATTTATAAAAATGAAAACATGCTGTTCTGAAAGTGCCTTGCAAATAAGAGTTTACCATTTATAGTGAACTAGAGGGCCCACCCATGCCAGGATGGGAAGCTCTGCGCATGTGATGGACAATTTTTAGCTAGATGGAATGACTGAATTACAGATTTCTATTTATAAATTATTTATTTATTTATTTATTTATTGGTGTTTAAGGTCATATACTTATGCACAATGGCTAATCAGGACCGTGACAGTTTTGCGGGTGGAGGAAGCCAGAGTACCCAGAGAGAACCACCGATCAACGACAAGCAGCTGCCAGCTCCCCAACATCATAACTCCGCACTGCAGCACAGGCAGGGTTAGATTGGGTGAAGACATGCACACCATCTACGTGCAGTACGCCCTAGTACACGGCGTCATCGTGTCCCCATGTGGACAATCGGGATTAAGTGCATTGCCCAAGGACACAACCGGGAGTCCTAATCGATCGCTCAGATGGTCACCCATCCAAGGACTAACCAGGCTCTACGTTACTTAACTTTGGTGATCTGAGAACTGGTTACCGCAATGCCACCGCACCCCCCCCCCCCCCCCCCCCCCCCCCCCCCCTCATTTATAAAATAAATGATATCTTTGACAGTACATTTCTTCTGATGGATGAAGCAGAGCAAGTAAACAGATTGATTCCACTGGCATGGGGGGAAAATTGCATACACCTTGGTTGCAAAAAAAGAAAAGGGACTAACACCATGCCCCCATCCCCCCCCCACCACACCCACCCCCCCACCACACCCACCCCCCACCCCCAACCCCCATCTTACATTTTTAGCTCACTTGACTGAAAGTCAGGGTGACCTTTTCTTATCACTCTTCGTCTGTCGTCCATCCATCCGTCGTCCTGCGTGAAGGTGGTGTTTGAGCCTCTTTCTCCTAAACCACTGGCCACATTTTAATTAAATTTCATGTAAGTAGTGGTTATATAGGGGCATTTTGATTTTTATCCAAATTAGGTTTCGGCTCATATTGAGCAGAGGTGTGGGGAAAAAATGGCCAAATTTTTTGAAAATCTTCTTCTAATGAACCACCAGTAGCAGGGACTTGATATGTGGTATACAGCGTCCTTTTGAGGTTTAGAATCAAGTTTGTTCAAGAGAAGTTTGTCGGGCATTATTTGCCTTCGTTATGGGAGCGGCAAAAATTTTGGCCGCGCCTAAAATTTCTATTTTCAGAACCGTGAGGTCGATTTGAACCAAATTTGATATGAGAGGATAATGGGTCATAAGTAGTTGATTGATGCAAAAATTTTTTTTCTCATTGCCCCGTGAGAACCTTGGGAGCTAAAAATAGGAAAAACTTTAAAACTGCCATATCTCCAAAACTACACGGCACGGAGAATTCTTATTTTGTATAAAGCTTACTTTTATCCAGTAGAATAGAATGGGTAAAAAAAATCCGTATCGGTTTGATCACAAGGTACTTTTTTCAGTACTTTGAAAAAGTGCCGAGTCAGCACTTTTTAACACTGTAGGAAATGGGAAAAACATTAAAAAATCTTCTTCTCCACATCCAGCAGGCAGAATCTTTTGATATTTGGTATGCAACATTGTAGGGTTGATCTGATTCAAGTTTGTTCAAATCGGCCCCCTGGGTTCATATTTGGGCTCAGTATAGGAGCCCAATTTCGAACTTAGTGCATTTCAGGCAAATTTCTTCAAAAATCTTCTTCTCCAGATCCAGCAGGCAGAATCTTTTGATATTTGGTATGCAACATTGTGGGATGGATCTGATTCAAGTTTGTTCAAATCGGTTCCCTAGATTCATTTTGGGCTCACTATAGAAGCTCGAATTCGAATTTAGTGCATTTCATGCAAATTTCTTAAAAAATCTTCTTCTCCAGATCCAGCAGGCAGAATCTTTTGATATTTGGTATGCAACATTGTGGGGTGGATCTGATTCAAGTTTGTTCAAATCGGCCCCCTGAATTCATATTTGGGCTCACTATAGAAGCCTGAATTCGAACTTAGTGCATTTCAGGAAAATTTCTTAAAAAATCTTCTTCTCCAGATGCAGCAGGCAGAATCTTTTGATATTTGGTATGCAACATTGTGGGGTTGATCTGATTCAAGTTTGTTCAAATCGGCCCCCTGGGTTTATATTTGGGCTCAGTATAGGAGCCCAAATTTGAACTTGGTGCATTTCAGGCAAATTTCTTTGAAAATCTTCTTCTCAAGATCCAGCAGGCAGAATCCTTTGATATTGGGCATGCACCATGCTTAGGGGGATGAGATTCAAGTTTGTTCAAGCCAAGTCCCTGGGTTCATATTTGGGCTCACTGTGGTAGCCTGAATTATAACTTACCGTAGTTCAAAATGAGGAATTTTCTTTAAAAATCTTCTTCCGATCCAGCAGACGGAATGTTTTGATATTTGGTATGCAGCATCCTAAGGGGGGTGAGATTCAAGTTTGTTCAAGCCATGTCCCTAGTTCCATATTTGGGCTCACTGTGGGAGCCCAAATGATAACTTAGTTCAAAATGAGGAGTTTTTTAGCTCACCTGACTGAAAGTCAGGGTGAGCTTTTCTTATCACTCTTCGTCCGTCGTCTGTCGTCCGTCGTCCTGTGTGAAGGTGGTGTTTGAGCCTCTTTCTCCTAAACCACTGGCCACATTTCAATTAAATTTCATGTAAGTAGTGGTTATATAGGGGCATTTTGATTTTTATCCAAAATAGCTTTCAGCTCGTATTGAGCAGAGGTGTGGGGGAAAAATGGCCAAATGTTTTGAAAATCTTCTTCTCATGAACCACCAGTTGCAGAGACTTGATATGTGGTATACAGAGTCCTTTTGAGGTTTAGAATCAAGTTTGTTCAAGAGAAGTTTGTTGGGCATTATTTGCCTTCGTTATGGGAGGGGCAAAAATTTTGGCCATGCCTAAAATTTCTATTTTCAGAACCGTGAGGTCGATTTGAACCAAATTTGATATGAGATAATAATGGATCATAAGTAGTTGATTGATGCAAAAAAAATTTTCTCATTGCCCCATGGAAACCTCGGGAGCTAAAAATAGGAAAAACATTAAAACTGCCATATCTCCAAAACTACACGGCACAGAGAATTCTTATTTTGTATAAAGCTTACTTTTATCCAGTAGAATAGAATGGTTAAAAAAAAATCCCTATCGGTTCGATCACAAGGTACTTTTTTCAGGACTTTGAAAAATTGCTGAGTCAGCACTTTTTAACACTAGGCAATGGGAAAAAGATTAAAAAATCTTCTTCTCCAGATCCAGCAGACAGAATCTTTTGATATTTGGTATGCAACATTGTAGGGTGGATCTGATTCAAGTTTGTTCCAATCGGCCCCCTGGGTTCATATTTGGGCTCAGTATAGGAGCCCGGTTTCGAACTTAGTGCATTTCAGGCAAATTTCTTCAAAAATCTTCTTCACCAGATCCAGCAGGCAGAATCTTTTGATATTTGGTATGCAACATTGTGGGGTGGATCTGATTCAAGTTTGTTCAAACTGGCTCCCTGGATTCACATTTGGGCTCACTATAGAAGCCCGAATTCGAACTTAGTACATTTCAGGCAAATTTCTTAAAAAATCTTCTTCTCCAGATCAAGCAGGCAGAATCTTTTGATATTTGGTGTGCAACATTGTGGGGTGGATCTGATTCAAGTTTGTTCAAATCGGCCCCCTGGGTTTATATTTGGGCTCAGTATAGAAGCTCGAATTCGAACTTAGTGCATTTCAGGCAAATTTCTTCAAAAATCTTCTTCTCCAGATCCAGCAGGCAGGATCTTTTGATATTTGGTATGCAACATTGTGGGGTGGATCTGATCTGATTCAAGTTTGTTAAAATCGGCCCCCTGAATTCATGTTTGGGCTCACTATAGAAGCCTGAATTCGAACTTAGTGCATTTCAGGCACATTTCTTAAAAAATCTTCTTCTCCAGATCCAGCAGGCAGAATCTTTTGATATTTGGTATGCAACATTGTGGGGTGGATCTGATTCAAGTTTGTTCAAAACGGCCCCCTGGGTTTATATTTGGGCTCAGTATAGAAGCTCGAATTCGAACTTAGTGCATTTCAGGCAAATTTCTTAAAAAATCTTCTTCTCCAGATGCAGCAGGCAGAATCTTTTGATATTTGGTATGCAACATTGTGGGGTGGATCTGATTCAAGTTTGTTCAAATCGGCCCCCTGGGTTTATATTTAGGCTCAGTATAGAAGCTTGAATTCGAACTTAGTGCCTTTCTGGCAAATTTCTTAAAAAATCTTCTTCTCCAGATCCAGCAGTCAGAATCTTTTGATATTTGGTGTGCAACATTGTGGGGTGGATCTGATTCAAGTTTGTTCAAATCGGCTCCCTAGATTCATATTTGGGCTCACTATAGAAGCTTGAATTCGAACTTAGTGCATTTCAGGCAAATTTCTTTGAAAATCTTCTTCTCAAGATCCAGCAGGCAGAATCTTTTGATATTGGGTATGCACCATGCTTAGGGGGGTGAGATTCAAGTTTGTTCAAGCCAAGTCCCTGGGTTCTTATTTGGGCTCACTGTGGAAGCCCGAATTATAACTTAGTTCAAAATGAGGAATTTTCTTTAAAAATCTTCTTCAGATCCAGCAGTTGGAATGTTTTGATATTTGATATGCTCTCCTTAGGGGGGTGAGATTCAAGTTTGTTCAAGCCATGTCCCTAGGTCCATATTTGGACTCACTGTGGGAGCTTGAATTGTAACTTAGTTCAAAATGAGGAATTTTCTTTAAAAATCTTCTTCTTCAGATCCAGCAGTCGGAATGTATTGATATTTGGTGTGCAGCATCCTTAGGGGCGGTGAGATTTAAGTTTGTTAAAGCCAAGTCCCTAGGTTCATATATGGGCTCCCTGTGGGAGTCCGAATTATAACTTAGTTCAATATGAGGAATATTCTTTAAAAATCTTCTTTTTTTTTTTAGATACACTGGTCAGAAACTTTGGATATTTGGTATAAGCTTTTCTTAGTAGGAGCAGATGCAACTTGTTGAAATCAATTTTCTGGGTTTTCCAATGAAAAATATCCATTTAACAGGAGTATTCAATTAACAGGGATTGCCACTTTCCTGTACTCTAGAGATAAACTTGGCATTTATTCCATGAGCTCTGTCAAACAAGATATAATAGATTAAATGTCTGTATTGAATGTACTGAGGCCAAATAGGTCTATAAACAAAGGAAAACTAGGGAGAGTCAGGATAATATCAAGCAAATTTACGAGGGTAACATGATGCATTTATTTTAATGATAATGAGCATATTTCATTGACAATCTTCCATCTCCAAACGGAAAAGTTATTTTCCCAAGATCGGTATGGAAACCCAAACCCTCTTCAATCTTGTCTTTATTTTCAGAATAATTTGCATTATCACCTCTACCTTCTCCAGCATCAACGCCATCCTCTTTACTGCCATCACAAAGCAGAGGAGACTGGTGATGGCAGTGGAGAGGATGCTGGAGGAGGTAAACAGTGTTACTAGTAATTCTGAAAATGAAGACAGTTTGAACTTTGAAATGGGTGAATAAGATCTTGCTGTTGAAAGGGAGGGGGTGTCCTCCAGAACTGGTTGAGAGCTACAGTGATTTGTTGAAATGGTTCGTCAGGAATCAGGACTGTAAAAATTTCAGGTGTGGAAGGGCTGACGAAATCCTACAAAGTTTCAATTCAGAAAACATCAGTTCAATACACAAACAGTGCCATGCTTCATTCCCGGGTCGGTGCTGTAGATTTCCCAGGTAGCTGGGCTGGCTTTCGGAACCGGGAACCTGGAAATTCCTATTCCTGAGATTAAACACTAACAGGAATCAGATGATTTTCCTGTCTTCTAGTTATAGACTAAACATTTATTACATTATACATGTATCTTGTTTGACAGAGCCTATGTAGGATGTATATTGAGGTCAAAATGTTTTATCAGTTTGGAGAATTCAGGGCCCATTAGAGAAATTCTTCGACACATGACCAAGATTTTTTATTCAATTAACAGGAGTTTACTCTATAACCTCTATGCAGTTAACAGGTCAAATGTGTACTGAAGGTATGGTGGATGGTTTGGTGTTATATACAATTAACAGGGTTATTCAA
The DNA here is from genome assembly GCA_031216915.1 of Pictodentalium vernedei. Lineage (NCBI taxonomy): Eukaryota > Metazoa > Mollusca > Scaphopoda > Dentaliida > Dentaliidae > Pictodentalium > Pictodentalium vernedei. The sequence continues at coordinate 27,471,430 of CM062295.1, forward strand.
TTAAAAGATGTACATGGAAAATTAAGTGGGATTCACAGCAGTAAGCACTGAGACATTTCTAGTAATAATTCATAAATGCAGTTAAAACTAGAAGTTCTGTCATGAATAGTGCGCTTATCTAGGCTTAATTGCGCATTGGAATTGCTCGCAATTGCCATATCAAATGGCATCCAAATCACGGCAGGTTCTCCTGGTTACTCATAGCAAACACATGCAATGTTTCTGCCAATGGACCTTCGGGTTACCCGGAGGTACATTGGCTGAAACATTGCTTGTGCACAGGCCATATGTACAGAATTTGATAGCTTTACTTGGGCCAAAACGCGTACATTAACGTGCATATCGACGTCTATTTGTGCGCATTTCATGACAGGACTTCTAGTTTTAACTGTACAGTGGAGCCCACTTAATTGGATATCTCTTAACTGAATAACCCTGTTATTTGAATATAATTTCCCAACACAAAACCATTTGCCATACCTCCAGTACAAATGTGACCTGTTAATTGAATATAGGTTATACAGGAAATTCCTGTTAATTGAATAAAAAAATCTTGTAGCCTGTCAAGAAATTACCTTGACCTCCCCAGTTTTCCTTTGTACACCTATTTGTCCTCAGTACATCCAATACTGGTATTTAATCTATTATATCGTGTTTGACAGAGCTCGTGGAGCTCTGTCAAATAAGATATAATAGAATAAATGCTAAGTTTATCTCCAGAATACAGGAAAGTGACACAATCCCTGTTAATTGAATACTCCTGTTAACTGAATAATTTTCATTGGCAAAATGGCTATTAAATTAACAGGATTCCACTGGATCAGATTTGGCAACCTAATAAATTGACGCATATTTATTTTAAAATAAATCTGCATATCCTTATCCTTTCCAATAAAAAGGTAAAAATCAGTGGATGACAGTAGGAGTGGATCTGGTTGCAAAATTACAATTTATTACTTCCAGTTCGTCATATAAGCTTGTACAGGTCAAAACATTTGGTAAGTAATTGCATTAACTTTTTCACTTTTTCTTTCTAGTCTGCCTTGAAAGGAGAAGAATGGAAACCTTGTGGAATTGACCAGCCAAAAAGTAATACAAATGTCCTCCATCCACCATCACGACCTCCTCCAAGAGCACCAGGAACCCCTCGCCTGGCAGAAAATAGACTGTGATAAATAAGACCAGGCTATGTGATATAAAGTTCTCAAGCACCCAAGCCATTACTCTATTTCTGTAAGGAATTTAATGATTATTGCAAGGAACCAATCTACCTCTTAAATAATCTATCACATCTGTTTACTACGTTTAGATGCACTCATTTGGAATATTTCAGATGGTCAGAAAAGCAAACCTACCATTTGCTTTTCTGACCAACTGATACAGTACGTGGAGAGTGTATTATCACTAAATCACCCACAGAGTGGACATTCCACCCATGCCATAATTGCAAATTTGTTGCAAAACATAACCAGCACAAGCAAAGTTTCGGCCAATGGACCTCCGGATTAAACCCGGACGTCCATTGGCTGAAACATTGCTTGTGTTTTTTGTAGATATGTACACAATTTGAAAGTTATAGCTTGGGTGATAACTCCACTCCACGGGTGATTTATTTACAATCCACTCTCCACATACTTTATATTCCAGATGATTGAATCTAAAAATTGAAAAAAAAATACCGTTTTCTTTGAATCAGTCCTAGAAATGTTACTCAATCAAGACTTATTCGACTGACTTTTTGATGACATTACCATAAGATATGACTACTTCCCAGAGCCATACAGTACAAAAAACTGCATTTAAATGAAGGTATAGTTTTCAATTTTTTGAAAGTAAGTCACCTATTTTCACATCAACACTTGCACATTGATCATGAATACCCAATTACGAAGAAAAAAAACAGAAATAACTCAGTTGAAAGTTGAAATAAATATCATAAAATAACCTTTTCTTAAATAAATTTAACTTAAATCCATATTTTACTGCTTCATGAGTTTTTACCAGAGTTTGAAATGCATGTGATTTGACTCCGAACATTTTACATAAGTTACAACGGGAAAGAAATATTCGACTGGGATTTTTGGTCCAAAACTGATTCCCGTCTGATTCCCGTCCAGGAGGCTGGGAACTACACTGAAATTTCGAGATTTTCCTGGACATTCCGGGAGAGTTAACATGTCTGTTACCAGGTAAAAAAAATCAGAAGCAAAATTTTAATTAATGAAGCATATCTCTATAGCTTTTCAAAAGTGAAAGGACATCACATTATATCAACGATAGTCTGCATGCAAACTCGATGAAAAGTGGGTAAACAAACAGCCCATAACAGTGTTGAATTCCTTACAGAAATAGACTGGTGACCTTGGAGCTTGAGTTCCTCAAACAGAGCTGAAATTTCAGCATTATTACAGTTAAAACTAAAAGTCCTGTCCTGAAATGCACACAAATAGCACGTCGATATGCGAGTTAATCTACGCGATATGACCATAGTAAGGCTATCAAATTCTGTAATTATGGCCTGTGCACAAGCAATGTTTCAGCCAATGGACCTCCGGGTAACCCGGAGGTCCATTGGCAGAAACATTGCCCGTGTTTGCTATGAGTAACCAGGAGAACCTGCTGTGCTTTGGATGCCATTCGATATGGCAATTGCGCGCAATTCATACGCGCAATTACGCCTAGATAAGCGCACATTTCGTGACTGGACTTCTAGTTTTAACTGTACCAGTGATATATATTGTATATTGTGATGTGTGATATATGGGTGTGAGGTCTGAAGTTTAACATTTAACTCCTTAATGCTGCTGGCGGACACTCCTGCCCACGACAGGATTTTTCTTGCCACTGAAATAAGTAGAATTCATGGACAGTTAATTACATTTTGCTCCCTTAAATTAAATGGATTTTTTCACTAATGCTTTCTTGGGTAAAATTTAGATGACTTTTTCTTCATATCAAGTCATAGCTGCTTCATAGCAGCCATGACTAGATTTGATGAAAAATATTTTGAAAATACTTCGCAGGTTAAGAGTTAACCCTTTTTTCCCTGGAGCCTCAATGATATTATAAGTTACATGGCATGTCGAACCTGATATCAACACTTAGAGCCTTGTATGGAAATGTATAAGCCAGCTACATGCCATATAATATATTTATTATGTCAAAAGTCCATGTAAATCAGGGGATTAATAAATTTCCACGAGAAACAAAGAATGACCCGACGTTTATATTTTAGAAACCACAATTGACAGCACTGTGCAGAATCATAAACAGAAACTGGCACCGGTATGTATCTGTGGTGACAGTAAACAATCTTCGTTGTTCGAAATGCAGTTTTTGTTTACAAAATAAAATATATCACTACAAGCATATCTGAAATACCCTTACATACATTTACTGTCATTACCATCTGAACGGAGTTAACAAAGCACTTCTAAATGTTCAGAAAATCACTTTTAATCTGTTGAGTAACTGTATAGAAAATGTTCACTTCAGCATAAAAAATCAATAGACTATATTCACTACAGAGTCGTATAAACAACAAAAAACTTTTGGGTCTTCAAATAATATTTTCTCTCCATTTTTTAAAATTTTTACTGTTTTAAATCAATAAATACAATACCTTGAAATAATTTTGGGTACTTAAATTCTCATATTTTGTTTTTAATTCAAATTTTGAAGAAAAAAACGAAGCGAGGGAAAATGCATCAATTTGATCAAAATAGTAATAGCTGCTACTCATCTGATACCAAATAATATCAGGTGAGTTACCTGATAAGGCCAAACCCTTAGATTAGGTATTCCAGCATTCTGATTGGATAAACTAACTTTTAGGCATAATAATGTCTCTTACCATTCTGTTTTTGTTGAAGTGGGAAAATCCATTCAAATTACAGGAAATGTCAGTAAAAATTTGATCCTACAGTTTCATAGAGTTGTACAATTATATTACTACAGATCTCCACTTTTGATTTATTGATCATTGTGCTGTCTGCTTATTCACTGCCAATATTTTCTTCACACAAAAGTGTAAGCATACCAATCTGAAATGGTTAAACCCAAATCTGATATAGTTTTCTGTTAATTCTCTGCACAATCAATTGTGCTGGAATCATCTGAGGGAAAGGATATCAAAAAGAGCACTCAACTCTGAGTATAAGTTATGATCAGGAGATTACAATGTATAATGAATTGCAATGTGACGATCAATAGTACAGTGGAGCCCACTTAATTGGATATCTCTTAATTGTATATCCCTCTTAACTGAATATAATTTTCAAACACAAAACCATTTACCATACCCTCAGTACAAATTTGATCTGTTAATTGCATATGGGTTGTAGAGTAAACTCCTTTTAATTGTATATAAATTTTTGTAATATGTCAAAAAAATTACTGTGACACGCACCAAATTCCCCTTATTTATCAACCTTTTTGGCCTCACTACATCCAATACAGGCATTTATTCTATTATATCTTGTTTGACAGAGCTCTATGAGCTCTGTCAAACAAGATATAATAGAATAAATGCTCAGTTTACCTCCAGAACACAGGGAACTTACGAAATCCCTGTTAATTGTATACTCCTGTTAATTGAATAATTTTCACTGGCAAAATGGATATCCAGTTAAGAGGATTCTACTGTATTGACATTATAAAAAGACCATTCTTTGAGAGGAACAATGTGACAGCTGCACTGCTAAAGCATTGCAGATGGTATCTTGTTCCACTTTAGGGATAATATATACAGGTTATCATGATAATGTGCATGTCCTGTGATTTGCATCAGATTCGAGGTGGTGTCCAAAATGGGATCTCAACGAGCCGGCTTTGCCATTTTTAGACATCACAGAGAATGTGATGCAAATCACAGGACATGCACATTATCACATAAACAGATTAAATCTTAAATTATTAATACAGTTTTTGAACATAATGTTGGACGAGAAAAAGTTTTTAAAAAACGCATATTTTATGGAACTATATTGTCGTGCACTCTAACAATGAGTAACACTGTCACTGCAATTTTCAAAGTTGTTTTGTCAAATTTATCGCTCTTGGTGTCAATTCCTGTGACGATACGCTTGAATTTACGAGTGTGTAATATTGAATTGTTCAGTTTCTATTTATTGTGGGGGGATTGGCTTGTAATAGTTCTGTCTCTAACTGTAAGGAATTTTGTTTTGTTTTGTAAGCGATCAGCTGATTCGATTACTGAAATGTACACAGAATGTATTCATGCGCCTGTTATGATAGCCCATAGAAATCGGATATAAAAAGTCTTTTTATATCCGATTTCTATGTGATAGCCTGTAGCGTTCCTGGAAACGAGTCATCTATATGATGCGAAATCAGAATGAGTTGTCTGTGTGATACGGAATCAGAACACATTATGTGATACATACCATTTCTCATGGTTTTCAGGCCAAAATCTTTATGGTTGTTAGATAAAAAGCTGTAGAAATCACCCCACCATTTGTATTGCTGCTTTTATTGGTGATTATTGACCAAGCCACCCACATGGGAACCTCGGGAAGTGAATCAGTGGTTGTTCGCTGTGGTAAATAAGTTCTATTTTACTCCTAAAATAGGATCCTGTCAAAAATGCCTTGGCTAGAAGTTCTCTAAAATGGGCAACATGGGTATAAAAGATGGATGGGACTTGACTTTATCTCCATATTGTGGTCACGATTAGCCATTGTGCGGAAATATGTGACCCTATACACCAATAAATAAATAAATAAATTGACCAAACTCTGTCATTATACATCTTGCACTTCCCTCCCTCCACCCTTGGTGGTTGCACATTTAAAATATTCCCAAAATGAATTCTCAAGAGTTTCTCAGTTACAGTTCTCTGAAAGTAAAGTCTTTTCAACTCTTCACTTCTGTCACTAAAGGGTATGTGCTTCCTCCTAACCTCAGTACAAGGGGGTCGGCTATAAAGATGACAAAATCTCAACATGCAAATTTTTCCCAACTACCAGTTTTTTATTCACACCAAATTTTATGCAAACCTCTCCAACAGGGTTAACCCTTTACCCAATGCACAGGATATCAAAATTTATTATTATGCCCCCGGTGCATATATTGTTTGTCATTTTCGTCCGTCTGTATGCCAGGAAGATTTTCGTGTCTGCTCCATAACTCTGAGATGCTTCGTTGGATTTTGTTGAAACTTGGCATACATATTGCTTATGGGGAGATGATGTGTCACGGACAAATTTGTTGGTTTTATGTTCGATGAAGGTCAAGGTTACAGATCAAGATCAACTTCTGCCAGGAAGATTTTCGTGTCTGCTCCATAACTCTGAGATGCTTCGTTGGATTTTGTTGAAACTTGGCATACATGTTGCTTATGCGGAGACGATGTGTTTTGTTGTTTGATGGTCACAGATCAAGGTCATTGCCACGTTGGGGGGCATAGTCACTGCCGAGTGACAATCTCGTTTTCAATATTGTTTATTTAAACTTTTTCAAACAATTTCAACAAAATGGCATCATATGACCCCCTCACTGGAACGTGCACCTTGAGTCCGTTCCTATGAGGCATCACATGATATGGTTTTGTTGAGATTTTTTGAAAAATATATTCTTTTCTTCTGCTTTATTTGAAAATTAGATGGGCTTGCAGCCGATTTGTTAGGTAAAGGCTTAAACCTTAAACCTGATGTATTTTAGGATTAACTCATTGCCTGCTGCTGGCAGATATTCCTGCCCAAGAGAAGATTTCTCTTGAAATAAGGATAGCATGTACATATTGAATCCAAATTTCCCCTTGTAAACTGAATCGATTGTTTCACCAATGATTTCTTGGGTTAAGTTTAGATGAATTTTTCATCTCATTCAGTCATGGCTGCTGCACAGCAGCCATGACTGGTTGTTATGAAAAATACCTTGAAATTACTCAGTGGGTTAAGAGTTAAAACTTTGCGTACTGATGTCTAAATAAAAGTTCCAGAGGTAAATGTTTCCCATAATGCAACTAAAAATTTAGGGGGCGCGGTGGCTCAGTTGGTAGGGGTGCTGGCTGCAAGCCGAGAGGTCCTCGGTTCGAATCCCACCTGCGGCAATCGCGTTGTGTCCATGGGCAAGACACTTCACCCCCATTTCCCATGTGGGGGCACGGTGGCGTGTACCAAGGCGTACTGCACATCAATGGTGCACCTGCCTTCAACCAATGCTAACCCTGCTTGTGTGGAGTTGGTATGCTGACAGTTGCTCGGTGGTTCTCTTCCTCCACCCGTAAAACTGTCATGGTCATGATTAGCCATTGTGCAGAAATATGTGACCTTAAACACCAATAAATAATAATTAAAAATTTAACCAGTTCAGTCTTGTTTGTAGAGGTCATAGCTGTCTGCCCAAATAGGCTTCATTGATTACATTCCCAGTTTCATTATGGGAAAATTACACTGCTTGAAATTTTATTATCAGCTAGCAGAGTGCAGTGGATTATGAATTAAAGTATCAAATAGTGATTTGGCCATTACTGTGTTAAAATGACACTCAGCGTGAATCTTGGGTGAGTGTCCCTCTGTTATGAATAGGGCCATCACTACAGTAGTGGGTGTTTATATCCGAATTTGAAAGAGAACTTCCATGTCACTGTTCACTTTTCTATCAATTTATTAAGGACTAGTAAGCTGACTCATCATATGATGGTTACTCTGCCCACACTTCGGAAAATTTCTTGTTCCATTGGCGATTGCATATCACAGGATTATCAATAGGGCTGTTGCGATTATTCGATTAGTCGACTAACCGTCGACTATTGAAGTAGTCGACGTTTTTTTATTTTTAGTCGATCGTCGTTCATTTTCAAGGTGGTACACGTCTACTACACGTCAGGGCTAAATTGCATTGTTTTGTGAGGTGAATGATCAATGAAGGTGAATAACTTTAAATATCTAACCATAGTTAACATTCATATCCGGAAGACTGTACGACTGTCACTGACTGTGTAAGAAAGAACACTCACAGTTACTCGAGAAGAATAGATTCTTCTGAATTTCTCCAGTCTTGTACGCACGAATGCACCCATTGGAAAACCCAAAGCGCGGAAGTGACAAAATTATGACGAAAGTCAGAACGTCAGATCACTTCTCAAAGTTCGGAACTTCAGACTAAGATCCAATTTTAACAACTGACGGGGGAATGCATAGATCTCAATGTTCAAAATTTCGAGAAACTTATTGCAGAAAGGAAACATAAGCAGGAACGTTCTTTGGTAAATTCATTTTAATTCATCGGCTTCAATCTAGTTCAAACTTGGACCAGCAGTCAGTAATATTATTTTTGGGGTTGGTACGTCCTACAGGACGTACCAACCCCAAAAATTATATTACGGACTGTGGGTCCAAGATTGGACTACATGTAGCTTCAGTCGGGACCGATTTGTTGTTCCCACAACCCCACTTCGTCTGAACACACTGGTGCCATTGTCATTTTCAGAGTTTTAGGAACAAAAGAATGATTTGCTAAAAAATCACGGGAAGCGACTATTAATCGACTAACCGTCGATTACTGGTCACGACAAGTCGATTACAAAAAATGATAGTCGCGACAGCCCTAATTATCAAAGCTTGAATTTCTGACTGCTTCAAGTCACACACTCTCCTTTTATTTATTTATTTATTTATTTATTTATTTATTGGAGTTTAATGATACTTTTGACAGCCAGGGTCACCTCGTGTCAGACAGTTATCTGGGTGGTGGAATCTGGAGTACCCAGAGAGAGAACCACTGAGCAGAAGCAAGCAACTGTCAAACTAACTCCACACAAGCAGGGTTAGTTAGCATTGGTTTGAAGACAGGTGCACCATCGACGTGCATTTCGCCTTAGTACACAGCACTACCGTGCTCCCATGTGGGCAATCAGGATTAAGTGCTTCGCCCAAGGACACAACACAGCTCGAACCGTGGACCTCTCCATTTGAAATTCAGTGCTGTAACCACTGAGCCACCATGCTCCCTATATAAGGAGATACTGTTCATCATCATTTTCATCAAATTAACTTGTTATTCATGATGTAGTATATGTTTTATTGTTATTTTCATCAAATATTTGTACCATATCAATGACCAATAATAACTGCATGAAAAGTTTATATGAAATATTTTTAATGATAAGAGGAATAAAAACCTATGTAAAGTCTTTGTTTTCTTGTAAAGAGACAAACTGTGTTCCTAAATGGTGGTCTAGCAGTATTGTTCCAAAAATTGGTCTGGTAGTGTAGTCTTCTGGCTGTATATTAACCCTTTACCTAACGAATCGCCCGCATCCGCCCGCGTAATATGCAAATTGAGCAGTTGAAAAAGTTAAATTTTTCAAAATATTTCAACAAATCCATATCATGTGACCCCTCATTGGAACCAGCTCATTGAGCTCGTTCCAATGAGGGGTCACATGATATGGTTTTGTTGAAATTTTTTGAAAAAAGTTTAAAAATTATATTTAAAATAATAAATTTTGAAATCGTCTGCATTGGGTAAAGGGTTAACCCTTTACCTAACCTGAAAAGCAGACGACACTTGCAAAAATAATTCTTGAATAACTAATTCTTTTCATTTTTTGTCTCAAAAACATAGGTTATGACCCCTCGTTGGAACGAGCTCGATGAGCTCGTTCCAACGAGGGGTCATAACCTATGTTTCTGAGACAAAAATGAAAAAATTAATGAAAATTTTAATTGGCGATTTTTGAGAATAGCGCTGGCTGGTTTTGGCCATTACGTTAGGTAAAGGGTTAAGAGAGAGTGTATTGTCATTGCAGGGTTTGGTTTTCTGGGACCTTATGACCACCCAGTTCATAACTCCAACTGTGCATTAAATTTTTGTTTGAGTGGGGATGGAGATTGGGAAATTTAGGGAAGACTTATGCCTAAATGTCATTGGGAAAGGATCCCATATTCAAACCCTGTAGACACCCAATTGAATCCCTGTACACAGTGCATGAAGCACCAGACAAATTTAAATTCTAACAGTTGTGTCTAAAGTCTTGAGTGGAACAAAATCACATGCTGTGTTCAACCTGCATGTATTCTAAGGCTTGGCAGTATACAGATTTACTATCATAGATCATGGTTTAATTGCTTCCACAGTGTACACTACTAGACCACTTCAGAAACACTGGTGGCTGTAGTGTACATTGCAGAAATGCGAAGATAGCTTTTTTTCATGAATTCTGTTTTGGGTGAATTGGCCTTCAGGGGATGAAGTCATGGGTTCATGTTTGGGTCTCTGTGGGAGTCTGCATTATAACTTAGTGGAATAAGAAAAATATTCTTTAAAAATCTTCTCCAGTACCATGAACCAGAATCTTATGATATATGGTATTCAGCATCCTGGGGAGAGGGGAGGTGGCTAAGATTCAAGTTAGTTCAAATCAAGTTCCTAAGTTCATGTTTGGGCTTCCGGTGGGCACCCAAACTTTAACAACTTAGATCATAATGCAGAGTATTCTTTAAACTTCTTCCATTTTGTTCAGATCAAATCTCTGGGTTCATACTTGGGGCTCCCTATAGGAGCTCGAATTTTGACTTTGTGCCAGATGAGAAATATCTCAAAATCTTCTTTTTCAGACCCACCAATCAGAATCTTTTGATATTTGGTATATGACATCCTTAGTGGGTCAGATTCAGGTTTGTTCAAATCAAGTCTCTGGGTTAATAACTGGGTTCCTATGGGAGCCAAAATTTGACAGGTGCATAAATGGTGTACAACAATAGGGGAGTCATAAGCACCATTTAGAATCCTGATATTTGGTGTACAACATCTTTATTGGGTCAGATTCAAATTTATTCAAATCAAGTCCCTGTCTTCGAATTGTGGGTTCCTGTGGGAGTCAGAAATTTAACTTAGCGTAATATTGGGAACATTATTCAAAGATCTTCTTCAGACTCATTAGGAGGAATCTTTGGATATTTAGTATATAATGACATAACTATGACCCCGAAAGTAAATTTTGTTCAAGGTATTAGGCTTTACAGTTTTAGTGTGTGTGTTTGTGTGTGTGTGTGGGGGGGGGGGGGGGGGGGGGGGGGCAAGAGGGATTTGATATATAACAAAGAACCCAATGAAGTATTGACTGTTCGTTTATTTAAATGAATTCTACCCAACGAGTGACAGGGCTGATCGTGGTCAAGTTTAGAGAGACGTATATGTTGTGTAGGTAGATACGATTAATGTTTGTTCATATGGGCTCGCCATGACTGTTAGGCATACTTGAGGTCCTGAGAGTGGTGGGAGAGGGTCCATTGGGTGAATTTGTCTTGCTTTAAAATGAGTTTTGAAGGATTTTTTTTAGCGATTTCATTTAAAAAAAAACAAACAAATCCCCTGTTGCACCCCCACGCTGTTCTGACCCCACGTTCTCCACACCCACCGACCCTTTTCCTCAGTTCATTTGGATAAACGTATAAACATTTTTCTGAACAAATTCACTTGAAATCCTTCAAAAGTCATGTTTAAGTTGAAAAACAAGATTCGTCCAGTGGATTCTGTACATTGCTTCATTCCTCTGAAGTGTTGCCTAACAAGAGATGCTGAATGTAATCTTAAATCCTTCTTAAAGTGACTTTCTCAGGTGAGCGATTAAGGCCCTTTCAGTGTCCCCATGTTTTGTTCTTTCGTCCGGCCAATCAGCGTACTATTGTTCGATAGTATGCAGCCGCAGTTGCAAGCTTATCTTAGTGAACATATGGCCTAAGATAGTCCTTCGAAAAGCTCAGCTGCCCTTTCATTTCGTGCCTGTCAGGATACATTATTTGATATGATGCAGTATAATAAAGTTCTTATAATGTTTTCTTGGCGCCGTACTTTGTTGAAATAAAAAGTTAAGCTGTCTCGAAAAGATGCTTGGTGGGTTGAGAATTGAAAGTGTGGGGGGGGGGGGGGGGGGGGTTCTAGCAGATGAGTTTTAAAAACCTCAGTGCTCACAAAACTACCACATGTGATCAAGAGAGTCGCTAAGGAAGGGGGTAGGCCCTTAAACCCTGATAATATTTTTTCCAGTCGGGACATTTTCATCAGGTCTGGAATATTTTGTCACACCAAGCATGTCGGTCATACAAGTGGAGATCTGTAGTACCCGTTTCAGGCTGTTGGGTGCGTTGCATGACCAATTCGGAGTACCAGTACGACGCGTGTTAATTAAATAAGAAGATGCGTCTCGTCAACCAAATGTATATTTTATTTATTCACTAATAAATTTCCAGATGTCGACATTTTTTTTTAACTATAACCCTGACTGACTAATATTCCAACTGTATCATCTAGGGAGGGGATGGGGTGGCAGTTCGACGAAGGCATACCTTGATGACATGTAATTGGTATATTAGTCAGTAGAGACTTGAGCCATTACAGTCAGGACAAGGCAGGCTTTCAACCACTTCCACCCAGCAATCGGGCAACTTCGCCGCGAAGAGTTCGCGACACCCCTGAGATGATTGCTAGCTTGGTGATTTTTGAATTGGAATTGCACTAGAAATTAGCTTCAGCATTGTCATGGTAAGAGCTATAACAGTCTGTCATGGCTTCTACAAGGTCATTGTCGATGACCGTGGCTAATTTGGGTGAAATTTAGACGCTACGCTTGAATCGCTGATCCAAGTAACGCAAATGTGCGTGCATGAACTTAAGAACAGTCAGGCAACTCCATACTTCTACTCATCAATAATTGTTGGCCACGCGACTCCGGCATCCAGAACGCGGGCACAAATACCATTGAGGACGACTTTAGCCCTCTCACTTTGGCTGACTTTTTTTTGTTTTGTTTTGGGGTTAGTGTTGCTACTGATGGTATTCTCGCTGTCGGACCCCAATGGCACCAGTTGCATCCTGGAATTCGGTTTGCAAAAGAACTGCAGCATTTGGCAACAAAATTATACTTTGGTAGGTTTCAAAGGTTTTGTGGTTTATTATTTCTGTGAAATTGCTGTCAGACGACACAAGAGAGACGGGACTGGTGTAATCATGGCTATTTTTATGGTTCGGCTGAATTAAAAGTTTATCTATTTTATCTGATTCTTATTAAAAAATGTCTGTTACTTAATCATCTTTTTATCTTATTAAATGTTTTTTCGAAGATAAAAAAGTAGTTGCTACTAGTTTATTTGGAGTGACTTATTTATTTATTTATTGGTGTTTAAGGTCACGTGCTTATGCACAATGGCTAATCATGATCGTGACAGTTTTATGGTTGGTGAAAGCCGGAGTACCCGGAGAGAACCACCGAGCAACAACGAGCAGATGCCAGCTCACCGACATCGTAACTCCACACTGCAGAACAGACAGGGTTAGATTGCTTGAAGACATGCACATCATCCACGTGCAATACGCCTTACAAGGTGCACGGCGTCATCGTGCCCCCATGTGGACAATCGGGGTTAAGTGCCTTGCCCAAGGACACAACCCATAAGTCCGAATCGATCGCTCAGACGGTCACCCATCCAAGGACTAACCGTTCTCGACGTTGCTTAACTTCGGTGATCTGACGAGAACCGGTTACCGCAACGCCACCGCGCCCCCATTTGGAGTGAATAAATAGCGAGTTAATTACAATCCTGAAAATAATTTTGTGTAAGTTAGTAATGGCCTTTTATTTATTTATTTATTTATTTATTTATTTTTTTATTGTGAATACTTTTGTCAGTTAATATTAAATTAAAATATGGTGCTTGAGTGCAACAAGGCGCCATCTGCAATGCTTTAGCTCACTCAAAAGGACAATATGTGGTTAATTTGTTCTCATTTACAATCAGATTCCATTTGGCACCAAAAATTCATTTGTTACCAAATCTGCCTGACACCAAAAAATTCGAGCCAGCGTGAAAGACTTGTGAGCAAACTACAACAATAGCATTTTTAAAAAAAAATTCAAAGCTCGTCGAGCTCGTTCTAATGAGGGGGTCACATGATTTGGTTTTGTTGAAATATTTTGAAAAATATAAACAAATGCTATTTAAAATAATAATTTTTGATCTCGTCTGCGTTGGGTAAAGGGTTAATGCTCCACGAAGTGTCACTGCACTGCAATGAATCATTTGGATCTTAGTGATTTTACCATATTTTACAACAATCGGAAACTCAATCCAATGGTTAACTTAAACCGTCGAAGTCCATGATGGTTCAACATGTGCACGAGTTGACTGTAGCTAACGTTGTCGAAAGCTTTCAAGTTGGAGAAGGCCATTATAAGAATCCCTATCTGCTGGCGGGATCTGGACTATTCGACGAAAGACAAACTCGACGAAATGGACTATTCTACGAGAAGACAATTCGACGGAAGACAATTTCGACGAAATTTTTTTAGAAGGGTCAATTCGACGAATATATTTTTAAAAATGATATTAAAGACACAATTGACCAAGCTACTTGTTTCTTGTCCTTTTGTTAAACCGCTCTGAAGAACAACCGAAACATCTGCTTGTTTACTTAGATGTCCAAACAGCTTGGTGGTGGTATTGTTGATGTCGCCGACAAACATTTTACCGCATGAGCATATGTTTTCATAACCATTTTCCAAATAGTATATATTTCTAAAAAATTGATTATCGACAGACCCCATCTGAGGCAATAGGAAAGCTAAGGCCTGTGTGATCCAAGTGAAATAAAATAATGTTTACCGGGTCGCAAGGGATTTGTAAATCCCACATCGTTCCTGCGCGCCTTCAGCGCGCTAAAAACTTTCATTCATTCATTCGACAGCATTCGAATGAAAGGTTTTAACCTTTCATTCATTCACTTCGACAGCATTAACCCATCGACCACCAACAGAAGAAGAGCTTAAGGCAGACAATACTAGCCAAGGATAGCTCCAATACTTATCCAGTGGCAGACTATACTTGCCTGAAGAAACACACAATACAGAGGAGACAGTCAACCACGAATACATCCGACTGAACAGCCACACGGCCAAGCCACGCGATACGACAATAGAAGGCAGGGGTTGGGGGGAATCTCTAATCAGCCTATACTTTTTAATTTCAGCCACAACAGAGACATAGGACCACAAACGCACCAGATCAAACCCCACAAAAAGAAAGACTCCCCGACAGCCAACTCAGCAACATCACAAGAGCTGAAGCAAACAACAGTAGAGCTTGAGACAGACTATACTTGCCAATAATAGCTCCAACACTCATCCAGTGGCAGACTATACTTGCCTGAAGTAACACACAAGACACGGGCGACAACCAAACCATGAAACAGCCAACAGAACAGCCAAGCCACGCGTAATGAGAACAGAAGCTCGCAGACAAGGGGTGGGGGATCCCTAATCATCATATACTTTTTCTTTTTTCAAACATAGTAGAGACACTGGACATATAACCACAAACGTTCCAAACCTGACACCACAGAAAGAAAGACTCCCCAAAAGCCAACAAAGCATCACCACAACAGCCAAAACAAACAACAGAAGAGCTTGAGGCAGACTATACTTGCCAGTGATAGCTCCAAACCTCATTCAAGCGGCAGACTATACTTGCCTGAAAATCACACTCAACAGAAATACATCCAGAAAAGACCTTACTGTCAGGGCAAAGCCAGCCTAAATATAGGGGCAAGGGGCCTCATATATAAAGATATTGTAAGTTCAAAAGATATTCCGCATCAAGGCGAAAAACCCTACGTGAATTTCACTTCTCAGTGAAGCTGGACATGGAAAAAACACACGTGGTGTATATCCAGCTTCAGCGCAGGGACCCAGTGGAGAAACGGTATGTTAGATAAGGTCTAATCTCATTTAATTTATACAGTAGTCGCGAGTCTTACGAGACGTAATCGGTTGGTGGCAGGATATCGTCACGGCCAATTGAGAAACGAGATTCTAAAAGATAGAAATGTCTATCATGACAATGACTGGCAGAAACGAATCGGTTGTCTCGACAAGTGAAATCACCGTTAAGTCACGCGCGAGATGACTTGTATTGATTCTGTCTCGATATACGTCATCTCCCACCGTTTTGACAGATGGACGGATGAGCGTCCGTCCACCTGACAGTTTAGGGTAAAAAGTATATATACCTTGAAGAGCAGAGCATTAGACACACACTTGGGGTCACACACACGTTGGTGAAGTCCAGGACAGGCGGACTATGTTTCCTGGCATAGGGGTACCTTCGATCACAGGACACTGAAACGGCTGGAATCGCCAGAGAGGGCATTCCACGATTGATTTAGCTTAAGGTTGATAGGCGGCTACAAGTGCCAAATTCGTTGAGAAGGAAAACCCAGGTGGAACGTTAAAGTTTAGATTGTCGAGTAGCAGGTATCGTCCTGCAATAGTCAGAAGAGTAGGTTAATTGTATTGTGCGTATTAACCCTTTGAAGCGTCAGACTGATTGGTTCTGAGTAGTTTGTTTTGCTGTCGAAGCATCGTAATACCGACTGGAGATCGGTGTGAGTGACAATTTCGCCCTAGCACAAAAAGGGGCATTTGTGAATCGTGAATTCAACCAGGAACGGTGAATATTTCAATAGGTCTTTCACGGAGGACTTTCAAAAGGCACATAAGGTATGAGTAGACAATATCTGACCCAAATCAGAAGTACGGTGGCTTTGTAGATGACGAACATTGCTGGTCGGAACCCTCCGACAGCCAGAGGTACAGTTACGCGCAGACGTTAACATTTGAGCCTAAGCGGGTGAAGCTCTTATGGCGAGCTCACAGTAATAACATTTCAGATTTGTGAAGCTCTTATGGCGAGCTCACGGTAGTAACATTTCCAGTGTGTAGACTATAGTGCCAGTACAGGGCTATAGAATGACTATATGATTGTTGAGAATTATTTAACCCGAGCAACTAAATTTCTGTGAAAAGAATCGAATTGTTGATTGTTGAAATATTGAAACGGCTTTATTTTTATGTGTAAATAAAAGAATCGTTGTTACTTTAAATCATTCTTTCCATTACGCAGCCTGAAGTGATTAGGAATCACACCTAACGGAAATCGAACCTATTTCAGGCCAATTTGGCAGAGAAGGAATCACGGCGTCGGTCTAACTCAGCTCCCTGCGCCGAGTTTGCGACACTTGGATTCCGACCCTCCACGTTGGTCTAATTTTCCCGCAACTTCATCAGCGGGACTAAATAACCCCATGTCAGCCCAGGCCTTACGGGGCCTCAGGTGTCCCTGACACTTACAAATGCACATGAGTGTGAGCGACTCATAATTCACATCGATTTTTCTGTTCATTCGCACCTCTGAACCCAGAGTGCGAGCATCCTAATTAGAATCTTAGTTACGGAAACACTGGAACTGCCAGCGCGACTGAAGAAAACGATAGCAGCTCTGGGCGTCTATTGCCCTATCACCTGGACTATCCAGGAGAAAGGCAAGAGCGTCCATCTGTCTCTTGAATTCAACTTTGAAGATCGAGGAAGACAAGAAATCACCACCCTCCTCGGGGAGAGGTAGTACCTTTGGTGAGAGGATCCCCTCTCACACTGGTCCTTACACGATTAGGCCAGGAGGCCCTGAAAAGAGAAAGAGAAGAAAGAAGAGCCCGTCCATCTAGCGGAGGGATTCCCGACGCTTGGAGGCATTCTTGGAGATAAAGAAAGAGAACGGTGAGGAAAAGAAAGAACCAGAGGCGGCCACTTCTTCCCCTCCCACTCCCACAGACAGCCCCATCCAAATGCCGGCTTCCCAGCCGGTATTGTCGGATGTGGAAGAGTCTGTGGAGACTGGGGTGGAAATGGGAGCTGCCCTCTCGCCTCTTCCTTCTAAACTAGAATGTCAGGACGCGGACGACAGGCTGGAGAACATCTTACGGGAAAACAAAATACAAGGGAACCTTTACAGGCAAGAGAAGGACAGGAATTACTAACTATTCCTAGACGCCAGAAACCTAAAGACTCAGCAATCACCCACAACCACTCCAGACTCGGCTAGGACCAGACCCTACAAAACTCACCAACCACCATCAGGCAGCCCACCAACATCACCAACTACCACTGTCTCTCCTTCCAAACCTCCACCTCTGAAAAAGAAGCAGAAAAGACACAAGCGCCGCTAACAACCCACAACTTCTCCTTTACCACGGTCTGACACTTCAAAATTGTACAGCTAATGAGGGTGGAAATGGGGCTTGTTCCCCAAATCGTCCCTGCGCGCCTTCGGCGGGTGAAACCATTTGATTCGTCTCATAAATTTTGGCTATGACACCTTAATTAAGTGTAATTTACAAGAAAAATTCTCAGCTATTCATGCACACACACTCTTGCCCCCACCCAATAAGTTCCGAGATAAAAGACGCTATCTTACAACATACCCTACTCAACGTTATACTGGGTGGGGTATGTTGTAAAAATAATTTCTTTTAATCCGCTGGGGGAAATAAAAAGTTTTCGTGAACTTGTACTTTTTTATCGTCGAACTGTCCAAAGTTTCGTCGAATAGTCCAGTTTCGTCGAATCGTCCAAAGTTTCGTCGAATTTGTTCCGAAGTTTCGTCGAATCGTCCAAAATCTCGTCGAATCGTCCTAAAAAAAATTCGTCGAATTTGTCTTTCGTCGAATAGTCCATAACGCCTGCTGGCCTTTGTTCATGTTAAGGCAAATTCCAAGCAGTGTTGCCCCCCTCCCCCCCACCCCCCCCCGCACCCCCCCCCCCCCCGATACGTTTGATACATCGGATACGTGTATCCGATGTATCGGGCACAGCAAAGGGATATAGCATCATTGGCGTTTGATGTTGGTCTCATCTACGAATTCTATAAGTCGTGTTTCTCCACTATGCAAACGATTTTCAGTGCGTTTTGTTTTCTAGTCTATATTTTCTTTTCTGTATATGTTAGTAAACATTGAGAAAAGCGAAGGGCCGAAAGTGGGAAGTCTGCAACATTTAAAAAGCTAATATCTCATAAAAATATCGACTTGGCAGCGACGATTTCCGACAAATAGTCCGGGCGACAGGGCACTGAACCTCTAAAGTGGCGTCCAAAATCTTTTTTACCAGATGAAAGGTGTGAGAGTAACATCTCCTGACTCGAAAAAGTTCACTGGATGTCTGACAGCCTTGAACAATTTGAAATATCCACGTTTAATGTGAGATGATCATTTCGCGAACTGCGATGTTTGACTGCGGCTAATACAACATTTGGGGCGCATACCAGATATATATATATATATTAGGGGTGTTTTGGGTGTTTGGTGATTCTTTTCATCAGTGCTATTCATGGTTAGTGTATCTACTAACCTTGTGTGTTCATTGCAACACTCTAGTGTGGCGTTGCAAGAGAAGAAAAATGTGCACGCCATTTTAGCAGCATTACATTTGCACCTGTTTGTACTACATGACGCCTGGCTTGCACAAGAACATTTTATTAACTTCAATATTTCATCTGGGGCCAGGGCAACATTGGAAGGAACTGTTATGGGCTGGAGCTACTTATTCTCTGGTTCTTTCTCGAAGCCATGTTTTATATGATCTAAATTTGGAGGTCTCGGTTGAAGGACGTTCTCCCACACACGTTTGAAGGTGTGCTCTTTTGATAATTTCCCCGAAGCTGCTGTGGTTGGAAGCGGAGAACAAAGTTTCACTTCATTTGTTGCCTTGGGATTTCCTGTTTTTGAAAAACACTCATCAATACGTAAATCAGTCAGTGATATGATTACCTTAGAACCGTAACAGAGAGAACTAAATTGGTGTGCTTGTCCGCATACATTTGACCACTCAGCTTCTTTCTCTCCCGAAGATTTCAACGAAGTTCCGCTTTTGAGGACTTTTAGTATTCGAACCTTCCATATCCCGAACAGTCTCCCAACTGTGTCGCAGCCCGAAATGGCATGAACAGTGAGTAAATCTGGGATGACAGTCCGATTAATTCTGACTGTGTCCCGTATATCAATACACGTTCGTCGGTGAACACTGAATATGGGATTCCATAGTCACTGGAGCAACTAATTTCTGCTGTAAACAGTGATGCAGCAACAAAACGTGCGTATTGGTGTCGTCTGCAAACACAACTACACCCTTCTGTTAATCCAAAGCAACCTTAATGGCTTGATGGGCGATAATACTGTCTGATTCTTCGTGCTTCGTTTCGGGTCGAATCGCTTCCTCGCCGATCATTTGCTTCAATTCGAGGTTGGTGGGTGGGTGGGGGGGGTGCATTTTGCCAGTTATCAGTTTATGCTTCATTGTATTCAACTCCAACAACTTGTCAGTGACAAACTGTTCAATATTTTGTCTATTAACTGCGCCTTTTCTACAATGAATGTCAAAACTTGTTCTGTGGTGGGAGAATAATTTTGACGGCCAGTTTGAACTCTCTACAACTAGAAAAACTGTCAGACTTGCTTACAGACTTGGTGCTGAAATCCACATATCTGTCAAAGATCATATAGACGTCACTCTACTGCAAGAGCTGATTTATATGATCTTTAAACTTTTCTACCAAGTCCATAACTGTCGCCTGGAGCGTTTTGCCCAAACTGACCAATGTGAAATCCACAACAATGCACAGCCATCTATCACTGATGCTGTTTGGCACCCTTCCAACCATTCTGTTAGACGAAACAACCGTCGTCTTATTTTTTAAATCTGACTTTCATTTAGAAATCCGCATGTCACCAGTCTCGTCAAAGAGTGATGTAGGCAGTGGCGACAATTCGTAAGAGAGAAGTCCCTTAACAGTGAAGTTGCGAGAGCTTGATAGTAGTCAGATTACTCTACAGTGTATGAGTTTGGTATCATAAACATCACCAACTTTGACAGATTTTCTTGACACAACCATGGTTTGAACCGGCATTGGGATAGAGTCAGAAGGGTATTATGGCATTACAATCTACCGTCCACTTATGACCTGGTCCTAACACCACTAAAGAAGTTAAGATGGAAGCGACTTGTAGAGAAGACAATTCAAGAGAAATGGTGTAAACAATTAAAGGAAGATGTGAAAAGGAAAACATCAGTGAAATCCCTCATCATCTCTCGACAGCGACTCATTGCAATTCTCATGATGTCTATCTGGCAACAATAAAAGCACGTCTTTTTACAGGAACATACATGTACACACTACAGTGAAATAAATCTATCTGCAATGGACAGAGTCCAGTTTGTTTGATGTACAAAGAGAGAGATGAGACTCGTGAGCATTTCTTAGCAACACGTAGTGATGACATGCAAATGATGGAAACAAGAAAATGTGCAGTTTCACGTCTGAGACTTCTTATTTCTGAACCCAGCTTGAACTCTATTCTAAATGAACCGCATTAATTCTAAACTGCACAATGGACTCTATTGCCACTCAATTTCAAATCGATGGAAACATATTACACGGCAATGAGCTCTGGAGCAGATAATATGTGGGACGCCTTCACTGTATCCAGTCTACCTCTTTAAAATGAATGATCACTAGTTGGGGAGCATCCGTTCACCAATTCATTTAACTTAATATCAAATTTAATTTTAAATTTCTGTCCAAATAATGTATGAAATTCGTGTAAATCAGTGTACTCAAAAATTTCAGTTTCCACGTCTGCTCTGGACAGTCAGAGGTGTTGCACAAAATAAGCACTTGGATATCAAAAGAATAGTTTGTCGAGTTTCCCGACGGAAGGGGGGGGGGCTGTATTTCCTTCTCGAACAACGCCCCTTGGTGCCATGCCTGGATGAAACGACACGTGAGAGAGAGGGGAAAGTACTCACTTAAAAAGACGAATCGGTCCGGGGCGAAAGGACTCGGAGCGTTTTGTGATAGGTCCTTCGTTTTCAACAGTGAAATAATAACAATTTAGATTCCTATAAAGTCTGATACTTGTCCTCAAATACGATGCATTTTATATCTGTACGGTGTGTATGGGATGAACGATGAATTTATAAATCGCGAGTGCTGCGAATTTTAAATTTTCACTCAGAGAAAATGTAAAATAGCCTATCCAAATTTCACTCAACATGCTATGTCCATGATCCCGATACCAATAATTTCATCCTCGTTGTTACGTTGCACCCGAGTGAACTCAACTGACAGCTGAAGGCCAATAAAAGGAATTGCGAGGAAGCCAATTCGATATTCAGTTTCAAGCTTATGAGTCGGAACTAAGTTGAGTGATTCAGTTGTATTTTTTGTCAAGCTCAAACACAGTTGATTGCGAGATGGATCGGGCAAAGCGAGAAAAATCTTCTGATGACATTCTGTGTAAAATTCGGCAAAGTGTCGGATACGCAGAAACGAATGTTTACGCTGTTGTTGTTTTGGGTGCATCAGGAGATTTAGCCAAGAAAAAAATCTACCCCACACTGTGGTGGCTCTTCAAAGACGATCTCCTCCCAAAGAACACGTATTTTATAGGCTATGCCAGAAGTAAAATTGGCGTTGATGATTTAAAATCTAGAAGCCTGCCATATATGAAGGTGCAAGATGAAGAAAAAGGGAAAGCTGAAAATTTCTTCAAGAGGTGCAGCTATGTTGCTGGAAGTTATGACAAGGAAGATGATTTCAAGAATTTGAACAAGGCCATAAACAAAATAGGAAATGCATATAGACTTTTTTATTTGGCCCTGCCCCCCTCTGTCTATCAATCCGTTTCACTTCATTTGAGTAAAACTTGTAAGGCAAATGGTGACCGATGGACTAGATTGGTTGTTGAGAAACCTTTCGGTAGAGATTTAGAAACATCCAACCAGTTAAGTAATCATCTGAGTGGACTTTTCAAAGAAGAAGAACTTTATAGAATCGATCATTATTTGGGAAAAGAAATGGTTCAAAGTCTTATGGTTCTTCGTTTTGGGAACAAAGTTTTTAGTCCAATATGGAACAGAGATGGGATTGCTTCAGTGGTGATTAGTTTTAAAGAGCCAATTGGCACACAGGGAAGAGGTGGTTATTTTGATGAGTTTGGAATCATAAGGGATGTTATGCAGAATCATTTGTTGCAAATATTTACACTGGTGGCCATGGAAAAACCATCCAGCACAAGTGCCGATGACATTAGAAGTGAGAAAGTGAAAGTTTTGAAAAGTGTTAAACCATTGCAGTTGGAAGATGTTGTACTGGGGCAATATGTGGGCAATCCTGGTGGTAAAGGGGAGGAAACACAAGGGTATTTGGATGATCCAACAGTGCCTAAAGGTTCTGTAACTCCGACTTTTGCAGCAGCTGTACTTAAAATTAAAAATGAAAGATGGGAGGATGTACCATTTATTTTAAGGTGTGGCAAAGCTGTTAATGAGCGTAAAGCTGAAGTGCGAATTCAGTTGAAAGATGTTTCTGGAGACATTTTTCCTGCTGGTTCAGTGAAGAGAAATGAACTGGTCATTCGTGTACAACCAAATGAAGCTGTGTATATGAAAATGATGACAAAATCTCCTGGAATGACATTTGAATGTGAAGAGACAGAGCTGGACTTAACATACAAAGATAGATACAAAGATATGAAGATGCCAGATGCTTATGAGAGGTTGATACTAGATGTATTTACTGGCTCTCAGATGAATTTTGTCCGATCAGATGAGTTGTATGAAGCATGGCGAATTTTTACACCCTTACTGCACAAAATAGAAAAGGATCGACCCAAACCTATACCCTACATGTTTGGAAGTCGTGGTCCACAAGAATTTGATGACCTCATGAAACAATTCAACTTCAAGTATACTGGGACATATAAATGGAAGGCCTCTATTTAATTAATGTTTGTTTCTTTATCATTTCAAATTTTCACCTGTATACATGTATCTAGAGTCACTGTGCATTTTAAGCAGGGATCGACCAAGTAAAAAGACATTGTGAATTTAACTCCTAAACGTCTGATCTAAGGTCTGAATCTTAAATGTAGGCTTCTAAAAATTGTGTTTTATCATAATACCCCATTTCCACTATTGCTCAATCAGGCAGCCAACATTTGACCTGGAACTGCAGTACAAGTCAAAATAAGTTGTAGGATAACCACTATAAGCTACTATGTATCTTACTCTTCTTACACTGATAAGACAGAAGCTGGCATCATTTTCTGGAAAGCTCTCACAGAGAGCTTTCCAGAAAATGATGTCATATTCTGATCTTAATCACAGAAAGCTTTCCAGAAAATGATGTCAGATTCTGATTTTAGTGCAGGAGCAGCTGTATACTTAGTTTATTGCGGTTATGCTACAACTTATTTTGACTTGTACTATATTGTGAAAATGAATGGTTGAGTGCTTAATGCCCATATTTGGGCTTTATGCTGATGTGAATGATAATGGAAACACTTCATGCTATCTTTGAAGTAACATTATATCATCTGTATGGATTTGCTTTGTTACAATTTTTGGTGTTGCCTGTAGGCACTATTCTGCAAATTGTAACAAGGCAAAACACATGGACAAATTTTGACAATCAACAATAATTTAGTTTTGAATATCGTGCAGCCCTAGTGCCTATAGGCACTCTCCCATAAATTGTAACAAGATAAAAATATGTGAACAAATATTGAGGCTGAGAAAAAAAAATTAGCACCCTACCAGTTAAGTTACTCAGACTTTAGTATTCAAGATGCAACTTTTAAGCTGATGGTTCAGTTTGACAGGGACAAAAGAGCACTTACTCGATGTGCTATTAATTCAAAATAGTTCGCAATACAGTGACAGGACATCTACAGGTAAAACTAGAAGTCCTGTCCCGAATTGTGCGCTTATCTAGGCTTAATTGCTCTTTGGAATTGTGCGCGATTGCCATATCGAATGGCATCCAAATCACGGCAGGTTCTCATGGTTACTCATGGCAAACACATGCATTGCTGGAGGTCCATTGGCTGAAACATTGCTTGTGCACAGGCCATATGTACAGAATTTGATAGCTTTACTATGGCCAAAACGTGCACATTAACTCGCAGATCAACGTGCTATTTGTGCGCATTTCATGACAGGACTTCTAGTTTTAACTGTAGTTTGTTTTGGTGAACTTTTTGAGATAAGCAGCCACTCAGCACATTCAATTGCTGAAAATTAATAATCATACAGGGTCAAAAAAAGGATCATACAGACAAGAATTTTGTTTGAAAAAGAATAGTCATACACATAAATGTACAGTTAAAACTAGAAGTCCTGTCACAAACTGTGCACTTATCTAGGCTTAATTGCGCATAGGAATTGCACACAATTGCCATATCGAATGGCGTCCAAAGCACGGCAGGTTCTCCTGATTACTCATAGCAAACACGGTCAATGTTTCTGCCAATGGACCTCCGGGTTACCCGGAGGTCCATTGGCTGAAACATTGCTTGTGCACAGGCCATATTTACAGAATTTGATAGCCTTACTGTGGTCATATCGCGTAGATTAACGCGCATATCGACGTGCTATTTGTGCGCATTTCAGGACAGGACTTTCAGTTTTAACTGTATGATTATTAGGCACTCCAGAGTACAGTGACAGGACATCTAGTTTTAACTGTATGTATACATATACATGTACATGGAGAAGTTTTCATATTCACTGTACAGAAATATTCTCATTCACTATATTGAGAACGTTATGAAATCACTTCTGTGTACAAATGCTATTGTTGTTTATAAATGATGAAATATATTAACTGTTATTATTATAGTTATATTAAATATACTTTATGTTAAATTTTTTTTACATTTATAAGGTATACCAATGGAAGTATATGGAAACACTATTTTATCCCAGTTGCCTATTAATGCGGAAAAAGGCAACAATCATCTGTGGGCTTTCATGCCTTTGATTTGGTGCCTAATCAAGGTGAATATTTATCACTGAAAATTATCATCTTTTTCTGAAATGCTTGAAATAAGAAAATTTAGTGTTTTTGAGTGGATACCCCAAATTTTCTCACTCATGACTCCAAAATCCCCTTGGGAACCCCTGCAAGTGAAATAGTGTTTGTTTACTGTGGTAGATGTGTTCTCTTTTACTGGTTAAATAAATGAATAAATGACCACAAGCAGCCCTTGAAATTAGGAATATTTTACCACGGCAATCAATTGCTGTGGTAAATTCCATTTCCCACGGCATTGCCACAGCAATCACAGACACGAAAATCAATTCTGTACATTATGTGATTGTGTAGACGATGAGTTGTAAGCCTCAGGCTTTATGTCTGATCCATGGCCTTGTTTGTATAGTGTAAGATTTGTTCACTTGGCTTCTTGGAAATAAATATGGTTTGAACAAAAGAACATCACAAATCAAGTACTAGGAGTGCATGTAGCCTTTCCTACAGTTAAAACTAGAAGTCCTGTCACGAATAGTGCGCTTATCTAGGCTTAATTGCGCGCAGTTGCCATATCGAATGGCATCCAATGCACGGCAGGTTCTCTTTGTTACTCATAGCAAACACATGCAATGTTTCTGCCAATGGACCTCCGGGTTACCCGAGGTCCATTGGCTGAAACATTGCTTGTGCACAGGCATTATGTACAGAATTTGATAGCTTTAGTATGGCCACAACGCGTACATTAACGCGCAGATCAACGTGCTATTTATGCGCATTTTATGACAGGACTTCTAGTTTTAACTGTAACTCAAGCATTGAATGTCAGGACTGGCAGGTAACTGCCAGTCCTGATATTCAATACTTGAGTTATATAATTAAGAGTGTTGCACAAGGGTATTTTGGGTGGGACGTTGTTCATGATTTCTAATACACGTTATTGAAATATTATAAATTGAGCATCTTGGGAAAATGTTACCACAGCATTAATGTGCCGTGGTAAAACTAATTTACTACAGCATTCACCACGGCAGTGCTGATTGCTGTGGCCAATTTCGAGGGCTGCCACAAGAAATGTTTATTTTTCCCTTGAGCAAGTCACTCAAAACAAAACAACATTATTCTTGGTCACTCATGAGATAATTTTGGTATTCAGTCAAACGTATCAGATATCCTCTATTTATCATATGACTCATTCGTTTTGTTCACTTCAAAACATTTGATATTTTGTTTTCATATTAATCAATGATAAATAAAGCTTTCCGTCAAGTTCATTGCTCAATTTAAAAACTAGTCAATTTGATTGGCTGAACAAAATACAACTGGGTCACATATTCATAATTTGCATAATTAGAGTTGGGAGCTTTCATTGGTCAATTTCAAAACTGGACAATTTGATTGGCTAAACAAAATACATGTACAGTTAAAACTAGAAGTCCTGTCATGAAATGCGCACAAATAGCACGTTGATCTGTGCGTTAATCTAAGAGTTATGACCATAGTAAGGCTATCAAATTATGTACATATCGCCTGTGCACAAGCAATGTTTCAGCCAATGGACCCCCGGGTAACTCGGAGGTCCATTGGCCGAAACATTGCCTGTGTTTACTATGAGTAACCAGGAGATCCCGCCATGCTTTGTATGCCATTTGATATGCAATTGCGCGCAATTCCTACGCGCAATTAAGCCTAGATAAGCGCGCATTTCGGGACAGGACTTCTAGTTTTAACTGTATAACTGGGTCACATTTGCATAATTTCAGTTGGGAGAATTTACATTATCTGTCCTATTTAGGATGGGTTATATTGTACAGTATTAATCTTTCATCTACAAGAAAAACGCCATTCATTTTTTTTATATTTTCACTTTTTGCTTCCAAAACATCGGTTATGACACCTCATTGGAATGAGCTTATTCCAATGTGGGGTCATAACCTATGTTTTGGAAGCAAAAAAATGAAGATTTTTAGTTATACAAAGATGTTTTTTCCAAGTGCCGTCTGCAACTCAAGGTAGGTGATGGGTTAAAAAGTCATACTAAGTGGCTAATTTGTGAGTGTGTGTGTCATATGATAAATAGAATATGAAATGAGCGTTTTCTCATATAATATTTATGAAACTTATCTGTATTTTCTGTTTGGGCGAGCCAGAAAATTCTTAGACTCGTGTCATAAATATTATATGAGAAAAACACTCATTCCATATCCTCTATTTATTAACTCGTAATATCTGTGACAGACATCATTTTTGGGCAGACTGGTACAAATCTTTCAGAAACTGTCACCATGACAGATACCAAAAAGTGTAAAGTTTAGACACACACACACACATCTTTGTCTACCCCACATACCGAGGTACCCCATTGTTTGTCCTTTGTGTGGATTAACGGTTTCTACCTCGTTTTGCCGGTACAGTTCTGGAAAAACAGACGAGGTAAAGGGTTTCTTTTGTCTTTTGTACCTTGGTAAGGCGAAACACGCAAACTCTTTTGTTTAGTTACCTCGTCAAGTTGATAAGACAAACCCACACACACACACACATATACAGTTAAAACTAAAAGTCCTGTCCCGAAATGTGCACAAATAGCACGTCGTTATGCGCGTTAATCTATGCGATATGACAATAGTAAGGCTATCAAATTCTGTAAATATGGCCTGTGCACAAGCAATGTTTCAGCCAATGGTCCTCCGGGTAACCCGGAGGTCCATTGGCAGAAACATTGCCCGTGTTTGCTATGAGTAACCAGGAGAACCTGCCATGCTTTAGATGCCATTCAATATGGCAATTGCGCACAATTCATACGCACAATTAAGCCCAGATAAGCGCACAGTTCGTGACAGGACTTCTAGTTTTAACTGTATTTCCCATTTCTCATATTCCTACACGTAATAAAAAATACTACTCTTGTAGATTCTGGGAAAGAAATATCATCAGCAAATTTTCAGTCGGGTGTCTAGTAAATACATTTGTAAAGTTCAGAACTTTGTGCTTAACACTTTGAAACTGAGAGAGCTTTTCCAAGCCAGGAATATGATACGTTATAATTTAATTAAATATGTGGGCAGCTACAGTTAAAACTAGAAGTCCTGTCATGAAATGCGCACAAATAGCACATGGATATGCGCGTTAATGTGCGCGTTATGGCCCAATTAAAGCTATCATATTCTGTACATATGGCCTGTGCGCAGGCACTGTTTCAGCCAATGGACCTCCGGGTAACCCGGAGGTCCATTGGCAGAAACATTGCATGTGTTTGCTGTGAGGTACCAGGAGAACCTGCCGTGCTTTGGATACCATTCGATATGGCGATTGCGCGCAATTCCAACGCGCAATTAAGCCTAGATAAGCGCACTATTCGTGACAGGACTTCTAGTTTTAACTGTAAGTGAATGTGTGTGGTTGGCCAATCAATATTTTCAACATGCAGCCCAAAGGCTGCACATTGAAAATACTAATTAGTCTATCCCATGTAATGATTTAGACTCGACCAATTGCTACCATTGAACTTACATTGAGGGTACGGTCCACGCGGAAAGGTCAAAAACCTCGTGTGGACAATATATTCACGCATGCATTAACAGTGAATCTCCGGCATACAGCAATGGAATCACCATCAAATTTTCAATGAAAGAAGCACCGGGTACTACCTGGTGCTTCTTTCATTAAATATTTGCAGAACACTACTCATTATTGATTGACAAAAGTGCCCGTGGGCAAAACTGCCCACGCGTGGATTTTGACCATTCCACGGCGGTTGTACTGTAACAAGGTTTTACAGAAAACTGCTTTATTTTACTTTTTCAAGACTTGACTGGCTATTAAAATAAGTTTAAAAAACATGGTTTCACCCCTGTGGAACCCCCAGGAAGTGAAGCAGAGCTTGTGTACTGTATTAATTACTGTATTGTATTAAACAAGCTCTGTTTTCTGGTAAAATAGACTCAACCAACATCTAAATTGGCAACATGAATATAAACGATTGGCTGGACTTGACTTTATATCCATGTTGCCGTGTCACAATTAGCCACTTTGTAGAAATACGTGTATATGTGTGACCTTAAACACCAATAAATATATACATATAAATAACACAATTTCAACCCCTTGTGTGAATAAATAGAAAAAAGAACGAAAATCGCACTATCCTCTAGGTACAGTTAAAACTACAAGTCCTGTCACAAACTGTGCACTTATCTAGGCTTAATTACGCGTAGGGATTGCACACAATTGCCATATCGAATGACATCCAAAGCAGGGCAGGTTCTCCAGGTTACTCATACAGTTAAATCTAGAAGTCCTGTCACAATCTGTGCGCTTATCTAGGCTGAATTGCGTGTAGGAATTGCGCGCAATTGCTATATCGAATGACACCAAAAGCATGGCAGGTTCTCCTTGTTACCCATAGCAAACACAAGCAAAGTTTCAGCCAACGGACCTCCGGGTTACCCGGAGGTCCATTGGCTAAAACTTTGCTTGTGCACAGGCCGTATGTTCAAAATTGGATAGCCTTTCCATCGTCATAACGCGTAGACTAACGTGCAAATCGACGTGCTATTTGTGTGCATTTCAGGACAGGACTTCTAGTTTTAACTGTAGCAAACACGGGCAATGTTTCTGCGAATGGACCTCTGGGTTACCTGGAGGTCCATTGGCTGAAACACTACATGTGCACAGGCCATATGTACAGAATTTGATTGCTTTACTATGGTCATAAAGCGTAGATTAACGTGCAGATCGACGTGCTGTTTGTGTGCATTTCATGACATGACTTCTAGTTTTAACTGTACATGTTTCTGAAATTCTATTTTCAACTATACCCTCATTTCAGTAGAAGTTAGGACTTTCGTACTGATGATTACTACTTTCAGTGACTGAATTACAGTCACGCATTACAATTCACAGACATCTGCAGATATCTCTATAGACGACAGTTAAAAGTAGAAGTCCTGTCACGAACTGTGCGCTTGTCTAGGCTTAATTGCGCGTATGAATTGCGCTCAATTGCCATATCGAATGGCATCCAAAGCACGGCAGGTTCTCCTGGTTACTCACAGCAAACACGGGCAATGTTTCTGCCAATGGACCTCCGGGTTGCCATTGGCTGAAACATTGCTTGTGCACAGGCCATAATTACAGAATTTGATAGCCTTACTATGGTCATATCGCATAGATTAACGCGCATATGGACGTGCTATTTGTGTGCACTTCAGGACAGGACTTTTACTTTTAACTGTACCATGTTTCAGATGTGTTTTTTTTGTAATGTGTTGCACTAACCTAATGCACTATTATTTCAAACTCACACACAATATGTGACAGGACTTCCAGTTTTAACTTTATATAATAGATAAATAATCCCAGAAGTGCTACTTTCACTGCTACATGTATTAAAGTACTTGTCAACTAACACCTGTGTGCTAGTCCTACAGAATTTCATTGTTACCCCCACTCTCCAGGGGTCTCAGTAGTACAACATTTCCCAAAATTACGTTGTGTCACTGAAAAACAGAAGACTTGTCAACACCACCCAAAATGCACTCATTTTCTTTTACCTAGCTTTACTTTAAAATTTGTGTTAGATTTTTCAAGTATGTCATCAAGTCATCCCCAGTATTCATTCCTAAATTTTTATATGTTTGCAATCTGCTTGTTCAACTGTACATGGAGTGACCATTCAGTAGATGTTTATTATATTAAAAAAATTAGCTGAACCATTTACATGTACCTCTGTGGAAACCCAGGAAGTGAAGCAGTGCTTTACTGTGGTGAACAAGCTGTGTTTTACTGGTAAAGTAGAACTCTGTCTCCGATGCTTCAGGTAGAAGTCATCTAAAGAGGACAAAATGGGTATAAACAGTTGACTACATTTGACTTTATCTCCATGTTGCGGGTATGATTAGGCATTGTGCAGAAACATGTGTCCTTAAACACCAATACAGGTAAAACTAGAAGTCCTGTCACGAACTGTGCTCTTATCTAGGCTTAATTGCGCATATGAATTGCGCGCAATTGCCATATTGAATGGCATCCAAAGCCCAACAGGTTCTCTTGGTTACTCATAGCAAACACGGGCAATGTTTCTGCCAGTGGACCTCTGGATTACCTGGAGGTCCATTGGCTGAAACATTGCTTGTGCACAGGCCATATTTACAGAATTTGATAGCCTTACTATGGTCATATCACATAGATTAATGCACATATCGATGTGCTATTTGTGCGCATTTCAGGACAAGACTTTTAGTTTTAACTGTAAGTGAATAAATAATAAATTTTTTTGTTTCAATTAGGGCTGCAAGCTATTCAAAACTGAATACCAGTATCCAAAAAATACCTTGGTATACTGGTATATCCAAAACTGTTCAGATATATGAACACAACGACCACAATTGAGACTTGAGGTATCACAGTCGAAACGAATTAGCATGCCTTGATCATGTGGTTCGAAACATCTTTACCCAATGCAGATGATATCAAAATTTACTATTTTCAAAATTAATTTATCAGATTTTCCCCAAAGATTTCAACAAAACTATATCATGTGACCCCCTCATTGGAATGAGCTCAACGGGCTTGTTCCAATGAGGGGCAGGCCTGGCCTTTTGAAAAATCCAGGGGAGCCACTATGGCCCTCCTAAATCTGTTTCAGGGGAGCTATTCTACACTAATATCAATTATATAAGGTTATTAATATGAAAATTGAGGAGAGCCATTACAGTTTAAGGAGAGCAATTATGGCTCTCCTCAATTTGCCTTTAGGAGTGCCAAGGAGAGCCAGAGCAATAGCGCCCCTCAAACGGCCAGGACTGGAGGGGTCACATGATATAGTTTTGTTGAAATTTTTTAAAATTATTTTTTCAACTGCTGAATTTGTATATTACGAGGACACAAGCAGACGATTCCTTGGATACAGGGATAATATTATTCATTCGGGGCTGCAGTTAAAAGACATCTTGAGAATGACATTATGGGTAAATAAATAATGATGATAAACTAATATTTTTGTAATTACACCTTTATTCAATCGATATTGGTTTGAATACTGGTGTATATCGGTTTATTGATATACAGTGCAGCCCTAGTTTTAATACAACCAATATATGCATTTTATAGATTATATGTTGTTTGACAGTGGACAGTGAGCACTCCCATTCAAGATGCAATGGAGAGTAAGTGCTTAGTTTGTAACTAGAAGATAATAAATCGACCTAACTCATGCTAACTGAGTGCTCCCATCAACCCTTTACCCAACGCAGATGATATTAAAATTTAATATTTTAAATATCATTTTTAACCCTTTACCTAACCTGAAAAGCAGACGACACTTGCAAAAATAATTCTTGAATAACTAATTTTTTTCATTTTTTGTCTCAAAAACATAGGTTATGAGACAAAAAATGAAAAAAATAATGAAAATTAATTTGCGATTTTTTAGAATAGCGCTGGCCGGTTTTGGCCGTTATGTTAGGTAAAGGGTTAAAAAATTTTCAAAAAATTTCGACAAAACCATATCATGTGACCTCTTGTTGGAATGAGCTCAATGAGCTCATTCCAATGAGGGGTCACATGATATGGTTTTGTTGAAATTTTTTGAAAAATAATATTTTTTCAACTGCTGAATTTGCATATTACGCGGGCGGATACGGCCGATTCGTTGGGTAAAGAGTTAGCTGAATTTTCACTGCCAAAGTAGATATTCAATTAACCCATTATCTAACGAATCATTAGCATCTGCCTGCATAATTTTAAAATTTAACATTTGAAAAAATATTTTTTTCAAAAGGTTTCAACAAAATCATATCATGTGCTCCCAAATTGGAATGAGCTCATTCCATTGAGGGATCACATGATATGGTTTCATTGAATTTTTAAAAAAATTGTGTTAAAAAATAATAAAAATAATAAATCTTGATACCTTGTGTGTTTGGTAAAGGGTTAACAGGGTTCCTCAGTATAATAGACTTCTATTTTTTATCACTGCAAGAATTGTAAGATGCAAAAGTTTGAAAATTCATCTAGTGTTGTAGAAGAGGTTCTTAGTTTGGGTGTGTGCGCCTCTTCTGGATTTCCAACTGTACCCCTCCCCATCCTCCTGACTGCCAATTAGCATATAGCTTTTGCAAAAACACCTTTTACAGCCACCCCATTCCTTCCCTCCTCTTCTGTGTTTGATCTAGAATTTTCCAACTTTTCCCTGTGAATTTCCATCTTCTGAAGATGTTTGTTGTGATTGTGTGGGGTGGGGTGGATCGGGAGCTCACCACATTCCTAAATTATACCTTTTTGTAGTGGCCAAAACTAGCATTATTTTCTATTTTTGCTTTAAAAAACTACCTTTCAACTCATTGCGAAGCAGGCATGTCCATCGGTACCTGTACCAATACAGGTACTGCCAGTTCCTTCATGCTCCAACCATCCACGGGTACTGAAGTTTTTGTCCTGCCGGTACCAGGACAAAATTATTTTATTGGGAAATTCCTAACTGAACAAGGGTAAACAGGCTAATAATAATTGTGTATGACAGACTTACATGACATACTTTCAGCTTATTTGTGAATGAATATATCAAAACACTCTAAAGGTGCATGTTTTGTCTGCACCATTACCTCGATAAAGTCGATCATTTTAACTTTCCAAACGTGGCATCAAAGACAATGGAAGCACCGTCATCAGCTACTTCAAAGAAATTATTCTGTGGCGCCATCAAAGTAATCATAAAGAGTGATTTTTGTGCTTTAAGATTACTTTGATGTCGCCACAGAATAATTGGTACAATGCAATGTTTGCTTTTGCGATCTTGGGGACTGTGTTGGTTTAAATACAAATTTTTCCCATCTGATTGTGATGTCATCCAATTGTACCGGCGGTACTTTGATATACAGTTAGCTAGAAGTCCTGTCACGAACTGTGCGCTTATCTAGGCTTAATTGCGCGTAGGAATTGCATGCAATTGCCATATCGAATGGCATCCAAAGCACGTCAGGTTCTCATGGTTACTCATAGCAAACACAGGCAATGTTTCTGCCAATGGACCTCCGGATTACCCGGAGGTCCATTGGCTGAAACATTGCTTGTGCACAGGCCATATGTATATAATTTTATAGCCTTACTATGGTCACGGTGCATAGATTAACGCATTATAGACGTGCTGTTCGTGCGCATTTCAGGACAGGACTTTTAGTTTTAACTGTACCTGTTGGGGAGGAGTCATAATTTTGTGTTAGGTAAAGCAATTAGTCTTCAGAAACACTTTTGTCGAGGTAATTCTGTAGCTTCCCAGCTAGGGTTTAGAGATTGATGTGATGATTGGAATGACATAACACAGGCCTGCGAGTATTCCTCTTTTCAGAGGATTTCCTCTTTTTTTATGTGGCTTGAAAGCATTTTTTTTTAATGATTGGCATACAGTTTTCCACATTAAAATTGAGAATTTAGCTAATTACATCTTGTTCAACAGAGCTCATTGAGCTCTGTTGAACAAGATGCAATCAGCTAAATTTTGAATATGTGCCTTGAATAAAGCTATTAGAGGAGAATAACCTTAAAGTTCTAGAATTAAATGAATGAATGATTTTGTGTGATCTCAGAATAATGCACAATTAAATTTTCTTTTGAGAAATTTCTTAAATTTATTCAGTTCTGAGAGTCATGCCATTATGAAGGCATATTTTTGGTGGTACCATACACGTACCAGACTTGAACTTTCATATATAATTTATCCCCTAAGAGTCCTAGGTTCGAACCCCACCTGCGGCAACCGCGTTGTGTCCTTGGGCAAGACACTTCACCCCCATTGCCCATGTGTGGTCATGGTGGTGCTGTGCACTAAGGCGTACTGCACGTTGATGGTGCACTTGTCGTCAACCAATGCTAACCCTGCTTGTGTGGAGTTAGTATGTTTGGGAACTGACAGTTGCTCGGTGGTTCTCTCCGGGTACTCCGGCTTCCTCCACCCGTAAAACTGTCATGGTCATGATTAGCCATTGTGCAGAAATATGTGACCTTAAAAACACCGATAAATGAATAAATATCCCCTAAGAGTCTTTGCTACAGAATGTACATCAACCCTGTGGATCCCTTTAAAAAATTCCAATTTCCTCATTTTTTTGCATGGGACTGCTCACATCCCTGATAACATCTAATGTCTGTATACAGTAGAACCTGTCTTGAGAGACCACCCTTTGGGCCACACAAAAGTGGTCTCTCAAGACAGGTGGTTTCTCATAACAGGTTTCAGGTTTTCTCAAGTCAGTGAATAACCAACCACAAAATTCAGAAATGGAGAAGAATGGATTTTTGAAATTACTTTGTAGTTGTTCTTTTTTATGAAGTTTTTGTAACAAATTGAAATGGACTGTTATAAAAATTATAAAAATAAATTAGTGTTGAAAATCTTCATTGAAGATTTTCAACACTACTTTATTTTTATAATTTTTATAACAGTCCATTTCAATTTGTTACAAAAAGATTTTCAGCACAAATTTATTTTTATAATCCAATCTGTCACATTTCAGGTACATGTGTATGTATGAAATTGTTTATTCAGCAATAATCCTAGTCTTTTCACGGGGGTCTTATAAAAACATCTCAATCTTTAATGAGTTAGCAATTGAAACCCAATTAAGAGCTTTTAATACTTTTAATTTTGTTAGTGTAACCGCAATGGATTTTCCAATTCCAGGACAGGTAAAAAGTTATTGTCATGGTTTCAGTCTTCAAAGGGACGGTCTCTCAAGACAGGTCCATTATGGCATAAAAATACAAGTTGGTACCAGGTCACAGTGGTCTCTCAAGACAGGTGGTCTCTCAAGACAGGTGGTCTCCCATAGCAGGTCCATTATAGAGTAAAACCAATTGGTGCCTGGTAGATGTGGTCTCTCAAGACAGGTGGTCTCTCTATACAGGTTTTACTGTATGACTGTCACTAACCTGTGATCTGCTACAAAGAGCAAATTTCTGTTTGTTCTGCTGTTGAATGTGTGCTCATTCCATCGATAATTGTAATTGGTTGAAATTCATACTCCTCATCCTGTTTTGATATTCATCCATTGACATTTTAAAGTGTACTTGATAATTCTACAAAGGGACTAAGTTATTAACTACAATCATTTGTTCACAAGAAGCGTTAGTAAACTCAGGAATGTATTTTTTTGACATTATGCTTGTATTTATTTGATTCCATCGTAAAAAAAATCCTACTGGACCTTCAAGCTGAACTCTGCCTTCAGCAGATATCCCTGCAAATAAGCTGCCCATCATGGTCAGTGACTCCCCTCGGGAGCCCTAGAAGGGAAGCCGTGATTGTTCACTCTGCTAAACAAGCTCTGTTTTACTGGTAAAACAGGTCCTGGTAAACAATGCCATATCATGTGCCGAAAAGTGAAGCAGTGCTTGTTTACTTTGGTAAACAAGCAGTATTTAACAGGTAAAATAGGGCCCGTTCACTAATACTCAGGGTGTACATGTAACTCTTCTAAACTGGGCAGCATGGGTATGAATGATTGGCAGAACTTGACTTAAATAAATATATATACATTCAAAAACCATATAGATGCTGAAAATAAAAATATCAGTAAAAAGTGAACTTGAACAAACTGCAATAGGGAATCGACTTGCAGCAGGAAAAGAGTTCAAACAAGCTGTGACTTAAAATGTGGCATAGTCTGTTAATCTGTCTTTCAGTCCATCTGTCAGTAACATTAGACTCAATAACATTTAAAATGCTTGGTGGAATAACATAATATTTGGTATACAAGTGTACAGTGTATCTTATTGATGTGTTATTATTGGCATTATTGTTACGAGTATTTTTATCAGAATTGTTGCCCTTTATACATATGGATCTTGTTTCATTTTTACCATTCATCATCGTTTTGGTGCGACCTATCAAATTTTTTATAAACATTGCTTGTCGCATTG
Organism: Pictodentalium vernedei; assembly: GCA_031216915.1. Taxonomy (NCBI): domain Eukaryota; kingdom Metazoa; phylum Mollusca; class Scaphopoda; order Dentaliida; family Dentaliidae; genus Pictodentalium; species Pictodentalium vernedei. The sequence continues at coordinate 27,509,007 of CM062295.1, forward strand.
CTTACCAAAAGTGCATTACCTCGAATGTGAGTGACTCAACTTTCAGTCATACTGAATGACAAATTCGGTATCTGGAGGGTGAAGTACGAAAATGTGGTTTAGCCTTTCTGTAAAATAGAGCTGAAATGGTTAACCCTCTACCCAATGCAGACGATAGCAAAATTTATTATTATACCCCACGCAACGAAGTTGCAGGGGTATAATGTTTTTGACTGGTCCGTCCGTCAGTCCGTCAGTCAGTCCTACTTTTTTCCGGACTTTTTTTCTACACGCTTCCAGATATTGAGCTGATTTTTGGTATGTGAGTCTAACATGGTGGCCTACAGATCAAGTTTGCATTTTTTTCCACTCCACTGATTTTTACCGAAATTACGGCCCTTGAACTTTGAAAAGTTCATCAAAATTACAGTTTTGCAGAATTTTTTCCTACACGCTTCCAGATATTGAGCTGATTTTTGGTATGTTAGTCTAACATGGTGGCTTACAGAACAAGTTTGCGTTTTGTTCCGCTCCACTGATTTTTACCGAAATTACGACCCTTGGACTCTGAAAAATGCATTAAAATTACAGTTTTCCGGACTTTTTTCTACATGCTTCCAGATATTGAGCTGATGTTTGGTATGTTAGTCTGACATGGTGGCCAGTGCTACAGTTAAAACTGGAAGTCCTGTCACAAAATGTGCGCTTATATAGGCTTAATTGCACGTAGGAATTGCGCGCAATTGCCATATCGAATGGCATCCAAAGCACGGCAGGTTCTCCTGGTTACTCATAGCAAACACATGCAATGTTTCTGCCAGTGGACCTCCGGGTTACCTTGGCTGAAACATTGCTTGTGCACAGGCCATATGTACAGAATTTGATAGCCTTACTATGGTATAGATTAACGCACAGATCGACGTGCTATTTGTGCACATTTCATGACAAGACTTCTAGTTTTAACTGTATGTACAAAACTCTCAATTCAAATTTTATTATATTTTCAATTTTTGTCTCAAAATCATAGCTTATGCACACTCATTGGAATGAGCTTGTTAAGCTCGTTCCAATTAGAGTACATAAGCTGTGTTTACCCACTTTGGGTAAAGGGTTAAGAAGGACTATTTCCAGCTACTGATCAGGCCTGAAAATAAGCAGTCTGACATATGAAGAATGAGGTTCTCCAGAGGGTGAATTTGATTATGCTATCCCATGCAGTGGACCAATTTATCCTCTGGATATCTCTATTTGTTTAGTTTTGAGAACCTGATTCAGATTCAGATTGAGGTTCACAAAGAGTAAATTTAGTGATCCTACCCTGCTTTGCAGGGTAGCATCACTAAATTCACCCTTTGGGGACCTTATCTTGCAGATGACAGTCTGCTTATTTTCTGGCTTGCTACTGATATAGTATAATGATCATGTAAGTGAACAAGTGTGTCGGCACGTGACTTGCAAGCTTTACTCTGTCCTATATAATTGATGTGAGTCAGTGTGACAATGTTTACCTGTTTTGGAGCAAGATTGTTCCTTTGTTAACCCATATAATAGAGTACGTCCAGGGTGTATGCGTCTCATCCACTCGGTGGTGCGTGATTTTACTTAAATTGACTCCGTGGAACACTGTGTCGACTTTCACACACCGCGTTTGCTGTATGTAAAAGATTAGATGTCCAAGTCCAAGATGATAAACAATAGCGACGGCTTTTTCGTGCTGTTGATTGAAGTGGCTCGGTGTTTCACGGAGTACATGTCATAATGTCATTTAAATAAATCTTATATATTTGAGTTTGATGAATTGATTTGAGAACTTAGCATTTAATAGCTTGTTATTTATTATTGAATATTGATCCTGTGCTCGGTGACAATTAAATTAAAACCCGCGTGGATAAATCTACTAAAAGAATAAAGGATGAGAGGGATGGCAATCATATTAATTGGTGCTTAATGTGGCGTTGGTGATGTGTCGTTGAGCATCAATAATTAATCATAATTGTAGGCCTACATCCACAGTTCGTTGAAGAAGAAAAGTATTTACGACAAGGGCGAATGAACAACGAAAAATCATAAAAGCTTCAGTAGCAATTTCTGTGAGACTGTGTTTATTGCCAATCAACAACACTGATCTTTCACACAAAATCACCGACCAACACAGTGTTTGTTATCTCTGCTGTGACACCGAGTTTCACCGGATAACTCTGTTTTGATGAAATGTAAAAACCGCGTCCCGTGTTTCATATGGTATACACTCTGGATGTACTGTAATATAGTAGTTTAAAAGTAAGGATTAATCGATCAATTACTTTTTTGATCAAGACATTGATCATTGGTTAATCAATTAATTGTTTAACCATTTCAGCTCTACTGTAAAATACTCTTTATGCTAAAAACTTGCCCATTTGGAGATCTTGATATACATTGAAGTATATAAACATACCATGTATTTTATAAGCAATGAAGAACCTCCTCACTTTGAAGTACTGTGATGATCACATCAGCAGTCATTTTGATGGTCAGATTATGAGCCAATCTTGACTCAGCTTCACAAGATGGCCTTGATTTCATAGATAAATACTCCAAAGTCAAGGCTGCATCAAGGAACTACAAAGATTGGGTTAATCAATATGGCACGAGTGCGGCCTCTCATTTTATCCTTCTGTGTTGACATTTGTGCCATATCGATTAACTTATACCAATGCCTTTGTCATATTGTGTTTATTACATGCCTTCATGTCAATAAAAACAATTCATAGAAGGATACTCAGCAATTCATTTGACAACTATCAAGTTATTTCACAATCAGTTCAGTTTCAAGTGATCAATCGTCTGCTAATGTTTACAAATACATGTGTGATTTATGGGGAATTCATGCAGATTTATAGGGCTGTCGCAATTTTTCAATTTAAGAATCGATTAATCGTCACAAATAATCAATAATAATCGAATAATCGTACCTAGATGACCCCTCTCCCTCTCTTTGAAGTCGTTAAAAATGAAGTTCAAGTCAATTTACCTACCTCAAGTAAACAACGAAGATGATCCTCTTTTAGAAACATTCAAAGCTTTGATATTCTGAACTTTTGAACCGTCAGTGTAATAATCAAGACAGGTCGTCTGTTGCGAACTTCACAGTTCGCAACTGCCGACCGGTCTTGATTATTATACTGAAGGTTCAAAAGTTGAGAACATCAAAGCTTTGAATGTACTTAAAAGACAAATGCTTCTAATTGCTTCTTGAGGTTTAACGTCGACGTTCTTGACCCTTTACCTTCAGAAATAATAGTTTTTTCATCAATGTTTTTTTTTTAATTATTAAACGTCTAAAACAGGGTAAAATTTACCGATTCTTCGACAATGAAAAATACTAATCGATTTTGGGGTGACCGATCGACAATCGATTAATCAATTAATCGTGACAGCCCTACAGATTTTTAAATGGGCCAAACCTGTGGTGTACATATATTGTTTGTACTATCATATTACATGCATATTTGAGCTAGTTCCATTCAATTTCTTATCATTATACAGCTAATAATGATTGGTTTGAACTCTCCTTTCTAGACTTTAGAAGTAATTCAAAACACAAAGATGTTTTTATTTAGTCTACATGTAATGACTTTGCAATAGCTTATTAGAACGCAATCACTTCGTTTAAACTGCACAGCTTGATTATGGGCCAAACGGTAATTCCAAGTATATGGGAGTATGTTAAGTTTTGACAGATGACGCGGTCGTCTAAAAATAGTCTGTCAACGATTTCCGTTCAGAACATATGTGCAGAATGGATTTTCATTTTCTGCAATTCCACATGGCTTAGTGCAGGCCTGTCATTCTTAAAAATGCAGGAGGGCTAAAAATCGCTCCCCTTGCAAGGCCTAGGGGAGCAATTAGCACCCTTAAGCTTGCAAAAGCTAAAAGCGGCAAAATGAAGTTTTACTATTAATGAATTCTGCCTTGTGGGCTTTGTACATTTTATTTAGTGTAGCTAACAAAGTAGTCTCTGTGAGATGGCTACACTGCCCCTCCCACACCTACGGGCCTCGGTAAGGCCCGGAGGTGTGGGAGGGGCAGTGTGGCCGTCTTACAGAGACCATTAACATAGCATCAATCTGAAAAGGTGAGGGCCTTAGGAATAGGATGTTATGGTAATCATCAATTTCTAAGGCCAGGAGGGCTAGTTTTCGCCCTCCTTAATTTTTTAAGGCGAGCAGTAGGCGAGCGAATAAATCGCTCTCCTGACAGTACCAGGCCTGTTAGTGTTGCTGTAGATGAGGATTTCACAGTCACGAGTGTAATAAAAGAAACAAAAATACCATCTGGGATTCATTGTTCTCACAATTCTTTTTTGACAAGATAGATTCTACAGTGTAGCGGAAAGGAGGGATTTTCAACAGACCGCACCACAGTTGTGATCCTGTCGAAATCCTTTTTGCTTTTATGTTCACAATACAGAGGAGCCCACTTAATTATATATCTCTTAACCCTTCACCCAACGAATCGCCCGCATCCGCCCGCGTAATATGCAAATTCGGCGGCTGAAAAAATATTATTTTTTCAAAATATTTCAACAAAACTATATCATGTGACCCCTCTTTGGAACGAGCTCATCGAGCTCGTTCCAAAGAGGGGTCACATGATATGGTTTTGTTGAAATTTTTAAAAAAAATTTAAAAAATGATATTTAAAATAATAAATTTTGATATCGTCTGTGTTGGGTAAAGGGTTAACCTTTTACCAAACATCCATTATATCAAAATTTATTATTTTAAGGCCTAATAAGTTAAAAAATCTGTTTCTCTGGCCCTCCCACATGGTCCTTTGAGCTGCCACATGCTCTCTTTTTATAACCAATGTAAACTTGAAAAAATAAAAATTAAATGGTGTACGTCTGATATTTTACCCAAGTTAATAAAGTTGTCCCTTGAGTGCAACAAAGCTTTGCAATGCTGTAGCATTGCAAAGCCTTGTTGCACCCAAGGAGCAAAATGCACCACTACCTCCATGCTATTCTGTCGATTATGAGGCCTAAAACATAAAACAAACCAAGAACATGAACTTTTGATGGCAAAGAAATAATTACAAAAATAAAATAAAAAAACCGCCGCCCACATGCAATTTTACAAAAAGTGGTCTGAGAAACAGAAGATCTACTTTGTGGGGCTTAATTGTTGTTTTTTAATATTTTTTTACAAAATGTCAACAAAACCAAATCATGTGACCACTCATTGGCATCGACGAGCTCGCTCCATTGAGGGGTAACTTGATATGGTTTTGTTAGAATTTTTGGAGAAATTGTTTTTTTCAACTGCTTAATTTGCAAATTATGTGAAAAGATACGGCTGATTTGTTAGGTAAAGGGTTAACTGGATAAACCTGTTAATTCAGTGTAACTTCCAAACATCAAACAATTTTCCATACCTTCTGTACAAATTAGGCCTGTTAATTCCACATTGGTTATAGAGTAAACTCCTGTTAACTGATGGAGTGCTTGAAGCCCCTATTAAGGCTCCATACTTGAGTGCAGGTACAGTTTAAACTAGGAGTCCTGTCACGAACTGTGCGCTTATCTAGGCTTAATTGCGCGTAGGAATTGCCATATCGAATGGCATCCAAAGCACGGCAGGTTCTCTTGGTTACTCATAGCAAACACGGGCAATGTTTCTGTCAATGGACCTCCGGGTTATTGGCTGAAACATTGCTTGTGCACAGGCCATATTTACATAATTTGATAGCCTTACTATGGTCATATAGGGTAGCTTAACGCGCATATCGACGTGCTATTTGTGCGCATTTCAGGACAGGACTTTTAGTTTTAACTGTACCACATCTTAAAGGATTCATAGTCAGTTAGTATGGTTCACATTATCTTTGTGGATGTAGATGTGGATTTGCCTTTTAACAATTTATGGAAGAGCGTCTATAGGCACTCTTCCATAAATTGTAACAAGGCAAAGACGTGAACGAAGTTTGGAAACCAAGAAGAATTCAGCACTCAACGAGTTAATAGAATAAAAACTCTTGCAAAATGTCGCGAAATTACCCAATCACCAAATTCCTCGTCTTTCTATATATAGACCCATATGGCCTCAGTGCAACCAATGCAGACATTTAGTGTATTATGTGGGAGTGCGGGGGAGCCCCATGGCTCAGTGGTAGACAGTTGGACTTCTATGCTAGAGGTCCCGAGTTCGATCCCCGTCCGGGACGGCCCGCGTTGTGTCCTTTGGCAGGGCACTTTATCCCGGTTGCCTACGTGGGGGCACGATGACGCCGTGTACTAAGGCGCACTGCACGTCGATGGTGCACATGTCTTCAACCGCTGGAACCTTGCTTGAGCGGAGCTTGAACAGAGTTAGAATGTGGAGGAGCTGACAGTTGCTCGTCGTTGCTTGGTGGTTCTCTCCGGGTAGTCCGGCTTCCTCTACCTATAAACCTGCCATGGTCACGATTAGCCATTGTGCATAAATATCTGACCTTAAAACCCCAATAAATAAATAAATGTGGGAGTGCGGTTGCTCAGAATTGTACTTCAAACTGAAAGGTCCAAGGTTCGATCCCCGCCAGGGGTAACTGTGTTGTGCCCTTGGGCAAGGCACTTCTTCCTGATTGCCCACCTGGGGGCACAGTGACACTGCGTAGTAAGGCGTACTGCACATCTATGGTGCACTTGTCGTCAACCAATGCTAACCTTGCTTGTGGGGGCGTGGTGGCTCACTAGGCAGAGGTGCAGGCTACAAGCCAAGAGGTCCTTGGTTCAGTTTCCACCTGCAGCAACCGCGTTGTGTCCTTTGGCAAGACACTTCCCCCCATTGCCCATATGTGGGACGGTGGCATTGTGTACTAAGGCCTACTGCACGTCTATGTTGCACTTGTCTTCAACCAGTGCTAACCCTACTAATGTGGAGTTAGTATGCTGGGGAGGCTGACAGTTGCTCGGTGGTTCTCTCCGGGTACTCCGGCTTCCTCCACCTGTAATACTGTCCAACACGAGGTGAACCTGTCTGTCAAAAGTTTTGTTAAACCCCAATAAATAAATAAATAAATAAATAAATAAATGGTGTATTATATCTTGTTTGACTGAGCTCACAAGATAGTATATTAGTTTATCTAACAATCATATAGATTTTGTTCAGAAAAACACGAAAAACGGTATGTATCACATAATGTGTTCCGATTCCGTATCATATAGACTACTGATTCTGATTCGGTATCATTTTGACTACTCGTTTCTGGTATCGCGACGGGCTATCATGACAGGCGCATAAATACATTCTATGTGCGTTTCAGTAAAATCGACCCAACATTATGTCCCAAAAATGTTGTAATAATTTAAGATTTAATCTGCGTATGTGACAGAGTTGTTAGATAAATGAATTATCATGGTAATGTGCATGTCCTGTGATTTGCATCAGATTCTCGGTGGTGTCTAAAAATGAGATCACAACTCGACGGCAAAGCCGGCTCGTAGAGATCCCATTCCGGACACCACCTCGAATCTGATACAAATCACAGGACATGCACATTATCATGATAATCTGTATTTATCATAAGATTATAGGAAAATGGTCAAATCTCTGTTAATTGATTACTCCTGTTAATTGAATAATTTTCACTGATAAAGTGGCTGTTCTTATAACCCTTTACCCAATGTAATCGCTAAAACCCGCCTGCGCTATTCACAAAAATCGCCAATTAATATTCATTATTTTTTTCATTTTTGTCTCAAAAACATAGGGTATGACTCCTCTTTGGAACGAGCTCATCGAGCTCGTTCCAAAGAGGGGTCATAACCTATGTTTTTGAGACAAAAAAATTAGTTATTCAAAAATTTATTTTGCAAGTGTCGTCTGCTTTTCATGTTAGGTAAAGTGTTACAAGGGTTTGACTGTACTGTACATGAAACTACTAGAGTACGTGATTATTTATCACCCCATTGGAACCCCAGGAAGTGAAGCAGTGCTCGTTTACTGTGGTAAACAAGGTCTGTTTTACTGGTAAAATAGGGCCCAGTCATCAGTGCTTGGGGTGGAAGTCCTCTAAAGTGGGCAGCATGGATATAAACGATTGACTAAACAGGGCTCGATTTAACTGGATTAGCATAGCACTTTGCTCTCCAATTTCTGAATTTTGCTATTCAAGATTTATTAGTTTCAAGTGCTTTTGGATCAACTGCTAATCAATTTTCCAGGGTGAATAGTAAATTGCTATCCAAAATTTTCAGATTAAATCAAGCCCTGTGACTAAACATGGCTTTATCTCCATGTAGCAGTCATGCTTAGCCATTGTGCAGAAATATTGACCTTAAGCACCAATAAATAAATAAATTATTTATCAAAAGTGACTAGCAACATGAATATTTTTTGTCAGAGGTACCCTGGAAGTTTTAGTTTAGCAAAATGTTTTTAAAAAATAATTGTTTTATAACAATATTAGAGCACGCTATTTGGCACACTCCAATAGATTGTAACAAAACCATTTTTACATGGACATTTATCTTTCTGCTACTGAGTAAAAAACAAGCTATTGCCTTTAACATAAACCCAGTATATCTGCTTCCAACAGTTTTCAGCCTCTTTGGCAACCTCAGAAAGTGCAGTAGTGCTTGTTTACTGTGCTAAACAAGCTCTGTTTTCCTGGTGAAATAGGACCCTGTCACCAATTCTTTGTGTGGAAGTCCTTTAACCCTTTACCCAACGTAACGGCCAAAACCGGCCAGCGCTATTCTCAAAAATCGTCAATTAATTTCCATTATTTTTTCATTTTTTGTCTCAAAAACATAGGTTATGACCCCTCGTTGGAACGAGCTCGTCGAGCTCGTTCCAACGAGGGGTCATAACCTATGTTTTTGAGACAAAAAATGAAAAATATTGGTTATTCAATATTTTTTTTTTGCAAGTGTCGTCTGCTTTTCATGTTAGGTAAAGGGTTAAAATGGACAACAAGTGGTGGGTGTAAACGTTTGGCTAAACTTGACTTTGCAATTGTCCATGTGGGAGTACAGTGGCATTGTGTACTAAGGCGTACTGCACGTTGATGGAGCACTTGTCTTCAACCAATGCTAATCCTGGTTGGGAGGGGTTAGTATGTTTCAGAGTCTGACATTTGCTCGTCGTTGCTCGGCGGTTCTCTCCGGGTACTGCGGCTTCTTCCATCCGTAACACTGAGCGACATGAGGTGTCGAAAGTTTAGTTAAACCCCAATAAATAAATAAATAAATAAATAATAAATAAATAAATTGGACCTCAATAAATATATATATATATATATTTAGCCATTACAAAGGCTTCTTGCACTCAAAGGGTTAGGTTTTATAATCATCCCCAAAATAATAGTTAATAGTGCAGAAATTCAAACATGCTTTGGCACTGTACCAGACTGTACAGATAGATTCCAATGTAATTTAATTGCTCTTTAATATTTGTACATACAGTTGCATAAGAAAGCTTCTTGCAGGTTGCATTAATCAGATTTTTATACTTTGCATATTTTATAGTGTTATTATAGTTTTATTTGTTTTGTTAAATATTCTGTTTAGTTTTATTTATACCCTTTTCTTACCGGTGTACACAAATAAAGCTGTAGATAACACTTTGGCATAAATGGTGTTTGGCGTCTTGCACGTTTTGCATAAAGTATTAATTTATCACATGAGGCTCATGCAAAATAAATTTGAATTTTTTCAATCGTTATAATTTTTTACTTATTGCATTGTGTTTATACAATGTCAGATCAGTTCTTTTCAAAGAAGATGCTGCAGTTGCTGATCCAGGATTCTTTGTCGTGGAGGGTGTGGGGTTGCCACATTTCAACAGCAGGTCATGATGGAAAGCATCATTCGGCTTATGCAACATCGAGTTACTAGCGAGCTTGAGGGGTGGTATTCCATGTTCGTCAGCCGAGTCATGGGCCCACCTGGGGGAAATGTTTGGAAATTAGGCCAGTCTGGCCTGCAAGCAGGCTTAAAAGAATCAGTTTTTGATTCTCGCAAACCCCTGTTGTGAATCATTTTCTGTTCCAAAGTAATTTAGAATTTGGGAGTGTGGTTACAGTACGTGGAGAGTGTATTATCATTAAATCACCCGCAGAGTGGAGATTCCACCCAAGCAATAATTGCAAATGTATTGCAAAGCATAACAAGTACAAGCCAAGTCCCAGCCAATGGACCTCCGCGTTATACCTGGAGGTCCATTGGTTGAAACATTGCTTGTGCACTTTGTCCGCATGAATTTGATAGTGATGCTTTGGGTGATAACTCCACTCCGCTCAGTTATTATTTGAATAGGATATATCGTCGCCTGAGTACCAGAATGTTCTATGTCCCCTAAGGGATATAGAACATTATAGCACCCAGGCGGCGATACAGTACGTGGAGAGTGTATTATCACTAAATCACCCGCAGAGTGGAGATTCCACCCAAGCAATAATTGCAAATTTGTTACAAAGCATAACAAGCACAGGCAAAGTTTCAACCAATGGACCTCCGGGTTAAACCCGGAGGTCCATTGGCTGAAACATTGCTTGTGTTTTTTGTCAATATGCACATAATTTGAAAGTTATAGTTTGGGTGATAACTCCACTCCGCGGGTGATTTCGTTACAATCCACTCTCCACGTACTCTATATCCTTTTGAGTGCTAACTGAGCAGTGCAGTGGCAGTGAACTGGTCGTAATCTGCGCATGGGCAGTGATGCCCACGCATGTATTTACCATGTAAAAAAATCATAATCACCAAAAGTTTAATTAATGATGCACACTGTTGTACCCGGTGCTTCATTAACTAAATTTTTGATGATTATTCCAATAATTAGTGTTTGGAATCTAACATTATTGCGTCCTTGGAAATATTGCCCACAACGTGGAAAGTGACCAGTCCACGGCGGCAGTACTGCACATATCCCATACCAGTAGTATAAAACAAATCTCATATTTACAGTGCTCTAGAGTTTAACCCTTTGAACCCTGGTGGTATCTTCCATGCCAGTTCAATGACAGCAATAGGAAGAGTTCATATTCATTATTTGGGGGTAGACCAATTAATACTTTCAACGTGCAGCCCTGGGGCTGCACGTTGAAAAAAATTATTGGTCTACTCAACACATTCACTCATCAGCCATCCTACTTTGTGAAATTACTAGCGGGTGTTACCCAGCATTGCACGGGAGAAGATTGATATGATCGGCCCAGCCGTTTTCGAAATAAAAGGTCAAGGTAACAATTTCAAGGTCAGGGTCACCTCGCACGGGCACCCCGATAAAGTCAAAATGATCGATGGATCAGTATACCCACACATATGAAATTTTAGCCCGATCGGCCCAGCCGTTTTCGAAATAAAAGGTCAAGGTCACAAGGTCAAGGTCACCCCGCACGGGCACCCCGATAAAGTCAAAATGATCGATGGGTCAATATACCCACACATATGAAATTTTAGCCCGATCGGCCCAGCCGTTTTCGAAATAAAAGGTCAAGGTCATCAATTTCAAGGTCAATGTCACCCGCACGGGCACGCCACCCACCCCATGTTACTCGCAGGGACGAATTACCCCCGTGTGCAAAATTTGAGATCGATCGGTCGAGAAACGGAGGAGTTCACCCGGAACAAAGATAGACAGATAGATAAATAGATAGATAGATATGAAATTTTAGCCCGATCGGCCCAGCCGTTTTCGAAATAAAAGGTCAAGGTCACAAGGTCAAGGTCACCCCGCACGGGCACCCCGATAAAGTAAAAATGATCGATGGGTCAATATACCCACACATATGAAATTTTAGCCCGATCGGCCCAGCCGATTTCGAAATAAAAGGTCAAGGTCATCAATTTCAAGGTCAATGTCACCCGCACGGGCACGCCACCCACCCCATGTTACTCGCAGGGACGAATTACCCCCGTGTGCAAAATTTGAGATCGATCGGTCGAGAAACGGAGGAGTTCACCCGGAACAAAGATAGACAGATAGATAGATAGATATATAGATAGATTGATTCGCATTTATTTATAAGATGACGTATCATGCTTCTGGGCCGGAAAGACGGCCGCTCAGGTTCAAAGGGTTAAATGGCTAGTTCTAATTTTCGTGAGTTCCTTCTCGTACACATATATGCAGAACGCGTGTTCCATCATACAGGCTTTGGATGGCCTTGGTGGTGGAAGGTGAAGAACCTTGTCAGTGGTTTCTAGTGAAGTCTTGGCTGCCTGTATACAGCCAAGACTTCATTAGACACTGTTGCTAGTAAAAACGTTGCCTTATGAAGAGAGAAAAAAAATAAGTAAAATTCTCCAGGTCATTAATGATACTTTCAAAATCTGGCAAAAATCAAATGAATATGTTTGCAAGAATCAAAGTTGATGCTCTTTTTAGCTTAACTTGACATAGTCAAGATAAGCTATTGCCATCACGCGTGCGGAAGTCTGTTAGTCTGTGAATGTGTGAGTCTGTGACTTCTGTTCACATTTTCCTTTAGCACGGGCTACACCCCGCAGTTCTTGTCTGATCGTCACGAAATTTCATATGCAGGTTTGGGGTCATGTCTAGATGAGAACATCTCCTTTTGGTCGCGATCGGGCAACCGCTATGGCTGCCCGAGCCCAAAACCCGAAAACCATTAGCACAGTCTACAGGTCGTATTTATGAAGGGATTTCATTGTAACTTGGTAGGATGCCTCTGTATAGTGCCTAGATGAGAACGTCCCCTTTTGGGCATGATCTATCAACCGTGATGGCTGCCCAAGCCCGAAACCCAAAAACTTTTAGCGCAGTCTGCAGGTCATGTTTAATGTGGAGGGATTTCATTGTAACTTGGTAGGATGACTCCTTATGATGTCTAGATGAGAATTAACCCATTTGGGCATGATCTGCCAACCGTGACGACTGCCCGAGCCCAAAACCCGAAAACCTTTAGCACAGTCTACAGGTCATATTTATTGAGGAATTTCATTGTAACTTGGTGGGTTGACTTAATACAATGTCTAGATGAGAAAGTCCCCCTTTGGACGTGATTGGGCAACTGTGACGGCTACAGGAGTCCGAAGCCCGAAAACCTTTAGCACGTCTACAGGTCATATTTATGAAGGGATTTCATTGTAACTTCGCAGGATCACTCCAGATGATGCCCAGATGAGATTGTCCCCTTTGGTTGCGATCATTCAACCATGATGGCTGCCCGAGCCCGAAGCCCGAAAACCTTTAGCACAGTCTACGGATCATATTTATGAAGGGATTTCATTGTAACTTGGTAGGTTAACTTCATATAATGTCTAGATGAGAACGTCCCCTTTTGGACATGATTGGGCTACTGTGACGGCTAAAGTTGCCCGAAGCCCGAAAACCTTTAGCACAGTCTACAGGTCATATTTATGAGGGGATTTCATTGTAACTTGGTAGGATGACTCCAAATAATGTCTCGATGAGAACGTCCCATTTTGATCGCAATCATTCAGCCTTGATGGGTGCCCGAGCCCAAAAACCTTTAGTATAGGTAAAAGGTCATATTTATGGAAGGATTTCATTGTAACCTATTAGGTTGACTCCATATAATGCCTAGATGATGACATCCCCTTTTGGTCGTGATTGGTCAGTTGTGATGGCTACAAGTGCCCGAAGCCCGAAAACCTTGAGCACAGCCTACAGGTCATATTTATGAAGGGATTTCATTGTAACTTGGTAGGATGACTCCAAATAATGTCTAGATGAGAACTTCCCATTTTGGCCATGATCATTCAGCCTTGATGGGAGCCCGAGCCCAAAAACCTTTAGAATAGGCAAAAGGTTATATTTATAGAAGGATTTCATTGTAACCTGTAAGGTTGACTCTATATAATGCCTAGATGATGACATCCCCTTTTGGTCGTGCTTGGACAACTGTGATGGCTACAGGTGCCCGAAGCCCGAAAACCTTGAGCACAGTCTACAGGTCATATTTATGAAGGGATTTCATTGTAACTTTGCAGGATCACTCCAGATGATGCCCAGATGAGATTGTCCCCTTTGGTTGCGATCATTCAACCATGATGGCTGCCCGAGCCCGAAAACCTTTAGCACAGTCTACAGGTCATATTTATGAAGGGATTTCATTGTAACTTGGTAGGTTAACTTCATATAATGTCTAGATGAGAACGTCCCCTTTTGGACATGATTGGGCTACTGTGACGGCTAAAGGTGCCCGAAGCCCGAAAACCTTTAGCACAGTCTACAGGTCATATTTATGAGGGGATTTCATTGTAACTTGGTAGGATGACTCCAAATAATGTCTCGATGAGAACATCCCATTTTGATCGCAATCATTCAGCCTTGATGGGTGCCCGAGCCCAAAAACCTTTAGTATAGGTAAAAGGTCATATTTATGGAAGGATTTCATTGTAACCTATTAGGTTGACTCCATATAATGCCTAGATGATGACATCCCCTTTTGGTCGTGATTGGTCAACTGTGATGGCTACAGGTGCCCGAAGCCCGAAAACCTTGAGTACAGTCTACAGGTCATATTTATGAAGGGATTTCATTGTAACTTCGCAGGATCACTCCAGATGATGCCCAGATGAGATTATCCCCTTTGGTTGCGATCATTCAACCATGATGGCTGCCCGAGCCCGAAGCCCTAAAACCTTTAGCACAGTCTACAGGTCATATTTATGAAGGGGTTTCATTGTAACTTGGTAGGTTGACTTCATATAATGTCTAGATGAGAACGTCCCCTTTTGGACACGATTAGGCAACTGTGACGGCTTCAGGGGCCCAAAGCCCGAAAACCTTTAGAACAGTCTACAGGTCATAATTATGAAGGGATTTCATTGTAGCTTGGTAGGATGACTCCAAATAATGTCCAGATGAGAATGTCCCCTTTTGGGTGCGATCATTCAGCCATGATGGCTGCCTGAGCCCAAATCCCAAAGACCTTTAGCACAGTCTACAGGTCATATTTATTAAGGGATTTCATTGTAACTTGGTAGATTGACTTCATATAATGTCTAGATGAGAACGTCCCCTTTGGACGCAATTGGGAATCTGATGGCTGCAGCAGCCCGAAGCCCGAAAACCTTTAGCACAGTCTACAGGCCATATTTATGAGGGGATTTTAATGTAACTTGATAGGATGACTCGTTTTGGAATAATTTCACTGTAACTTGGTAACTTTTGTTGATATACGTTAACTGTGAGGGCCACATACATTAACTGTGAGGTCATATTAACCCACCCCTCAGCTCTTTAGTACAGTGTACACCTAATATTATTTTTATCATAAACATAGCACACAGGGAACAGAAATGAACATATTCCCAATTATCACAATTCTTGTCTTATTTCATAATCCTTTCATAAACATTGAACATTATCCTTTTCATCAAACACAACACACAAGTTAAGCTACTGTGTCATTGACACTTTCGTTTCCATAATAACACTGTTTTTAGTAAAAATATTCCCACAAGTTTGTATACACTCTTGCAAGGAATCAAAGTTTAAAAAAGGGAAATTAATATATGACCGCTCATACCAGATCCACAGGGGCTATATGTGTATGCATACTGACGGTGCATGTGGTAAGTAAGTGGGTGTCCGTGGTAGACTGTTGGACTTCTATGCTAGAGGGCCCCAGTTCGATCCCCGTCCGGGACGACCTGCGTTGTATCCTTCGGCAAGGAACTGTATCCCGGTTGCCTACATGGGGACACGATGACGTCGTGTACTAAGGTGTACTGCACGTCGATGATGCACATGTCTTCGACCGCTGTAACACTGCTTGAGTGGTGCTTGAACAGAGCTAGAATGTTGAGCTGACAGTTGCTCGTCGATGCTCGGCAGTTCTCTCCGGGTACTCGGGCTTCCACCACCCCTAAAATTGTCACGGTCAAGATTAGCCATTGTGCATAAGAATGTGACCATAAACACCAATAAATAAATAGTACGTTGGGGAGTGACAGTTGCTCGGTGCTTTTCTGTGGGTACTCCGGTAAAACTGTCCGTCGCGAGATGACCCTGGTTGTCAAAAGTATCGCTAAAGCCCAATAAATAAATAAAAATTGAATTAGAGTGATCCGCCTTGAAACTTTGCACTCACACCGGAAGTATCGTCTTAAACTTAGCAGCTTCGAGAAAAAAAAAATGTTTTAAAAGACCTTCGAAGCACTGAACTGGAATTTGCCAGAATTGCTGAATATTACAGAGAAAAAAGTAGTGATTTGACGAATTTCGGGCCCTACAAATACATAGAGAATATCTACGCTATTTTAGTGAATATCGGGAATTATCTCATGAGTGTGGACCCGAAAGTTTTATTTTTCACGAACGATTGCGCGAGTGAAAAATAATATTTTCAGGTCCACACGAATACATTTTCTTTTTATTTTGTGC
This sequence comes from Pictodentalium vernedei, assembly GCA_031216915.1. Lineage (NCBI taxonomy): Eukaryota > Metazoa > Mollusca > Scaphopoda > Dentaliida > Dentaliidae > Pictodentalium > Pictodentalium vernedei. Next base: position 27,525,332 of record CM062295.1, read on the forward strand.
TACGTGACATTTTACTGCGCAATATTCAGCCCAATTCGACTGGAAAAAACGTACGTTTCAAAACAACAAGAAAGAACAGCTGATCGTTCCTTCAAGACGATGTCTTGCGCCGAAGCGAGACGTCATTTGGGAAGCTACTGATGAATATTCCACGTTATCCATCGAGTCGAAAGATATCGAGAAAGATAATTTGCGACAATTCCCAGGCAAGCATATAATAAAATTGACTTTTGGTGTGTTGGTGTTGACCGGTAGTTTCCTCCCTGGCAACGTTTCTCTCGTTTCTTGTATGGCAACCCGTTTTTTTGACAAAACGTTGTCTGAAGGGCTATACTTGACAAAGATATTTGAATTCCCAAGATAAAAAGATGCGATCATGTTTTTTCCGCACGTACGTTATAATGGGAACATATTTAGTTCTGTTAAACCTAAAGTACTACAATTAATGTATCACGTGAGCGCCTCATTGGAACGAGCTCGTTCCAATGAGGGGGTCACATGATAAAGTTTTCTTGAATTTGTTTCAAGAATTGGGGGAAAAAAATAAAATTTTTGGTGTCGTGTTTTCTGTAAAGAGTTCAAATCTATTCGTGGGAACATGGCCAAATAATACAATTCGTGCACGAAAAGTTGAACAATACGTCATTAATTTTACCGGTGTGACAGGAATGGAAGTCCGTAGGAAAATTAGTCCCTCTGGACTATTATTCCGCGGAATTATAGTCCTAGGTCTAACATTTCTAGGAATAGTAGTCCGCCGGACTACTATTCCTAGAAATGTTAGACCTAGGACTATAATTCCGCGGAATAATAGTCCAGAGGGACTAACGTTCCTACGGACTTCCATTCCTTTTACACCGGGTCTCAACAATAATGCTCTTCTCTTCAAATGGTGGAGAACTGAAAACAGCGCGCCTCCCTTTTTTAAAACCGAAAGACGATCTCAAGCCCTGTAAGTGTTTATTCTTAGAACTGATGTGGTTAAACCATGAATGTTGAACAGCTGCAGAATCATCAGATGTGACTGACTGTGTTACTTTACTGCACTTGTACACGTGGATGCATTAAATGTGTGACTTTTCCTTCAGTTTTCACACCGAATGTATTTATATTTACATGTACTGTACATGATACAGAATTGTGAAATTTTATTATGTTATATCGGATCATATATATCCGCTAACAGTAACCATCTTACTGCCATGATAGGTGGTGACTCAGTGGTTAGAGCCAGGGGTGGCGCCAGGGATTTCTCGACAGAGAGGGGGGGGGGGGGGCTGACCTCTCCGATAAGGGGGCTATAACATTTTACCTCCCAAACGAAGGAAAATGAGTGAAAATTGGTGAATTGGAGAACCAAAATAGAAGCAAATTGAGTATGTTTGTTGATTATTTAACCCTTTACCTACAGGTAACCTGAAAAGCAGACGACACTTGCAAAAATAATTCTTGAATAACTATTTTTTTTCATTTTTTGTCTCAAAAAAATAGGTTATGACCCCTCGTTGGAACGAGCTCGACGAGCTCGTTCCAACGAGGGGTCATAACCCATGTTTTTGAGACAAAAAATGAAAAAAATAATGAAAATTAATTGGCGATTTTTGAGAATAGCGCTGACCGGTTTTGGTCGTGACCTTAGGTAAAGGGTTAAAGTAAACATATTATAATAAGCTCGGGAAATATTTCATCTCTAAAGCCAGTTTGACGAACGACATTAAGGAATTTCGTGAGAATCACTATTCTCTATCAAAGTTCCAGTGCTGCACGGGTTCGAGACAGACAAGACGAGATATCTACATTCGATTGTCGGAAATTTCTCGTAAAGTCGGGTTTACGAGACTCTCCGACGGACTGACTAAAAATCTCCGACGGGAGGGGGGGGGGGGGGGGGGCTGGACCTCTCCGACGGGGTGGGGGCTCTAGCCCCCCCCCCCCCCCCCTGACCCCCCCCTGGCGCCACCACTGGTTAGAGCATTGATTAAGCCGAAAGGTCGACGGTTCGATCCTGATCAATGGTAATTGTGTTGTGTGGGAGCGCGGTGGCTCAGAAGGTAGGGATGCAGGCTGCAATTCGAGAGGTCCTCGATTCGAATCTCACCTGCGGCAACCGCGTTGTGACATTGGGAAGACACTTAATCTCAATTGCCAACGTGGGTAACGGTGACGCTGTGTACTAAGGCATACTGCACGTCGAAATTGCACTTGTCTTCAATCAGTGCTAACCCTGCTTGTGTGGAGTTAGTACATTGGGGAGTCCGACAGTTGTTCGCCGATGCTCGGTGGTTCTCTCCGGCTTCCTCCATCCGTAAACGGTCATACACGAGGCGACCCTGGCTGCCGAAAGTGTCGATAAACCCCAATAAATAAATAAATAAATAAATAAATTGCGTTGCGTTCTTGGGCAATAAACTTAATCCCGATTGCCCACGTGGGGCAGTGCGGCCGGGGGCCACCGTTACCGAGAAATGGTTTTCAAACTGAAAGAACGCTGCTTCCTTGCACCTGAGCGATCAATGGCAGTCCACATAGAAGACATTTCAATGGAATTTTTGTAGCATCTTCAAGGCTCATTCGGCAAAAATGGTTGCATCAGTGCATATACAGTTCGGGCCAATTTGGGAAAATTTTGATTTTGCGATCTGAAAGGCCGCTATTTTCTTTCATCTGAGCTATCAATTACAGACTAGACTGCTGATATTTAGAAATCTCCTCTTTGTGGACTATATCGGCAGTATTTGCATATCCATTTCCTTTAGTCATTTTCAAGAAATTTCACGCACCAACAGGTGTTGCTCTACATCAATTTTTGGAGCCCCTGTGGGCTCGCCGCGAATTGTCCCGGTTGACCATACGACCAGTCCGTCTCGGAATGTGGTGCCGTACACTGGTGCCGTACACTGAAGCGTGCTGCACTTGCCATCTCCTGCTGCTAATTATGCTCATGCCTAGGAAGTTGGGGATTCTGATAGTAAGTTGGGGATTCTGACAGTTACTCGTCACTGCTCGGTGGTTCTGTCGGTGTAGTCCAACTTCCTCCATCCGTAAAACTCCCCAACACGATTAGCCTGGCAAAACAAATTCACTTCTATGAACTGTTTTTCAATAATTGAGGGCAGATGCCGTTCTTTTTGAGTGACGGAACATTGATAAGATCCAATTTGAAAGGATTTCAAATGGGAACATTGCGAAGTGGTAAGGTGCTTGCTTACTGTGGTAGATAAATTCTGTTTAACTGGCCTGATACATATAAAAATACCTTGTAACTAATGCCTGTGGCGGGTGTCCTCTTAAAGTTGGTAGCAAAATTGGAAATTATTGACTAAACGCCACTTTATACACACGTTGGGCTCTTGATTTTGGCACATTAAAAATGAATGTGACCTCATCATACCATAAACAGTAAATAAACGATTTGAGAAGTGTTTGAACACCCATAAAAAAGATTATCCCGTCTCATAACTGAAAGTACAGACCACCAGAAATTCGCTTACGTGAAACACACCCAAACAATAAAACTTGTGGGTAGCCGGATCTCTGTGACTGGTTTAAATGCAGGAAAAGAGACGCATACCAAAATCAGGATAAACTGATGATAAACGTTTAACCCTCTACCTAACCTGAACAGCAGACGACACTTGCAAAAATAATTCTTGAATAACTAATTGTTTTCATTTTTTGTCTCAAAAACATAGGCTATGACCCCTCGTTGGAACGAGCTCGAAGAGCTCGTTCCAACGAGGGGTCATAACCTATGTTTTTGAGACAAAAAATGAAAAAAATAATGAAAATTAATTGGCGATTTTTGAGAATAGCGTTGGCCGGTTTTGCCGTTACGTTAGGTAAAGGGTTAAATTATAATGAGACCGAACCTTGAAAACAGCTTGTACAGTATGTCCGCCGTGGACGGAGTGATATCGGCTGCGTTGGGTAAAGGGCTAAATAAACACAATTTACAACCAATTAAGTAAAGACTAAAACTAGCAGTAAACAGAAATAAGATTAAATTCAAAACAATGTTTGGATATCCTAAGTTGGAGATCAACGTGGTTATGGCGGAGAGGGAGCATGGAATGATCATTTGTATTGTGAAAATATTTTGCTCTGGTTCGTTCAACTCCCCGAATCGCCATCGCTGAGTGGTGTTTCTACTGCGTGTACTGAAAATACCAAAAGAAAAGCCGCGACTTGAACACTTCGTACATTCGATTTCCAAAATCGAAGACCCACATTTAGCATTGCTAACTTACCACACGTTTTCTGCAAACGGAGACAAATGGTCATGCTCGTACCACAACTACCTGAGCCCAGTTTGAACAGCAGTGCCCCCCCCCCCCCCACCCCACCCCCCCACCCCCCGCTACATGATGCCATCCAGGTACTCCTCATATGCTAGTTTCTCTTGATCACGCTGGCAGCCCAAGGGCTTCTTTGCCACGGCAGTAGTATGTATCGCACGTTTGAGTACACAGTTGTAGGACATATAGCATTGGATACAGGGGAAATGAAGCAATCAGATTGAAATTTTTGAAGGACTGAGTGAAGGTATAGCTAGGAAGTAGTGAAGTCAATATTAATGGATGATAGTATGGCCAATAGTACTGGTACAAGGCCGCAATGGCACAAGACTGCTGTAGAAGCTAATAATAGGACAGATAGACCATAGACAAGTAGTGGCCTTGGAGCTTCGGAGATAAGATGGAAGCCGTTGGTAAGACTATCTGTAGGCTGTAGAGGAGCTGGGTCAGAGGTACCGGCCTTAAATATCGAAATGAGACTAAGAGGGATGGTAAATTAGACCTCACTGAGGGATGTTTCCATGGCCTCAACAGAAATGAGGCTATAAGAGGGATAGTAGAATAGACCTCAATGGTGGATTTCCCATAGCCCTCATGGCCTCATACGACTAAAAGGGGGTGCCAAAGGCCAGACGTTTTCCAAAAAGGGTGCGGAAATTGGGGTGCCACGGGGTATGACTGTTAAATACCGAGATGAGGCTAAGACGGATAGTAAATGAGGCCTCACTGAGGTATTTTTTCATGGCCTCAAACGAAATGAGGCTAAGAGGGATAGTAAATTAGACCTCATTGCGGGATTTTCTCATGGCCCTCATACGACAAAAATGGGATTCTCCAGAAGGTATCCTAGATAGGTGTTCTCAAATAATACAATATCAAGTCATAGGTATACTCAAATACTGAAATGAGGCTAAGAGGGATGGTAAATTAGGCCTCATTGAGGGATTTTTTCATGGCTCTCATGACCTCAAATGAAATGAGGTTAAGAGGGATAGAAAATTAGACCTCATTGAGGGATTTTCTCATGGCCGTCATGGCCTCATTCGACAAAAAAGGGATTCTCCAGAAAGTATCCTCGATAGGTATCCTCAAATAATACAATACCAGGTCATAGGTATCCTCAAATACCGTAATGGGGCTAAGAGTCGCATGTGCGAGTCCTCATTCGAGTAAATACTCTATGACTTATTTGCTCGATGGGATTCGAGTCGTTCGAGCAATGGCTTATCAGTAACTACTCGATAGATTCTTGGCTTTAGGAATGATATAGGCCTTCAGGAAGGCTGTCTATCAGTTGACAATAATCCAAAGCCCCCCCCCCCCCCCCCCCCCCCCCGGTAATATAACACTACGTGCTACTATTAAAATCCATGGTATGGCGGTCCTGAAAAGGATTCTGAGGAAATCCTTACCAGAAAAAACTACTCTTGTTCTATCGAACTTACCCCCGGGGGCTCCCTCGGTACTGGGGGGGGGGGGGGCACTCGGTACCATGGTATGGCGGTCATAAAAAGGATTCTGGGGGAAATACGTACTAAATAAAGTCAATTTCAGTAGTTTGGGATGAGTTTTGGTTATTTGGAGGGATTGTCGGGTTGTTTGTGGTAATTAGAATTACACCTGTTCAAGGGAACATATCCTACGAACATACCCTTATCCTTTAAGAAGCATTTGGGTAACATAGCAACCAGGTGCTACCATAGAAACCAATATTGCGGCATCCAGTATACAAAATGGACGACGGAAACGCGTATCACCCTAACACCACGCGCTGCGCATGCGCATTAATACCATGTATCACTATGGTGATGACGTCACAAGATGGCCACCCACACGGATTACCGTGGCATCACAAAATGGCGCCACTGGATAATGTGACATGACGTCACTTCCGAGGTCCTGGAACTGTGTGCTCAAAAGTGCGAGACATACTACTCACGGCCCCTATTAGCAGATATATTATGCCCCCGGCCTCCGTGGTGAGGTTCCGGTGGGCATATAACCAAGAGCTCAGTACTTTCGTACAAGCATTTCGCATTATAACTCAAGCACCGGTTATCGGATTTCAAAGTTCTTTAGAATGGAGAGAGACCATCATGGCTGAATGGATATCCACATATTTCGGGTTTGGTCCATGCATACGTATCAGAGTTATGGCTCTTGTTACACTTAGAAGACTTTTCATACCAACGTTTTGCAATATAACTCAAATATGGGTTGTCGAATTTTGATGTCCTTTGGTATGACAAGGGACCATCATGGGGGAAAGGATATCCACATAATGCAGGTTTCGTCCATGTATACAGTGTGTGGAGAGTGAATTACCACTAAAACACCCGTGAAGTGAAGTTTTCACCCAGAAAATAACGGTCGATTCCTGTGGCAATGCATGAAAAGGACAAGCACAGTTTAAGCCAAAGGGACCTTCGGGTTCAACCCGGATGTCCCTTGGCTGAAACTTTGCTCGTCGTTCTAATGCTGTTTCCAAGGCAAGGAATTTTTGTCTGAGGTGAGAAACCACCCCAGGAGTGATTTCGTAACAATCCACTCTCCATGTACTGTACTTACCAGTTATTATCCTTGTTACAGATATAAAACTGCCCATATGGACGTTTTGCATAAAATCCCGAGCATTGCTTATTGGGTTTTGATGTCCTTTGGCCTGGTGATAGATCAGTATGGGGGAAAGGATATCCTCATACAGTGGGTTTATTATCCCACGCATACTTTCGACAGTTATACCCGTTGTTAGACTTAGAAAAAACTGTCCCTTTGAACTTTCTGCATTGTTGTTTTTTGAACATGGGAATAATTTTTATTGAATGGATGAAAATTAAATAATTTTTATATCGCACATGTTGAATGAGTATGTAGGTGGAGTTAAACCCAGTTAATATGCGTGTGAGTTTGTTTGTTTGTTCAAAATGCAGACATATATGCCATCTTGAGAAATGCCACCACTCCAACGAGCAGCGTATGCTATCCATGGTAATGTAGCAGGGGCGTTTGCAACGCATTGCATAGCTCCTTTGTTAGCTCAACTTGACAGCGTCAACGATGAGCTATTGGGATGGGTTGCAATCCGTCGTCCGTCCGTACGGACGTTCCGCTGTCCGTCCACAATCCTTTTAGCACACCAGACAGGCCACAGCTCCCACCCGATCAGTTGAAAATGTCATACACGGCTTCGGGGCAATGTCTAAATGGGAACTATCGAATGTTTCTGAATTTCGTTGAAAAACATGGCCGCCAGTGACCATCTTGGATTTGGATATAAATTGTCCAACAATTCCTTGAGTACACCCTTAATAATTTATTTATTATGGTTTAACGACACTTTAACAGCCAAGGTCATATCGTGTCGGTGACAGTTTTACGGGTGGAGGAAGCTGGAGTATCCGGAGAAAACCACCAAGCAACTGCCAGCTCCTCAAAATCGTAACTGCGCACTGTAGCACAGGCAGGGTTAGATCGGTTGAAGACATGCGCATCATCGATGTGCAGTACGCCTTTTTGCAAGGCGTCATCGTACCCCCATGTGGACAATCGGGGTTAAGTGCCTTGCCCAAGGACACAACGCGGGAGTCCGAATCGATCGCTCAGACGATCACCCATCCAAGGACTAACCGGGCTCGACTTTTGCTTAACTTCGGTGATCTGACGAGAACCGGTTACCGCAACGCCACCGCGCCCCCTTTAACACACCCTACAGGCCGCAGATAGAAGAAGTCTTCAAGAGGAGACACTTGGTATGATTTTGAGAACTTCTGTACGATTCGAATTTTCCAAATCAGTGCAACTCGAATCGAAACAAATCATCGAGATATTTTCGAATCGAATTTCGAATCTTCGCACGACCCTACTACTCAACCACAAATCGTTCGCTGAGTACCAATGTGTTCTATGTGCCTACTGGCACACAGAACACATTGGAACTCAGGGGACGAAATGTAACTAGTTAGCCGGCTTGTCAGCTGCCGTGCCAGCCGCGGATTCGACGCTACCGGCCTCGGGGTCTAATGAGCTGAAGGCTGTTAGTTTTTTCTTGTGTTCTTTTTCAGTAATCAGAAGTGGCACTGCGGTGTTTTGATAGGCCCTTTTGTGTTGTGTTTGCCTCACTCCAAGAGAGCACAAAATCATGCGGGTGCTCCTGGTTGCATACAGGCAAGGCAAGATTTACAAACCAAGATCACTTTATGGTGGTGCACATATCAGAATTGAGACAATTACCATCCAAAGCTCCACTTCGCTCAAACTTGCCCCACGTTTTTCGGAGCTACGTGGTAGCTTTCGACAAGTTTGTCTACAAGTCTGTGCGAAACGAGGCGTAAATTTATTTTAATTGTTTAAACCTCTTTACAAACGAAGTTGCAATTACGTCATACTGTTTTCATTGCGGCGCATTAGTGACCTTTTATCTTTTTCTGTAAATTCTTTCCTCTAAAATGCCCGATTGACTACAAAAATACTCCCCAGGTAGGGTTTAATTACTTTTATTACAAGTCACTCAGCATGTTAAGTAACCAAAAATAAACCAGCGAGAGACAGATAGCCTTTAACCCCAACAACACAAATTCGTCTGACAGATTTGTCCTGTTGTGAACACCGGTAATCTAATTTCTGAAGTGGATATGTTTGTCCCTTCCTCGGTGGAGTCCTGTATGTTGAGTTGTGTTTATTTACTGTGGAGTGGGACGCGGAGAACTTGAAAATGACCGATTCGATTGTGGGGCGGGTTGGCGGTGAGTTAACCTGATCTGTCCCATCTTCGATGGCACAAGTTCTGGCCAAGCCTGCAAATAAGCAATCTGTCATTTGCAGAATGAAGTCGCCAGAAGGTGAATATGCTGATTATATATCATTCTAGAATCCCCCAATTTATCCTCTGGATACCTCTTTCTGTTTATGCCTGAGACCTTGATTCAAACTGAGGTTCACAGAGGGTACATCTGGGAATGCTACCCTGCTGTAACCTCTGGGGACCTCATTCAGTGGGCTAGAATCACCCAATTTATCTTCTGAGTACCTCTTTTTGTTTAGGCCTGAGGCCTAGATTCAAACTGAGGTTCACAGAGGGTAAATTTGGTAATGCTACCCTGCTGTGCAGAGCAGCATCACTAAATTCACCCTCTGGGGACCTCATTCTGCAGATTACAGTCTGCTTATTTCCAGGCTTGGTTCCGACTGATGAAATATTTCAGCTGCATCATCAAGCTTTGTCGAATGCTTTCCTTGATGTAGTTGAAATATTAGTCAGTTGGAATTATATTTTAAAAAAACCGGTGTTCATGGAAAGTCGTTTGTGAATAAATACATTATAACAGACATCAGTTGGCGTGTGGAATTCCCATTTTCTCGTTTAATTAGCATACATGATACTTTTAATTCGTCATGCAACTTTAAAACTTGTATTGTGGCCAGGATGTAGCCACAGATGCCGAATTAACATCGAAACGTGTATTCATAATGTCAGAGATTGGATGGTAAAATAGCAAGCTTCTTGTTCATGAAGCACCCGATACAAACAGCCCGGTGGCCCAAAAGCTGAATTTTTTAAAGTAAGTTTATATTGTTTTTCGTTGGTTAAAGAAAAGTATCGACGCCTCGTAAAATCAAAGATACGGACTCCAAGCTAGGATCTCACATTATTCCGACATGGTGGGGCGAGGATAACATTTTCCGACAGTGTTCCCGGATCGTTGATCGGCCGAAACCGGACAGTGCTATTCTCAAAAATCGCCAATTAGTTTTCATTTTTTTGTGTCAAAAACATAAGTTATGACCCCTCATTGGAACGAGCTCGTCGAGCCCGTGCCAATGAGGGGTCATAACCTGTGTTTTTGAGACAAAAAATGAAAAAAAAATTAGTTATTCAAGAATTTGTTTTGCAGGTGTCGTCTGCTTTTCATGTCAGGTAAATGGCTAAAGCCTAACTCAATATATGTCTTTAACTGATGAAGTGCTAAATGTTTCTTGGTTGTCCAAATTTGTTCCTATGTATTTGCCTTGTCATACTTCAGTTTAAACAACATATTTATTTGAAAAATTGTGTTATATGAATACAATATACAAAATACATGCCACAACAAAGAAAACTCAAAATTATCAAGTTAAGATTTAGCGGTACACAATATAACAAATATGATGATTCACAAAGTGCTGAGGAAAGGAGGGATCCGACAGAAAGCTTATTGTCATAATTTATGGACGAGTACCTACAGATTGTAACAAGAAAAATCCAAACAGATGAAATAAATTCACTTCAAAGATAATGTGGACGACATGCACAGAAATTGAAACCTTTAAGTGTGGTATCTGCACTTACGAATGGAGCACAAATATGGGCTTCCAGACTCAACCATTTAAAACAATTATTTATCATATGACTCGTCCGTTTTGTTCACTTTAAAACATTTGATATTTTGTTTTCATATTAATCAGTGATAAAATAAAGCCTTCCGTCAATTTCATTGGTCAATTTCAAAACTAGACAATTTGATTGGCTCAACAAAATACAACTGGGCCACATTTTCATAATTTGCATAATTAGAGTTGGGAACTTCCATTGGTCAATTTCAAAACTGGACAATTTGATTGGCTAAACAAAATACGACTGGATCACATTTGCATAATTTCAGTAGGGAGAATTTACGTTATCTGTCCTATTTAGGGTGGATTATATTTTATTAATCTTTTACCTACAAGAAAAACGCCATTCATTTTTTTTTATATTTTCACTTTTTGCTTCCAAAACATAGGTTATGACCCCTCATTGGAACGAGCTCAACGAGCTCGTTCCAATGAGGGGTCATAACCTATGTTTTGGAAGCAAAAAATGAAAATATTTAGTTATACCAGGATGTTTTTTCCAAGTGCCGTCTGCAACTCAAGTTATGTGATGGGTTAAAAAGTCATACTAAGTGGCTAATTTGTGCGTGTGTGTGTCATACGATAAATAGAATATGAAATGAGTGTTTTTCTCATATAATATTTATGAAACTCGTCCGAATTTTCCGTTTGGGGTCGCCAGAGGCTCGCCAAAACGGAAAATTCTTAGACTCGTTTCATAAATATTATGTGAGAAAAACACTCATTCCATATCCTCTATATACGAAACAAGTCATTTAAAGTGAGTAATTCTTTAAAGAAAATAATAATACTATAAATTATTTCGTGAACAGGAAAATTTGCTTGCCACATACTTATAAGTCGTTTCATACAAACGCTATTTGAAACATGCGGGTAATTTTGTATGACGGAAATTGTAGTTTCACTATATCGTCAAAATTTTTTTCAAATTTGCGGATTTCAGAGAAAATGTTGGCGTTCGCGCGACCAACATTTTTTTTCTGACTGTCAACTAAAATTTTCGAATGTCAGCGTCATGGAAGAGGCGGAGGGGGTGGGGTGGGGGTGCCGACTCGGCACCCCATTTATTTATTCAATTATTGGGGTTTAACGACACTTGAGACAGCTAGAGTCACCTCGTGTCGGACAGTTTGACGGTGGAGGAAGCCAGAGTACCCGAAGAGAACCACCGAGCAGCGGCGAGCAACTGTCCTCTCCTATATACTAACTCCACACGAGCAGGGTTAGCATTGGTTGAAGACAAGTGCACCATTGACGTGCAGTTCGTCTGAATAAACAGCGCACACACGAGGGCCTTGCCCAAGGACACAACGCAGTCACCCCTGGCGGGAAATGAATCGCGGACCTTTCGGTTTTGAAGTCCAATGCCGTAGTATAGCATGTACCCGAACGTCCCTTATTGGATGGACCCCGGGCTGGACCCCGGAAGTGACGGCATGTCACGTGACACACTGGCGCCATGTTTGGTTGTCATGGTAACCCGTCTGGGCGGCCATCTTGTCATCCCTATAGTGATACGTGGTGTGAGTGCGCATGCGCAGCGCGTGTTGTTAGGGTGATACGTGTTTCTGTCGTCCATTTTGTATGGACGCATGCGCACTCACATCACGTATCACTATGGGGATGACGTCACAAGATGGCCACCCACGCGGGTTACCATGACAACCAAACATGGCGCCACTGTGTCACGTGACATGCCGTCACTTCCGGGGTCCATCCAATAAGGGACGTTCGGGTACATGCTATACTACTGCCGTAACCACTGAGCGCCCGTCACCTCCTATTAGCTTCGGGCCTACAAAGATATTATCAATACTGAATACGACTTGACTTGTTTAAAACTTTAAATTCTATTATCGCCCTTGTCAAGAGGGGAAAATAGAGAAATATAAAAAAATTAGCATTGACCCTTTGAACCCGGTATACATGGTTTTTTGCGTAGATAGATATGACCGCGGTCGAGAAGACGACAGGATGAACAAAAAACTGGTACTGAGGATCAGTAATCATTTAATCCTACAGCTCTACAGAGCTGTAGGATTAAATTATTACTGAACCTCCCTAGCAAATCTGAATGGAATCGCTCATTTCATTATCAGCTGTATTGAATGAGACGATACCATCCATGGCGCCAGTGTTGGAAGGGTAAGTTAATGCAACAGCTGTGAAATAAATTTATAGAATAACATCACGTGCTGAAAGGGTCATAAGTCTCAATATCCTACTTGAAATTATTTATTTATTGGGTTTAATGATACTTTCAACAACCAGGGTCACCTCGTGTTGGGCAGTTTTATGTGTGGTGGAAACCGGAGTGTCCAGATAGAAACACAGAGCAACGGTGGGCAACTGTCAGACTCCCCAACGTACTAACTCAACACATGCAGGGTGAGCTCTGGTTGAAGACAAATGCATCATCGACGTACAGTGCTTCTTAGTACACAGCGCCATCGCGCCTCACGTAGGCAAACGGGATTAAGTACCTTGCCTTAGTACACATCGCCACTTCGCCGCACGTGGGCAAACGGGATTAAGTGCCTTGCCCAAGGATACAACTCCACTGAGTCTGTCTATCCTTACTTGAGATTAACAAAAATATGTTTTTGTATTGCCTTAAAATCTCCCTTCGTGACAAGTCAACTGATTGAAAGCTTCTTTATTTTGTCAAAAATCACAAATAAGTTCAATGACCGAAAGAAATACCTATCCTTAATAGCTTGGTATGGATTTGGTAGAGCGAGTTTTTGTGACTCTAAATTGCCATCATTTAGACATGGCTGTGGTTTGAAAGGAATAAATGTCGTAAAAGAACGAATGGGGTGAAAAAATTGTTAAAATCACACATCCATGTCAATTTGAGCTGAATGATTTTTTAATGATTGCCGAACTAGTTCTTCAGCTTTTTATAATTACCTCTCCCTGTTCCCTTGTCGCTGCGTTTGTACATTTGAAAGGGCTGTGAGATACTGAAAGTAATTGACCGAATGGAGGTAACAGTTATCCGTATCGGCCAGAAAGTCTGATGGCGGCTTGCTATCGTAATCGGCAAAATTATGGCCGATACCCGATAACTTCATTACTAGTTCAGGAACCGATTTCATTTCTGATTCACGATGATGAGCAGAAATATAGCTTATGACCCCTCAATCGTGAGCTTGGTGGCTTGGTGGCTTGGTGACTTGGTGGTTAGGGAATAGGGAATTGGACTTCAACCCGAAAGGTTCACCGTTTGATCCCGACCAGCCTTAAATGTGTTGTGTCTGGACAAGACCCTTCTTCCCGATTGCCCACGTGAATCGTTGTGTACTGAGACGTATTGCACGTCGATGGGGCACTTGCCTTCAACCAATGCTAACCCTGCTCGTGCGGAGTAAGTGCATCAGAGAGTCTGACAATTGCTCGTCGCTTTTCAGTGGTTCTCCCTGGTACTCCGACTTCCTCTTCTCGTAATACTCCCCGACTCGTGGTGAGCCTGTCGTTTGAAAGTGTCGGCAAACCTCAATTAAAAAATTACCATCCCATTGAAACGAGCCCGTTTAACTCGCCCCAACGAAGGGTTATAATATACAATTTTAAGGCAAAAATTAGGAAAAATTATTAGTGCCCTCCCCATTCATTTAGTTCTGCCACTGTAATGGAACATACTGAATGCCTTCAACAGAGCACCTGTACTCTAAAATCAGTTGGGTTAAACATTAACCCAAATCATCTGGGTTGAGTGAATATGAACCCAATCGGGTTCATATTCACTCAACCCAAATGATTTGGGTTAATGTTTAACCCAACTGATTTTAGAGTGAGGTTATCGTGCGTCCCCTTATAAACAGTATGACAAGACGATGCAATACCAAATGTCAGTTGTTTCCTTCATCTGTCTTTACGTCATCACATCACAATTAATCTTTGTGTGTAAGACTCCTGTTAGAATGTGAAGTCTCAAATTTTCGGAATTAAATGGCGAAAGATTCTTGAACGGTAAAATGGGTCACAGTTGCATTCCTGGTAACCTTTCTCAGTCCAGTTCGATCTTTTCACACGATGTGGGGCATTATGGCTTAGCTTGCATGGAATTTAATGTGCAGCAGCCTATATTGCCCAAGGTCAATGCGAATTTAATTGTAGGTAAACAACTAATAAATTTGAAATGTATTACACAAAGAGTCCAGCCAACTGTGAACGGTTGTGCTTTCTTTCGGGACGTTATTCTTAAATATGACTGCAGGGAAGAATATTTGTGACTTCATAAATGTACTTGCAACCGGTATCAAATGAAAGATGAATATTAATTGTTCGTATACATAAATAAGGTTTACGTGTTAAGCTTTTATATGTATATGAAGGACAAAGATCCGGTATCTGTTATTTGATGATCGTTGAACGTCGACCCACCTCTCTAAAGTACACACTGAAATGAAAATAGTTTCATTAAATTCAGGATACGGAAGTTTGAGAATACTTTCCGGACAATCCTATTCTTTTACCGCTATCAGATATAGGTGTCGTCGTTAGGGCGCCTGGTCTCCCATCAATGATTTTGTTTTTTCGGGCATTACGATAACAACGATGCATTTTACGCAACTGATAATTGTCAATTGGCCGGTCGAGCCAAGGAATATATGCCCTTTCAGGGGTGGCGCCAGGGATTTCTCGACGGGGGGGGGGGGGGGGGGGGGGGGGGGGGGGGGCTGACCTCTCCGACAAGGGGGGGGGGGGGTATAACATTTGACCTCCCAAACGAAGGAAAATGAGTGAAAATTGGTAAATTGGAGAACCAAAATAGAAGCAAATTGAGTATGTTTGTTGATTATTTAACCCTTTACCTAACCTGAAAAGCAGACGACATTTGCAAAAATAATTCTTGAATAACTAATTTGTTTCATTTTTTGTCTCAGAAACATAGGTTATGACCCCTCGTTGGAACGAGCTCGTTAAAACGAGGGGTCATAACCTATGTTTTTGAGACAAAAAATGAAAAAAATAATGAAAATTAATTGGCGATTTTTGAGAATAGCGCTGGCCTGTTTTGGCTGTTACCTTAGGTAAAGGGTTAAAGTAAACATATTATAATAAGGTCTGGAAATATTTCATCTATAAAGTCAGTTTGACGAACGACATTAAGGAATTTCTCTAAGTCCCAGTGCTGCACAGGTTCGAGACTGACAAGACGAGATATCTACATTCGATTGTCCCCCCCTTGGTGCCACCACTCTGCCCATTGGAAATCGAAATCCATTTTAGTACGATATTGTCGCACGCGGCTATGTTCTGCACAGCTAATGTACATGAGGATTTTATTTATTTGTTGGAGTTTACGACACTTTCGACAGCCAGGGTCAGCTCGTGTCGGACAGTTTTACGGATGGGGGAAGCCGAAGCACCTGGGGAGAACCACCGAGCAACGGCGAGCAACTGTCAGTCTCCACAACGTGCTAACTCCACACAAGCAGGATTAGTATTGGTTGAAGACAGGTGCACCATCGACGTGCAATACGCCTTAGTACACAACGTCACCGTGCCCCCACGTGGGCAATCGGGATTAAGCGCCTTGTCTAAGGACACAATGCGGTTGCAGGAGGTGGGATTCGAACCGAGGACGCAGTTACCCCTGGCGGTGATCGGACCATGGACCTCTCGGTTTGAAGTTCAATCAGCCGTAACTACTGAGCCATCGTGCTTTACATGGGGAATTCTTTAGTATACAGTACAGTCGCCGTGGACTGGTCGTAATCCACGCGTGGACAATGATGTACGCATGCGTCTACCAGGTAATAAAAATCATCATCAACAAAATTTTAATTAATGAAGCACCGGTACAACCCACTGGTACAACCCACTGGTACAACCTACTGGTACAACCCGGTGCTTCATTAATTAATTTTTTGAAAATTATTCCTATAATTAGTGTATGGAATCTAATATTATTGCACCCGTGGAAATATTGTCCACCCATGGAAAGTGACCAGTCCACGGCGTCCGTACTGTATTTTAATATTCCGATTGAAAAAGTTTTAAACTTTAAGATATGGTTACATTTTATTATTTTTTAAACTATTTTCAAATTTTCTTTTTATTTATTATTATGGGTGTTTAAGGTAACATATTTCTGCGCAATGGCTTATAGTGACCGCAACATGGAGAGAAAATTATGTTTAGTCAATCGTTTATACCCATGTTGCCCATTTTAGAGGACTTCCACCCGAAACATTGATGACTGGGTGCTATTTTACAAGTAAAACGGAGCTTCTTCACCACAGTGAACAAGAACTGCTTCACTTCCCGGAATTCTCACGGAGAAATTTTCTCTTTATAGATTTAAGTAATTAAATATTTACCGTTTATATACTTATTGTGATTACGTTTCTTGAATTATCCTTAACCCTTTATCTAACACGAAAGTCGGTCGGCACTTATAAACTTCTTAAATAACTTCTTTTTTTCATTTTTTGCCTCCAAAGCATATCTTATGACCCCTTATTGGAACGAGCTAACAATTCGACAAAACTAGTGAAAACTGAATGGTGATTTTTGTGAATCGCGGTTTTGGCCGTTACGTTTTTTTAAAGGGTTAAATGATTGTCGTCTTATGGGCGCAGAAAAAAGAGGTGTATGTGTTAGGTGGATTAATACCTCCTCCCCAATAATTGATCACATTGGGACATTTCCGTCTGGATTTCACTCTAAGATATCGATACGCTCCTGTTAGTAACCATCTCTGACTAATATTGTCATGAAAATCGACTTTCGATAAAGTTATCTCCCCTGAAATTATTAGATGAGCGAGGAAGGTTCAATTAACCCTTTACCCAACGCCGACGATATCAAAATTTATTAATTTAAATATCGTTTTTTTAATTTTTTTTCGAAAATTTCAACAAAACCATATTATGTGACCCCTCATTGGAACGATCACGACAAGCTCTTTCCACAGAGGGGGTCACATGATATGATTTTGTTGAAATCTTTCGAAAAATAATACTTTTTTAGCTGCTGAATCTGCATATTACGTGGGCGGATGCGGACGATTCGTTGGGTAACATCAGTAGAAAATAAAGCCAAGTTTCCATTTGTTTTTCTAATATACAAAAACAACAGACAGCTCTCGGAGCTGTCTGTGTTTTTTTTTGTTTATTAAAAGCGAGAAAAGGAAACTTGACTTCTATGGCAAGTTAATTTAGCAGTAAAAATAAGCAAATCTCACCTCCTAATAGGTTGCTGTACAGTGCAGTCGCCATGGTAATAAAAATCATCATCAACAAAATTTTATTTATTGAAGCACCGGGTACAACCCACTGGTACAACCCACTGGCACAACCCACTGGTACAACCTACTGGTACTACCCGGTGCTTCATTAATTAATTTTTTGAAAATTATTCCTATAATTAGTGTTTGGAATCTAATATTATTGCGTCCGTGGTAATATTGTCTCCCGTGGAAAGTGATCAGTCCACGGCGTCCATACTGTAGATCTTAACCAGAAATACTCGCGTACGTCACCGATATGGATGAGTTGAAGGCCTGTCACGTGATTTTTTATAAACCTTTTTCTGGAACTTCTGCAGATTTTTGTACCCACATTTCTTCTCTCTTGATCTTATAATGGAACGATGGCACCTGCAAAACAATTTATTGAATAACTAAAACTGTTCATTTTTTTCCTCAAAATCATAGCTTATGACCCCTCATTGGAACGAGCTCTTTGAGTGGCAATGACCAATGCTTTTAACCCTTACCTAGCACGAAAGGTAGACGACATTTGGAAATAAAACTATTTTTTTCACTTCATGCCTCAAATACATAGCCCATGACCCTCAAATGGAACGAACTCAACGAGGTTTCATGTACCCCCGAAAGTGAAGCCTAACTACAGCAAAATGACCCAAGAAATATTAAGGCGAGAATAATATAAGCTCTCATTAGGAATTTTGTGCACGAGTCCATAATTCCAATAATAGTTTATGTATTCTCGCCTCCCGCACACTCGGCATGGCCCCTTCACTGAATTTCGTTATAAAACCCGTGGTACACTTCCAAGGTTTTCACCACGGCACTGGCTAACTTCTTTGCGGTAACGACTCAAATATTTCCAAACAAGCAACTCATGTAATATACTATTCAAAAAAAGTAGGGGATATCCAAACTGATGTTGATATTTTCGGAAAATGGTATTGGATACGAGTGAGTGGACACATCAATATGTTACCAGGGTTTAGTGTGGATCATGAATGTCACCGACCCACGAAAACTTCGTTCCGGTTTTTCGCACGAGCGAGGCGCCTCGTTTATGTCTGTGAAATTTTCATTTGTACTGGACGGGTTTTTTTTTCGGAGGTCTCATCGTTCTTTTCTTGGTATAAACTCGTTCATCAATAGTTTCTGGTCGAAACGTAACTTTTGAGGTATGCAAAGACTGACACGTGACGAACGTTTACGTGCCGCTGGCATGTTGGACGCTGGCAACAGACAGACTGCTGTAGCTCAAATTCTCAACGGTACTTAATCGGTGATTAGCAGGTTGTGGTCACGCTACCGTCAGGCAGGCAATGTTGATGACAGACGTCGGTCAGGTCGTCCAAGGGCGACAACTGCTAACCAGGATCATTCATCCGAACCACAGCATTATTTAACCGCCATCAAAGTGCCTCAGAAATTGGACAGCAACTGCACCGAGCGACAGATGTGAGAGTCAGTGGTCAGACTATCCGAAATCGCCTATACAGCTGGAATTTGTACGCTCGACGACCTCGAATAATTCCACGTTTGACTGAACGTCACATCACAGCAGGGCGTAATTGGTGTGGAGCACGACAGCGCTGGGACAATCGTCGGTGGAGCAACGTCATGTTTTCCGATCAATCGAGGTTCACGCTCGACTTCCACGACTGGCTAAACAGGGTGTGACGGGGGCTGAACGAATGATACTAAGACGTAACCGTTAAATAGCACGATCGGTTATGGTGTGGGGAGGCATAATCATGACAAGCAGCTCAGCATTACATGTCATCAAAGGGCGTGGCATAGGGTAGTACTACCATGATAACATGTTAGCAGCTCATGTGGTGCCATTTGCGCGACGTCATGGTCGTCGATTCATTTTACAAGATGAAAATACAAGAGCACACAAGGCCCGTGTCGCTACAGAGTTCCGCTATGAGCAGAATATCTCTACACTGCATTGGTCAGCACTAAGTCTAAGCCATTCAAAAATTGAGCACGTCTGGGATATTCTTGACAGGCGCCTACAACAACGCCAACAGCCCCCCACCAATGTCCAGGAACTCGCCGCTGCACTGCAGGAAGAATGGAATAACATCAAGCAAGCTGATATTGGACGTTTGGTGAGGAGTACGCCAGGTCGGATCCGCGCTTGTCTCGCGAACCGAGGAAAATTTACAAGGTATTGGACTGAATGTCGTAAATTCTCTGACTGACCTTCCATGTCTTCTCCAGCACAGTGCGTGAAATATGTGCTTGTCAGACACCCAGCTATCGCTGAAATCATTCACCAGATGTCATAATGCAATGCCCCAACTGTCTTTTTGAATGAAAATATAAATATGTTTCTTCATATATCTCACTTTTATCAAATATCCTCTACTGTTTTGAATAGTACATTAAGCACCGGGAAACCATCGATTAGCGAACTATTCAAATACTTAGAGGTTTACTTGGCTACTTTCATACCGGCCGAGATATCATCTCGAGGTAACTTCAAATCAGTCTGAAAGCGGAGGTCGAAGACTGATATGAAGTTACCGACGGGCTGATATAAAAACTAACCAAGCAACAATCTCTATTTATCATATGGCTCGTCCATTTTGTTCACTTTAAAACATTTGATATTTTATTTTCATATTAATCAGTGATAAATAAGGCCTTCCGTCAATTTCATTGGTCAATTTCAAAACTAGACAATTTGATTGTCTAAACAAAATACAACTGGGTCACATTTGCATAATTTCAGTAGGGAGAATTTACGTTATCTGTCCTATTTAGGGTGGGTTATATTGTATTAATCTTTTACTTCCAAGAAAAACGCCATTCATTTTTTTTATATTTTTACTTTTTGGTTCCAAAACATAGGTTATGATCCCTCATTGGGACGAGCTCGACGAGCTCGTTCCAATGAAGGGTCATAACCTATGTTTTGGAACGAAAAAATGAAAATTTTTAGTTATACGAGGATGTTTTTTCCAAGTGCCGTCTGCAACTCAAGTTAGGTGATGGGTAAAAAATCATACTAAGTGGCTAATTTGTGTGTCATATGAGGCTCGCCAAAACGTAAAATTCTTTGAGTCGTTTCATAAATATTATATGAGAAAAACACTCTTTCCATATCTCTATTTATCAAATCGAATACAAATAATTAGAAAATATTCTTAGATCAGTTACAGTATTCTGACAGTGTTATAGTTTCTCATTTTCACCAAGTCCGAAGTTTTCCTTCCAGTAGTTCAGCTATCCGAACGTCTTGGCTTCCCCCCTGGGGGAGCCGCTGCGTTCGTTAAGGTTTCTGGACACCTCACCTTTTGTCTTCTCTTCATCCACCTTAGCCTTACCTATTGCCATCATTAATTCCTCACCATATAAACACTCAGCTTAAAATCACTCCGTTAAGCCTTGCAGGCAGCGCCAATTTCCCAGATTGCGTCTGACGAGTAACGGTGAACGATTTCGACGCAAACAAATTGGTCGCGCCCAGTACCACATCAAGGGGGACAACTCTAACTCAGTTCATATCGATGGAAATCGGCGTCATATCCGCCGAGTTTGACGTCATATCGTTCCAGCTTGATAATTGGCAATCCTGGGAAAGAATACCGTATCCAATAAACAAATAAATAAATTGGAATATTTGTGTTGGAAATAACCAGAGCGAGGTTAATACCTGTTCGAAATAACTGAGTATTTTTATACGGGAAAATTCGTATTCAGGTAGCATGGAGTTAATTTGTGCGTTCGTTTACCATCGTATGAACAAAACAATCCGACACAGCTTGTAAAATGTCCTTGACAACGAAGCGGCCGCTCCTCCCACATCTATATCTGGGCCACTGCCCCGGATGTCTCTTTACCGCGGAGGACCTTTTCTAGTAGAGGATCTTTAGAAGATTAATCACTTTTCGTGCGTCGTCGTCCGCCGTCATGGGTTCTAATGAATGTTCGATACTGGGCCCGCATCCACCAAACTTTGTATGTATGTTCCATACAGTGAGCGGGATCAGACTTCTTCATTCAAGTTGTCCAACAAATCTGGGCCACCAAACAAAGGAAAACTGTCCACAATCCCTTTGCCACACAAAGCTGGTCGTATCCATCGTCCGATCAACACATTTCATATATACAGGTTTTGTGTGACCAGGCCAGGAGACAGGATCTCAAAAT
Organism: Pictodentalium vernedei; assembly: GCA_031216915.1. Classification (NCBI taxonomy): domain Eukaryota; kingdom Metazoa; phylum Mollusca; class Scaphopoda; order Dentaliida; family Dentaliidae; genus Pictodentalium; species Pictodentalium vernedei. Next base: position 27,547,379 of record CM062295.1, read on the forward strand.
CTCCGGGCCGAGAGTTAATTTTCCGACAGTGCAGTGTACCTGGGTCATTGACCGTCGGTACAAACTTGAAATCTAATTCATTAACCATTTAGTTAACGAATCGCACGCATTCTCCCGTGTTATTTACAAATTAAGCAGTTGAACAAAACAATTTCAGAAAAGTTCAACAAAATCATATCTTGTGAGCCCTCATTGGAACGAGCTCATCGAACCCGTTCCAATGAGGGCCACGTGATCTGTTTTTTTAATAGAAATTAAATAAAAACAAAAAAACAATTAAAATAACAAATTTTGATATCTTGTGCGTTTTGTGAAGAGATTAACGTTTTTTTTCAAATTAATAGCTTTCAGAGAAAATGTAGGTACAGTGTGTGGAGAGTGTATTATCACTAAATCACCCGCAGAGTGGAGATTCCACCCTAGCAATAATTGCAAATTTGTTGCAAAGCATAACGAGTACAAGCAAAGTTTCAGCCAATGGACCTCCGGGTTAAACCCGGAGGTCCATTGGCTGAAACACTGCTTGTGTTTTTTGTCAATATGTACAAAATTTGAAAGTCATAGCTTGGGTGACAACTCCACTCCGCGGGTGATTTAGTTACAATCCACTCTCCACGTACTGTATTCGAGCGACCCGCAATATTTCAGACGTGCAACAAAATTTTACGAAGGTTATGATCATGAGAGGTGAAACGCCTTCTCCCTTCCGACACCTTCCACTAGTTTCGGGCCTGCATGAGATATCTGAAAAGCCAGCAATTAGCTTGAACTTCCCAAAGATCTTTACATCTTGGGTCAAACTAAGATCTTTAATAGCAATTATTCTGGAACACCCTACATCCTGTATCCATCAGTAGATCACTACAAAATTTTATAAGCAGTTTTGGAGTGAAATCTACACATGGGTAGAGTGAGCTGTAGAGTTTTACCGCCCAAATTAGAAAAAATAGCTGTTGGTACAATCTGGAATTTTGCCGGCAAATAATTTATAACCCTCCACACTGCAAAAGATATAGGTTCTTTTTAGAACCCAAACTGGTTCTAATCTTGTCCCTGAGATGGAACCAGTTCTGTTTAAACAGTATTTATTTCAAATCAAATAAATTTACCAAGATTAGCATTCAATTTTAACAGAATATTACATGAACTGAAGTAGATTCAGCAGTAAAACTTCGAGCTTATTCAACGCAGTCGCCAAACATTTTGAAACAAAGGAGACATGAACAGTTGGCATATCGAACCAGTTTTGGTTCTGAATAGAACCAAAACTGGTTCGATATGCCAACTGTTCATATCTCCTTTGCTTAATAATGATTTGAGACAAACCTCGTATGAGCTCTAAACTTACGGCTGAAACCCCTCAATTATGTTTAATTCTGTTAATATTTAATGTTAATCTTTATAAATTTATTTGATTTGAAATAAATTCTGTTTAAACAGAACTGGTTCCATCTCAGGGACAAGATTAGAATCAGTTTGGTTCTAAAGAGAACCTATATTTTTTGCAGTGAACAACCAAGAGTTTTCCGCTGATGATTTATTAATTCCATATATATCTGTCTGTCGAACTGCTATATGTTCCAAGGATAATGGCCACTATTCTTGATTTTTGTTCCAAAATTCAATGGCAAGTCCTTTGGTACACCATTCATGTTCAGGTTCGGGTGACATCAGGATGTGAGCTATCGATGTTCACTTCCACAGCTCGAATAACGCGGTTGCTGGTAGCCATCTTGGATTTTATTGCTGATTCGTTGGGCACACCCTACAGCCTGCACGGGTTTGGAAATTTTTATGTTTCTTGGGACAACATCGAGGAGGGTGCTATACAGTTCCATCGCGTTTTCAGAAACATGGCCCCCGGGAAGCCATCTCAGATTCTGTTTGTTATTTTGTGGTAATTCCTCTGTTGCATTCTTCGGGCTGTCCTTCTTCTGATCAGTGTCACATCTGAGTCATCATTGTCCATCTCGCTGACGAGACCAGATTAGTCAGATCCAACACAACGTCGTCATAAATACTGAATATGACAGCCTTGGTTTAACTGGTAGAGTGCAAAATTATTTTTGGTCATCAAAATTTGTTCAGTCAACATTGCCGTGTTACAATTCATGGGAGAGTGTCCACAGGCACTCTACCATGAATTGCAACAAGGCACATCCACATAGGTGAAATCATTTCACTTCAAAGATAATATTAAACTTATCCGCAGAATATGGAGTGGTTAAGCTGCAGTACTACCACTTCTAACTAGAAACCAAATATGGGCTTCCTGCAATCTACCAGTTAATTTTCCCGTTGAAATTATCATTTCATTATGATTTTGCTACGGAGTATGGCAACCCAGATTGATTGACTTTCGTGATAAATTGTTTATTAGGCCTAAACAAATTAAAAATCTGTTTCTCAGGCCCTCCCGCATGATCATTTTGGCTGCCGCATGCTCTCTTTTAATAACCAACGCAAACTTAAAAAATATGAATTAAATGGTCTGATATATTACCCAAGGTTATAAAATTGATAAATTTGTCCTTTGAGTGCAACAAGGCTTTGCAATGCAAAGCCTTCTTGCACTCAAGGGACAAAAAGCCACAAAATACACCCCACCCATTCTATTCTGTAGATTATTATGCTTAAAACATAAAACAAAACAAGAATATGAACCCCTGAAGGGCAAGGAAATAATTACAAAAATAAATAAAATAAAAAACCGCCCGCCTACATGCAATTTTACCAAAAATGCTCTGAGAAATAGAAGATCTACTCTCTGGTGCCTTATATGGTAGCGGATATATGAAATTCAATGCGACAACTGAAATGTAGACAAAAAAGGAAATTAATGAAATGCTTGTCGAGGGAGTCCAGCGCAATGCACTGCAGGTTTTTATGCAGTGTTTGTAGATCTGTCTCCTTTAAAATCGGTGTACGTCCATAACGTCACATGAGCCTCGTTTGAGATATGCATGATATGGATTTGAAAGATTGAGACTCGAACTTAGTGGCGAGCCAGAAAAGAGCAAACTACGGCGGTATTAAGGAGATATTTGTAGTAGTCATAATTATAATGGACAGCGATATGTGGATGTGAGCTATAAATTTTACTATCGAAGCTTAAAGAAGACGATAGCTGCTCGGCTACTGCCATCTTGGTTTTCGCTGTTAAATTCGCAGGCACATCCCAACAGCCGTCATTTCCCCGCGGAAATCACGGAAAGCGAGGCAGTGATTGCTTACTCTGGAAAACAATCAGCTCTGTTTTACTGGTAAGACAGGTCACAGTAACCAATGCTCGGGGAGGAAGTCCTCTAAAATGGGCAACATGGGTATAAACGATTGACTAAACTTGACTTTTTATCCATGTCGCGGTCACGAAGAGCTTTGTGTAGAAATATGTGACTTTAAATACAAATGAATAAATACAGACGCTATCGTGATTGTTTGGAACAACGTGTAGATTTGGAGTATCCGCTATCAAACTCTATCGATGTCGAGTTTTCCATATAAATGGTGACAATCTCGGAGTAATGCTATTTATTAATCCAAATTTCTTTGGCAGACCCTATACCGCCTGCATCGATAATCAGATCAATACGAAATTTCACTTGCAGGTCAGGATGCCATCCTAACACATACTATTGAATTTCGAGACCATGCCTCGACCATTCATTTTGAAATTTCATATGCACATTTGGGATAATATCTAGATGTAACTTTTATTGACATAACTTGTAAAACATGGTTGCCACGACCCTGGTCTTGAAATCCTTTGTCTACACCCTGTAGCCCTATGTTCTTTGCCACAAAGAAATTCTACGTGCTTGCTGATATGAACGTGCAGATAGGACAGACGCGTAGCTACGATTCTAATAATATGGTGTGCTCTAGCCTGGTTTTTCGGGGGTGGGGGGGTTTCGCTCCCAGTACTAATTATAGGATACCACGATCGTTTCCCCTAATCCCATTTCCTTAAGGGAAGTGGGAGGAGGGGGCGGCGACTGGAGAGTCGTAGTTAGGACTAGCTCTCCCCGCCCCTCCGAGACAATTTTGCAAAATTTAGTGCTCTAAGAGCGAATCTGAGGCATTTCGTCTCCTGAATTCCAATGTGTTCTATGTGCCTACTGGCACATAGAACAGATTGGAACTCAGAGGACGATTTTTTAGCGTGTGAAGCCCCATATTGGAGACCATTTTTGTGGCTCTATGTTGTACGAAAGTTCCATTGGACCAATGTTTTATTGGGGGGGGGGGGGGGTGAAAATTTTAGGGAGGGAGACTGGCTCCTCAACCCGCCCCTATTAGCTACGCCTCTGAGATGGAAAAAAGTGAGGTGGCCAATATTAAACAAAAAAATATTATTATTGTTATGACATGTTTTAGCAGTAAAGTAGAACGTGTTCACCTCAGTATTCAGGCCTGCTTTACAGAGTTCCCACCAAAATTTAATAATAATTTAAAATTGGGAAGGGGGGGGGGGGGTGGGGAGGGACGAACTAGTCTCCAGGCCGGTCCGGGGGAAAATGTCTGATCGACCGGCTTACTCAAACTGCTAGCCGGTCTACTTTGAACCTTGGTCCGGCCCACTCTCTGGCAGATAAAGCCGATTTCGAATTGCAACCGATGTATGTTTGGGTTAAAAGAGTCCATTCCATGGACCTCTGGGAAAGCCGAGTGGTTAAAACCCTTATTCTTCTTGTGGTTTAAATCTGATTACCGGCCTTTGTACCTATTTATTCTATATATTTAAATAGTACCGAATAATTAATAATTTAGCACCTTATCCCTACTGTGCCAAGGTACGCAACGTTTACACGATGGATCATAAATAAATTCAGTCGCATGTACTTGCAAGTATTTCATTTAGAAAGCAAGCATTCGGAACAGATGAAATTTTAGCCCCAAGATATTAGGGCAAATTCCCTTCAAAGATAAGAGGGTTTGTTTGCGTGCTTTGTTCTCGCATGCCTTTTGTTTGTCAGCCGAGAACACGAGTAAATCAGCGGATTGTCTCACACCCTTTAAGGGCTCTCTCCATTTGCATTCATTTGGCCAGGACCAAGTGAAAGCCAGAACCCTTGCATAATGTCATTTTGGGAGACTGACAGGTGTGAGAGCACGGGAAGCAGAAGTAATGATAATCCACCCAGCAGCACGAAGGAATAATCGGTTTTTTTCCGTGTCACCAAACAGCACAAAACGCATCAAAGGACATAAGCTTCCCAATAATACCCAAGCGATGTTTATCAACGAACGGACGGACGGACGGACAAATCGACGAGCGGTTGCACTTTCAGCCCCAATGAAAAGTAGGTCAGATTTCAGTGAGAAAAGCAGAACGCGTAACCTTAACCTCTCAACTGACGAAAATGGTACACCCTGCTACTCACAAATTTATATATTTTTAAAGTTTCCCCCAAAAGAGCTTATGGTCAATCATTGGAATGAGCTCCTTGAGTCCGTTCCAATAAGTGACCATAAACAAGGTTTTGGAGAAAAAAAGTACTCGAGGTTCAACGACACTTTCAACAAACACGGTCAAATAGTATCGATCAGTTGGAGGAAGTCGGAGTACTCGGAGAGAACTACTGAGTAGAGCTGAAGCGGCGAACAATTGTCAGACTCTCTAACAGTTACTTACTAACTCTGCACGACCAGAGTTACCAGGGGATGAATGCAAGTGCGCCATCGACGCGCAGAAAGCCTTAGTACACAGCGCCACCATTCCTTACGTCTCTAATCGAGAGTGTCGACCTAGAACACAATGCCGTTATCGCTGTTCAGGATTGACCTTTGGGTTCAAAGTCCGAAGCTCTAAAGACTCCACCACTACGCCCCCAGTAATGTTTTGTACAGTTAAGGTTCTATATAAGTGATGGGGAAGTTAGCTTGAAAATATAATTTTTATGCCTATCTAAAAAGTGTTATAAGTTTTTGGTGTTCATAACTGCGAAGAATTGTTCATAAATACGGATGGGCAACAAACATAAAGTCTCAAATTACTATTTTGTTTAAATTTTTGACGACATTGAAAATAACTCGTCACCTGATTTCAAACTAACTTTCCATTTCTAAAAATGCACCTTAAAAACCTTTTCACAGTTCTGAACAAAAGAGGTGGTTGGTGGTGGTGGTGGTGGTGGTGGTGTGGGAGGGGGGGGGGGGGGTGCTAAGTCTTGCGGTTTGGTTTTTCGGTTTGCAGCTAAAGTCGGGAAACCTAAAACCGCCCAGCTCTACTGAACAGTCAGGGCATTATCAACACAAGACACACGTCCAACAATTATCTTTACATCCGTTGAAAAGTAATTCTGCTTTCTTTCCCATGAAATTGTCAAACGCCCGCTTTTTTGATACTGGGTAAACGTTTATGCGACATTCAGGAAGCCAGGGCTGAAAGAGTCATCGCATAGATAATGCGGATATGTCAATGTAAATGACGAGGACAGACATCCTGCAGAGATAAAGCAATGATGTTTACACTGATCGTCGACACACCCACTTAAAAACATTAACTTTTGTCACGAGATTTTGATACATCTTGTATTCAGGAAGGTATGAAGTACAGGATTATTCTTGTTTTCTCCATTTCCGTGGGAGCCTGGTGACTCAGTGGTTTCGGCATTGAACATCAAACCGAGTGGTCCACGGTTAGATCTCCGCAAGGGGTAACTGCGTTTTGTCCTTGGACAAGGCACTTAATCAGGATTACCCACGTGGGGGTACGAGGCGCTGTGTACTAAGGCGAACTGCACGTCGTTGGTGCACCTGTCTTCAGCCAATGCTAACCCTGCGTATGTGGAGTTAGTACGTTAGGGAGTCTGACAGTTGCTCGGTGGTTCTCTTCGGGTACTCCAGCTTCCTTTACAGGGACGTCGGAGCCTAATTCTAAGTTGGCGGGGGGGGGGGGGGGTGGGCTTAAAAAAATGCCGGGTTGGAGAGTCCAGGCTCCCACGTGGCGACCATACAAAGCCAAAAAAATAATTCAAGTTTGCCATAATTTGTTACAAGGATTACCCCAACCAAGTGTTGTTAATTTCCGAAAGAGACTGTACATATCGCTTCTAAGGAACATACTCGGCGAAAAAAGTGTGTGTGCGGGGGGGGGGGGGGGGGGGGGGGGAGGGGTGAAGCCCCACTACCCCTCCCCCTTTCCGGCGTCCTTACTTTACCCGTAAAACAGACCGACATGAGGTGACTGGTTGTCAAAAGTGTCGTTAAACTCCAATAAATAAAGTTCCGCACCATCACCAGCAGGCGATACTTTCCCCCAAATGTCATGAATAACTCCAAAATTCCATTCATGCCCCAGATACATAACTTCTGACCTTTCAATGGAACAAGTTCCGACAAGCTCGTTCCAATGAGTTGTCATAAGCTGTGTTTGGAGGAAAAATGCAAAAATAATAAAAGTTGGATTTTTGTGAATCGCGCTGGCGGATTTAAGCGCTGCGTTAGTTAAAGGGATAACTGTTTTAGCACTCTATGCCCATATATTGGCTTCGTTGTGAACAGCTGAAAGCCATATTTTGCTTCAATGCGTCATTAATTTCTGTGGACATGATTTTTCGCACAGTTTTTTGGAGAGTGCCAATCCAATAGACACTCTCCAGTAAATTGATAAGAATCCTATTTTGTTCACAAGATGCAGTTTGAAATTGGGGTTCTCGACACCTTGCAGTAGTTATAAAAAATTACCAAATTTTAAATAATTATGTTCCCATATATAGTAGCCGCTTTTACCGCCCGAAACCCGCCTGCCTGAAGTCCACCTGCCTGAAGATAGCCCGAAACCGCCTGCCCGCCGTCCGTTCTAATTTTTGTCGGGTTCAAAAAAATATTCAATGGACCGATCTTGTTGAAACTTCACACGATGATTGCGTGTGACTCAAGGATGTATCATGACATTGTCTCAAGGTCATAGCTCCAAGGTCACAAACCGTTCGTCCGTTTGTTCCTCTATTCTAACTTTGTCCGGCCAATACAACATTTTTCAATGGGCCAATTTTGTTCAAACTTCGTACTTCAGGAGAGCATCTTGACCAAATCCAAAGTCATACATGTAGCTCCATCATCAAGGTCACAGCCTGTTCATTTGTTTGTTTCACCATTCTAACTTTGTCCAGTCCATAAAAACTATTCAATGGGACGATCTTATCAATACTTCACACTATGATTACGTATGTCCCAAGGGTGTACCATGCCCCTCGCACAATGTCATAACGCAAAGGTCAATGCCACAGCCCGTTCATGTGTTTGTTCGATTTTACTTTGTTCCAGTTCAGCTATCAAATTATTTCCACAATTATGCTAAATAGACTATAATTCTGTTCGCTCTAATTAAATTCCAATGACTAGAGAAATACTTTGGAACAGCTTTCTACTGCCTTATGTTAGCTGCCATCCAGAAAGAACACAACTTTGAGGAGTTCCAATGCAGGATAAGTGCTTATGAACGCATTATACGGAATGACTTTTCGGAAAAAATATAGAGTTTAGTAAATGAAACATAACGAGGACAATTAAGATGATCAGTAGAAGGCGTGGTAAATTGTGGTATATACCAGAGTGCAGGTAACACAACTTAAAGGAATCATATTGTATGCAAGTGTTTCATAATATCTTTGATTTAAAGTTATTTACTCTGTGTATAGAGCTACCTTGTTACAACATATGGGAGAGTGCCTACTGGCAATGTAACAAGGCAATGATATGTGAACAAATTTTGACGTCCGAGAATAATTTAGCACTCTACCAGTTAAAACCCATAGCTGGAAAATTTGGACTTGGATGGCAGCGAGAGGGGAGAAGGGGGGGGGAGGGGGGGGGGGGCGTGTAAGGGAATTTCTCACTTGTTGGAAATTATGTAGTGGTAATCGGAATCTTGCCTTGCAGGTGTGGGGGGGGGGTGTAATTGGAAGAGGTGGACCCCCCTCCCATATATAACATCCCTTAGCACCATCCATGGTTGAAAAGAGCCTTTAAAGTAAAAAATAGTTCCACGTAATGAAAGCTGAACATTATTCTGTGGTCAAGACAAATCAGATAAGATAGCGATACCCAGGTTGGATGGATGAGTCACGGTTCGCTATTAACTGCACCATACCGAGTATTGACTGGCATTGACAAAACTTTATTTACATTAATTTATCTTAGAACAAGAACGTATTCCCCCCAATGGAAGTGAACACGTCTAAACAAACACACAGACATGTATTGAGGGTAGCAACCGCACGTGCGATCAGTCGACTCAGAAAGAGAATGTTTTAACCTGCAGTCATCGAAAACTGATTTCTCATCGTCCCCTGTGTTCCAATATGTTCTATGTGCCAGTAGGCTGCCAGTAGGCACTCCAGTAGGCTGCCAGTAGGCACATAGAACACATTAGAACTCAGGGGACGAAATGTCGAGGTCACGTCGACCTATCATGCGTTAAACCTGAAATATAATACAAAGAAACACGGCTGAAACACTGCTATAAACTTCAACGACAAGAGTACAAGTAGATTTTTATTTATTTATTTATTGGTGTTTAAGGTCACATACTTATGCACAATGGCTAATCATGACCGTGACAGTTTTACGGGTGGAGGAAGCCGGAGTACCCGGAGAGAACCACCGAGCAACGACGAGCAGCTGCCAGCTCCCCAACATCGTAACTCCGCACTGCAGCACAGGCAGGGTTAGATTGGTTGAAGACATGCGTACCATCGACGTGCAGTACGCCTTAGTACACGGCGTCATCGTACCCCCATGTGGACAATCGGGGTTAAGTGCCATGCCCAAGGACACAACGCGGGAGTCCGAATCGATCGCTCAGATAGTCAGCCATCCGAGGACTAACCGGGCTCGACGTCCAAGTAGAATAATGAATTGTGATTACATCATGAATAGTGTAACAACCGAGCCTTGACCCTCGAACCTTTGTTGGAAAATCCGGACTCGAGCTCAGCTTTGGAGACAGGTCCTCAAGACTATGCCCGCGGTTGTTCTACCAGTTACTGCACTTGAGAGGGGTTTTGGTCATTACCTCAAACTCTGATACACTCTTCACCACTTCGTCGCTTCGGGGTCTCACACAATAGGTTTGGAGAGGAATGGGTGCTACCCAGGGGCGGCGGAAGCTCGATAATAGTGAAGGGGCACAAATTCACAATGCTACCATTGTTCAACCCAGTGTGAAAACAGTTAAAATCGTAGATCGGTATATCTACCATGATTCGCTATAATCTCTCGTTTAGATGAATATGCCGCTGTGTGGTCACTGTCCTGTCCGTTTCTTCTACTTCAACCATCTTCCAAACCGAAGGCCAGCCTTCGGGTTGCAAGATAGTTGAAGTAGAAGAAACGGACCGGATCGACGGAAAGTGGTATCCCTTGGCTACATATTGTGTTGATTTGCAAATAATGTTACAGGAATGCTTGTATATTGACACGTTTGCATTTGGCCATTTTAACTCATCGTGTGACTGCGAAACATACATGTGGAAGAAGTGGAGGGGCACGTGCCCCACCCCCAGCTCCGCCGCATCTAACGCGACACCTGTATTTAGCTCAAGTGTCCACTCATTCCGCGAGGGTAGATACATATAATTGCCGTTTACCTCGACTTGGGAACTTAAATTGACAAAATATTGGTTTCAAGCACTTTGGTAGGCGCCAGTGGAAACGAATGTTATGTAAACTCTTGAAGAATATTAATACTTTATTTTATTGCTTATACTTTTCTTTATTATTGATTTAAATACAAACGTGAACAAGCAAATACTGATACCACTCAAATTACCAATCCATTATTATCCAAAATGTTCACCCATGTAACTTAAGAGTTTCCAGCAGTACAATACCCGAGGCACGAACCGCAATGAAATCCCCGCACCTTCAGGTTAGTCAGAAACGTTGTAACCGAGTTTAGAACGTCTCCAGTTCGCCGGCAGGTCCCGAAAGTACATTGAACATCACGTTCACTGTCATTCTCAGATAAAAAATAAACAAATTTACTTTGTAAACAAAATTACCATCTTTTAAATATTCAGTGGTGTGAACCCGCTTGACGCTTGAACCTCAAAAGAAGAACAACAAAATAACCTAAATAGCTCCCTCAATTCAGGCTTCCAATCTGGCATGTGTACTGAATCGACGCAACTTATCTAACTTTATAGGATTTTTAATAATTCCCCCCCCCCCCCCCCCCCCCCCCACCCTCCTCGTTCCGATTCCGTATCAGACAGATTCAACTTCCGGTAGACACCGCACTATCACATATATGCATCGTTATTACGCATTAAAATATGAAATTCAAAATTTTGACCAATTCCAACCCAATTTAAACTGAAAACCGGGAAACGGGCGTTATGTAACGGGATTGCTAGATATATGTATTTTTATGACCAAATGCTCTGACGGGCTCTTTGTGATCCGATTGTAAACACGACCTCGAATCTGATAGAAATTACAGGACACGCACGTGGTCATGATAATGTATATATGTATGGGTGTTTAAAACGGACTACGGAGGACCTTTCTTTTTCTAGCAGTCTGTCTTATGCCAGCATTATTATCGGTGCAACAAAAACACAAATGTGTACTTAGAATGTGAGACTTTCGCAATTTTCCCTCTGCAAAGCAACGAAGATACGCAACTCAATTCAGTTTGCATGCAGTCACATTTCAATGTGTTCGTTTACAACTCGGGTTTTTCATGTTAACCCTTTACCCAACGAATCGCCCGTATCCGCCCGCGTAATATGCAAATTCAGCAGTTGAAAAAATATTATTTTTCAAAATATTTCAACAAAACCATATCATGTGACCCCTCGTTGGAACGAGCTCATCGAGCTCGTTCCAACGACGGGTCACATGATATGGTTTAGTTGAAATTTTTTGAAAAATTTAAAAAAATGATATTTAAAATATTAAATTTTGATATCGTCTGCGTTGGGTAAAGGGTTAAAATTATAACTGATATTCACTATAGTAGTTAATTTTAACACGAATGATCAAACGCGTAATATACCAATATCTTATTTATTTAATTTTACGTTCCTCTTTTTCTGACAAGGACAGTATACTGTTTAATATTCCACGTACGATTTGGTTTGGAAAGAAACGTCATATCTGCCCGCCGGCACCTCTCCCCCGCCCTCTCACTTGACCCATATGGATAACATTGATCTCCTCAGATTCAAGCAGCATTCCTGCATGCAATCAATGTTAGACTAAGATTTGATAGAGTTACCCCCCTTCAACTAGATAAGCATTTTTGTCGACTTGAGTTGGTGCTTTGGAACGTAGCTGCCGCAAAAGACGCCAATGTGATCCCAACCCCAACAGCCATCAAATGCGTGCCTTCAATACAGACTGGAGAATGTTCGGACTTCTTTACAAAAACACAGTTGCCCGTACTCGTCTAAAGGACAAGTTAGAAATTGTGATTGTCAGTAAATAACACTGCACGTAAACAGTGGCGGAGCCAGGATTCTCAATCAAGGAGCCTGAGCAATATTCGGGGGTGGGGGGGGGTGGGGGGGCGAATGCCCGAGCGGGTGGTGGGTCATTGCGAGGGGGGGGGTGCCCCTTCCTGGAGTGGGGGTCCGGGAAAATTGGTAAAATTTGATTCCAATCTGTGAACGTTCCCCAACATCAAACATCAAACACTGTATCAGTGTTTTAGCGAGGGAGGGGGGGGGGGGGGTGCCCCTTCCTGGAGTGGGGGTCCGGGAAAATTGGTAAAATTTGATTCCAATCTGTGAACGTTCCCCAACATCAAACATCAAACACTGTATCAGTGTTTTAGCGAGGGAGGGGGGGGGGGGGGTGCCCCTTCCTGGAGTGGGGGTCCGGGAAAATTGGTAAAATTTGATTCCAATCTGTGAACGTTCCCCAACATCAAACATCAAACACTGTATCAGTGTTTTAGCCTTAATCTGGGTGTAACACGTGATAGATGGGCGAAATAGTTATACTGGGATTTTAATTTGAGGGGTGGGGGTGGGGCGCATTGACATTGGAAGGGAGGGGAGACTATTACATCCCCACCCCCGCGCGCATAGCTACGCCACTGCACGTAACACCCCATACCTCTAGAATTTCCCCAGTCGATCCCTTTTCGTTAGAATTGGAGGCTAATATCAATTCGCTTTTGCTAGTAATCATGCATTTCCCAAAAGTTCAGTTTTGATCATGAGCGGACTGGACCAAGATAAGTTACCCGGAAATGCACCAATGGGGACCCGAACCCGGAGAAAATTTTGGTTTTCTCGAATAATTGCATTCCAGTCCCACGGCGTGTAAGACTGTGGGTCATGGGCGAGAAGCTGGGGATGCCCCATGCTATAGGTTGGAGGAGGTGCCGCATCAGTGCGGAAGTATAGGCAAGTTGTAATGTAAGGGGAGCCACAGAGCACATATTTAGAGCAGGAAGAGTCGCGGGCCAAGTCGGTGGCCATATGCGAGTGTAGGAGTAAGGTAGACGTACGAACTCCAGGAATTCATTAAGATTGGCATTCAGGTAGATGGTATAACCTGTGAGAGAAGGCAAGCCGTGCGTTGGCGGATCAGGCTTTGTCTGTATTGGCATTAATCTGAGGTAACTAGAGGGAAGCAGTTAACCCTCGAAGTATAGCGGCTGTTTCATCACGCTAGTGACCGTGCGACGGTAGTGATAGAGTGACAATCCGTTACATGTTAGAGTAAAGGCGTCAATCAAAGTGACAATACGTTAGTGGACATGCAATGGCAGTGATAGAGTGAAGTTCAAATTGAGCCGAGAAGATCAAACACCGGAGACAAGGAAGGAGCAACCAGCGACAAGGAAGAAGCAACCAGCGACAACAGAGAACAGAGGCCCGTAAAGTGACTCACGAACTGTGTGGGTGGGGTGTGATTGGCGTTTGTTCTTTTCTTTATTCATTGGATTTCATGTCAGTCACAAGTTACCATATTTTTCTGTATATATTAACTCTTTACCTCACCTGAAAAGCAGACGACACTTGCAAAAAAAATTCTTGAATAACTAATTTTTTGCTTTTTTTGTCTCAAAAACATAGGTTATGACCCCTCATAGGAACGAGCTCTACGAGCTCGTTCCAACGAGGGGTCATAACCTATGTTTCTGAGACAAAAAAAAATGAAAAAAATAATGAAAATTAATTGGCGATTTTTTGAGAATAGCGCTGGCCGGCTTAGACCGTTACGTTGGGTAAAGGGTTAAAATTTTTATTTCAGTGAACCCCTGTTGAGTATGCTTTTTGATGAAAATTCACTGACCCATTAAGGATATGAACCACCCCAACAAAAACAGAAAGGGCGGGTTCGATAGGGTAAGACATACGTTCATGCACGGATTCAGGCGACACACCTTGAGTCTCGACTGAAGACGCGGCGTGCATCTATTTTTCTTCTGGCAACGACCACGCCCCGATTTCCGACATTTGGAAACATTCCACTTGCACAGTGTCTGAAATGTCCAACTATTTCAATTTAGGGCTTCAAATTTCCAACTATTACAACGTTCAATAGTTGGAAATTCCACCAACTATTGGACGCTGAAATGGATGGAAATCCTACCACCTGTCGCTACGTCCCTGGCTGTACGATAGCAGTAACCACGGCAAATTCAGCGACTGAGAAAAAAAAACCAGAACACAAAAAGCAAAGAAATTCAACAAAACCATATTATGCTACCTCTCATTGGAACGAGCTCATCGTGATCGTACCAATGAGGGGTTACATTATATAGTTTTGTTGAAATGTTTTGAAAAATTTTAAAATTAAAATAGTATTTTATATCATGCGTGTTGGGTAAACGATTAAAACCTGTAGTTGAAAAAATGACTTGGCTTGGGGTGGGCATGTGGTGGTGCTGCTAATGAAATTTCTCACTTGTTGCAAATTATGTAGTGGTAGTAGGAATTTTGCCAACAGAGGGTATCCCTAACCCTAACCTGCGAGTCTTTACTAATTAGGTTCCCTTTATTAAAATTTGACTGATTCTGTATAAAAGTACGTGAAAATTGTTATTGGAAAAGAAGATTTTTCCTTTTTTATTATACGATTTACACACTAATTTTCTTTAAATTCTAATGTCGACAGCATAAACAAGAACTGGATGACGCACGAATTCATCAACTATGTGGCCTTCATCTTTGAACTCCATGGATGAATAGGCGTGAGGTCCCGCTATAAAAAAGCCTGTACAAAAAGATTATTACCATTATGTGGATGTACAAAATATGTATCCGAGTAGAGCTCCGGGTTCTAAGGGCAGATCACGACGAGTCGAAGACTCGTCGTGATCTACCCTTAGAACCCGGAGCGAGACTCGGATACATATTTTGTACATCCACATAATGGTAATAATCATTTTATCTTACAATATATTGGGGATACGTCAAGAATGTAGACGAATATATAACGAACTATTTATTCGTACGGATGAACAGAAAGAAAAAAAAATGGAACTCACGCGAAAGGAACGTGCTTGTATCCGACCCCCTGATACAAACATCTGTATCAGGGGGTCGGATACACGACAGTTTCGGAGTTAATACAGACAAAATACATGTTGATTGTAAGATAAATCGTATTAACATAGGGTGAGTCTACCTGAAACAGGGAAGTGGATAGAACTGAAAAAGAATTTTGTGATCTCTGACTCTGACCTTTGACCTCTAACGTACAAAAACCAGAGACCTGTGCTGAAGTCTTACAAAGAACCATATCTGTGTGCACAAAGCTTGGTAAAGAAAGATGTAGGGCTCAGGGTTTTTTTGCCAAGAGCGCGAACAGGTACAGAAACATACAAAACGATAGTGAAGATCCAATCTCCGCTTCGACGATCATCAACATGATGCAACAAGAAAATATATTTTTTGTTTTCCTTGTGTTGTCAAAAAAAAAGGAATATCAAGGGAGTCAGAAACAGTGAGAGGGTGGGAGAGCTACTCTTTTTGTTCTGCTTGGGGGAGATGGCGGCTCGTGACCTGTTTTTCACCAGAAGTGCACTAGTTAACCCTTTACCTAACGTAACGGCCAAAATCGGCCAGCGCTATTTTCAAAAATCGCCAATTAATTTTCATTATTTTTTTTCATTTTTTGTCTCAAAAACATAGGTTTTGACCCCTCGTTGGAACCTATGTTTTTGAGACAAAAAATGAAAAAAATTAGTTATTCAAGAATTATTTTTGCAAGTGTCGTCTGCTTTTCAACTCTCAAGTATTCGTTTCTAACATAATTATTTCAAGTGCGCTAAAGCTAGTGGGCTGGTGGTGGTGGTGGGTGGGGGGCATCGGGTATAATGGCGGGGAGGCTGGTCACTAAACAAAGAAGCTATACAACCACCGGGGTTAGTTCGAAAGCTTTATATCGTCCCCTGAGTGAAACAAGGTACCATTTGTAATGCATAAGCATTGCAGACAGCACCTTGTATCAACTCAAGAGATGACATGTATAATATCTATACTACTCAAAGTTTGCTAATCACATGTTCGATTGGATTGAGGTCAGGGGATCTTGCTGGCCAATCCATACGCTCAATCAACTCCCTTTGTCCCGGACAGCATGAGCAACATGAGGACGGGCATTATCGTCCATCAGAATGAATCTATCACCCACTGCACCTGCATACAATCTGGCGTGGGCATCCAGGATCTCATCAATATATCGCTGTGCAGTCAATGTACCACGGTCAAGAACACAGAGCTCTGTACGCCCATCCCAGCTGATGCCGCCCCAGACCATTATTGACCCTTCACCATAGTGGTCATGCTCAGCAATGTTGGCTGCATGGAATAGCTCTCCTGATCTTCTCCATACCCTAGATCGCTAATTTTTATTGTCGAGGCAGTACCTTGACTCATCTGGTCCATCCAACGTGATCCATGGCCCATTCATATCGTGCCTGGTGGTGGTTCTGGGACAGCTGAATGCGAATACATGGTCTTCTCGATCGGAGACCACCTTCGTGCAACCTTGCCCTGATTGTCTGCGTCGAAACATTTACCCCCGGATGCATTCTGAAGGTCACTGCGAAGCTGGGTTGCTGTGTCAAAGTGGTTCCTACGGGCCTGAATGGCCAAAAACCGGTCTTCAGCTGCAGATGTTGCCCTGTCTCTGCCACCACCATGTCGTCTGACTGGTGTGCCATACTGCTGAAATCTTGCCCAGGCTCTGGTGATCACCGTATGGTGCACACAAAGGGCTTCACCAACCCGACGATGGGTAGCCCCTTGTTCCCCCATCCCTACAGCCCGCCACATTTCTGCTTCAGACAAATGTCTTCTTACATTTGCATTTGTCATATTCAATCATTAAATCACAAGGGTTCGTGACTGTCACGAAAAGTCTGCCTGTCAAGAGAGCTAATGTAAACCCTGAAAGGGGGGGGGGGGGCATCTCAATACATTCCTCAATCATATCCACCAAAAATATCGCAAATGTGTCACAAGAAAATTTCACAATAATGTGTCAAATATGTGGCGCTTAGCAAACTTTGAGTAATATATTTTATTACGTATCACATTACAATGTGTAATACGCTAGTAGTATGTCATGTACCCGGACAGTTAAAGGTTGCCGGACCCCGGTTCGGACCACGGAAGTAACGCCATGTCACGTGGCCCAGTGGCACCATGTTGTCATGTTAGTCCGCCTGAACGGCCATGTTGTAACGGTATCCCCAAAGTGATACGTGGTGCTAGTGTACGTGCGCAGAGCGTGTTATTAGCGTGGCACGTGTTTCCGTCGTCCATTTTGTATACTGAAGGCCGCCATCTTGATGTTATGTGACCCACAACTCTCTAACAGCAAAGGTGTATGTTCGCAGAGTATGTTTGGCTGAATAAGAGTAAATCTAATTACCACAATCAACCCCACAATCCTTCCAAATCACCAAATCTGCCGAAACTGTATTCCCCCATTTTGGGATTATAAGAGTATATATTATAAGAGTAGGTCGTAGTGCTATAAGATGCGTTCCTTTGCAAAATAGTAGTTTTCTGGTTCAGATTATGCAGAATCCTCGGATACTCCGTAGAATTACCCAAATAGACCCGACAAGTTGTACTAGTTCGGATTCTTTCAGAACCCCCTGCTTCTACTTATAAGCTATGAGTAGTAGACGATGAGGTAACCGTGCCCGATTGGGGGGGGGGATCTCATGGGGGATCTCACGTGACGTCATAGTCACGTGACCCAGTGGCGCGATGTTGTGTGTCATGGAATCCCACGTGAGCGGCCATGTTGTGACGTCATCCTCATAGTGACACGTGGCCTTAGTGCGCATGCGCAGCGCGTGTTGTTAGGGTGATACGTGTTTCCATCGGCCATTTTGTGTACTGGAGGCCGCCATCTTGGTTTCTATGGTAGCACGTGGTTGCTGTGTTACCTAAAACCTTCTTATAGGACAGGGGTATGTTCGGAGGGTGTGTTCGACCGAACAGGAGGCATTTCCCGATTCGCAGAATTACCACAAACAACCCGACAATCCCTCCAAATCACCAAAATCCATCCCAAACTACCGAAATTGACTTTATTTGATACGGATATCCCCCAGAATCCTATTTAGAACCGCCATACCATGGTACCGAGAGGCCCCTATTTACCGATAATGCCCACTCGGGTAAGTTCGATTGAACTAGAGTAGTTTTTCTGGTTTGGATTTCCCCGGAATCCCATTTTTTCTGCCTATTACAGATGTTACTCTAACCCTAGAAGTTCATATAGTCCACATTATCTCCCTCGTCCAAGTCTTATAATCATCAGTGCTTGATGTTCCGTAACCTGTATGCATAGTTATCTCCCTTGTGTATAATAAAAGCCTACGTGATTCCTAAAGCTAAGAATCTATTGAGCTGTTACTGATAAGTCATTGCTCGAACGACTTGAACCCCATCGAGTAAATAAGCTATCGAACAATTGCTCATTCGAGTGCCTCGCATATACGACTCTCAGGCTCATTTCGGTATTTGAGTATACCTATGACCTGGTATTGTATTATCTGGGGATACCTATCGATGATACCTTCTTGAGAATCCCTTTTTTAGTCGTATGAGGCCATGAGGGCCATGAGAAAAATCCTCAATGAGGTCTAATTTACTATCCCTCTTAGCCACATTTCGTTTGAGGCCATGAGGGCCATGAAAAAATCCCTCAATGAGGTCTGATTTACTATCCCTCTTAGTCTCATCTCGGTATTTAACAGAGGTATCTCCCCTGTGTACAAGGAAGGCATCTATGATTTTCAAACCCCCCATAAACAATCGAGCAGAAACTGGAACATGTATTGCTCGAACGAATCGAGTCTCGCCCTGCACATGAGCTATAGAGCATTTGCTCTGAAGAGTGAGTCCAGATACTGCTCTTCGATTCACTTCGGAAAAAGGGATTCTGAAAGGGATTCTGTTAGTGGGGTATTTTAAAACAGGGTTAATGATTTCATCGAATGAGTCAAAGAATCTTGGGAGTAAGTGCTCCATGGGTAAATGCTCGAGCGACTCGAATCTCATCGAGCAAATGAGCTATGGAGAAATTGCTCGAAAGAGTGACTCCAAATACTGCTCTGCGACTCATTTCAGAAAAAAGGGATTCTAAAAGGGGTTCTGTAAGTGGGATACCCGGATACCTAGAAACAGGGTTGAAGATTTCATCAATTAAGCTAAAGAGTTGATCTATGAGCAAATGCTCTTCCGACTCGAAACTCATCGAGGTAACCTCTACTGATTTACATCTGTATGTGAGGAAGTTTAATAAACTTTGTGACATACTTGGAACTCTATCACCTGATTAATTGCTGGAAAGGGCTCTCTGAGCCCTTTCCAACAATTAATCAGATGGTAGGTTTGATCGGCGCATACCAGAACGTACAGATAATCACCATAAAGTAGTTGACAGCAGTCGCTTTCGGCAGCGTGAGTGTTAAGAGGAGCTAAACATCCCGTAACTCTCTTTCAATAACTAAAGTTTTCAGCCATGACTTGACCATTCAACTAAGCAGAGGAACGTTACTTCTAACGGATGCCGTCAGTAACGTGACAGACACGACTCTTTGTGGGCGCGTTCTGCTTCACATTAACATGGTAACTGCTATCACTGTATGTCAACGATACCGTTATATCTACCACGCGAAGTGAAAAACTGGGGAGAACTGACAAGGGTTAGCACATTTCCATTGTTTGGTAATGTTTACTCATTGCTTAACATTTTACCCAACTTAACGACCAAAAGCGGCCAGATCGATTCACAAAAAATTACCGTTCAATTTTCATTTTTTTTTCTCAAAAACATGGCTTATGAAACTTCATTGGGACGAGTTCGTTGAGCTCGTTCCAACGAGGGGTCATAAGCTAAGTTTTTGATACAAAAAAATTAAAATATTTAGTTATTCAAGAGATTTGATTTCAAGTGTCGTCTGCTTTTCGTGTTAGGTAAAGGGTTAACCACAATGGTTTGATTGCTGGCTTGTTAAGATACCATAAAATATTCTTAAAGCCTGCATTACGCAGTATATATCAGGGTCCACTTTTTAGATCGTATTCAAAATTACAAATATCCTAAAAAACATTTGTGTTCGTCTTTTTCAAATAATTATTCAGTTATCAAGAAACTAACATATATACGCTTAACTGTACACATCCAGTGGTGGCGCCAGAGGGGGTCTCGTGGAGGGGGGGGGGGGGGAGTACCCCAAGATCAAACTTAATTTATTATCTGACCGTGGTTGTCCCACCCAATATGACACCCGCTAACAGCACACAACAATAACATCATGTCAGGTGTTGAAGAAACGCTCAGATATCGCTCCAAGGGCGTCCAAATAAGAAACCTTTTGCTGGGGAGATCACACAGACCCCCCCCCCCCCCCCCACACACACACACACAAACGGGAGCGGAACACCCTCCTCCCTAGTTCAGCGATCTTAACGTTGTGGCTACCCCTTTAGGGGGCATAGCCACTATGTTCAGATCGCTGAACTACCTCCTCCCCTAGCCTCGTCTAGCTCAGGCCTGCGGTGCTCGGGAGATGCATTCGGCATCTCGACCTTGGAACCCCCCCCCCCGCCCATATCTTACTTAGCCCCCCCCCCCCCCCAAATTGAAATCCTGGCGCCACCACTGTACACATCACTATTTTTATAAGAGATAATATGTTACAACTGTGCACTTACCCAACAGATGCCTATGTACACACTTGAGGGAGACCTCCAGTACGACACTATGCCTGTAGTTGTGCCACAAGTTTGTAATGTGTAAGACACAGGACAGAACAGTAGTAGCCAATAGAAATGGTACAGGGCAACATAAAATAGACGTGGCAGTAAAAGGGTTAATTTTTAAATTTAACTCTAAATGGGAATTTCATATTAAGATGAAAATGTCGAAATGTTAGCCAATTTGTATCATCGAAGTGTGGAATCATTTCACAAACTTCAGGCAGGCAGGCAGGCAGGCAGGCAGAGGCAGGCAGGCAGGCAGGCAGGCAGAGAGAGAGAGAGAGAGAGAGAGAGAGAGAGAGAGAGAGAGAGAGAGAGAGAGAGAGAGAGAGAGAGAGAGAGAGAGAGAGAGAGAGAGAGAGAGAGAGAGATCACTTGTTCTTGATCTTGGAAATATATCAATATCAGCTGAAGTGTTTATCAATTCCTGAATGCCTGTATTTATCCCATAACATTTCACTCAATAAAGCAACTGGGGGTGTAGGTGGAGCGAATCGACTGAAAGGACATCCACTTCGAGAATTTTGTCTAACTTTAAGGTTCTGTCAGACTTGTTCATTTACACAATCATCTATTCACGCCGAAATACGCCATTAATTAATTGTCGCTTAGAAGTTGGAAGGATGTCATGGCTGACCATTTTCGTCATTGGAAGAGATTTACGGGAAAGTTAACTCCCCTTAATTTCCTAAAGCTGTCAGAAAGTTTAACACTAACGGAATGAGAATTTTTTATAAAGATTGATATTTCGAAATGTTAGTAAATTTGTATCTTCGATGTACGCATCATTTCACAAACTTCAAGC
This sequence comes from Pictodentalium vernedei, assembly GCA_031216915.1. Taxonomy (NCBI): domain Eukaryota; kingdom Metazoa; phylum Mollusca; class Scaphopoda; order Dentaliida; family Dentaliidae; genus Pictodentalium; species Pictodentalium vernedei. The sequence continues at coordinate 27,569,384 of CM062295.1, forward strand.
ATTTTCATGTACAGTCATATAAAATGCAGAAGCTGTTTTTTTTTACAATTTGTTTCCCAAACAGTTTGAACGTTTGACTATATATTTTTTTCTGTTGAAACTCATTTAAAAATAAAAAAATGTTTTTTTCAACATCTGTTGATGTTCTGTAACTATTTTTCATTATTTTAACAGTGTTCGCATCGTGAAAAACAGTACGTGGAGAGTGTATTATCACTAAATCACCCACAGGGTGGAGATTCCACCCGAGCAATAATTGCAAATTTGTTGCAAAGCATAACCAGCACCAGCAAAGTTTCAGCTAATGGACCTCCGGGTTAAACCCGGAGGTCCATTGGCTGAAACATTGCTTGTGTTTTTTGTCGATATGTACAAAATTTGAAAGTTATAGGCTGGGTGATAACTCCACTCCGCGGGTGATTTAGTTACAATCCACTCTTCACGTACTGTATAATACAGACACTGTCCTTTATATTAATATAACAATCTAGGAGGTGAGATTTTCTAATTTCTTACCCAGGAAGAATAAAAACTTGCAAATTACTTTAAAAACACATTTGCTTAACGAGGAGCCCAAGTGGACGTTTCTGGGTGCCGGTAGGTTTAATACTGATAGATATTCACAATGACGGATTATCTGTGAAGTTGTTACTTCCAGTTAGCTTGCCATAAAAAAGCCAAGTTTCCCTTTGAAACTTTTAATAAACGAAAACAACGAACAGCTCTCGGAGCTGTTTGTTGTTTTCGTTTATTAAAAGTAACAAAAGGAAACTTAACTTTATTTTCTACTGACGTCATGGGTGTTTTCTCAACAATTACTTCCTTCTTAACCCTTTACCTAACATGAAAAACAGGCGACACTTGCGAACACAATTCTTGAATAACTAATTTTTTTCATTTTTTGTCTCAAAAACATGGGTTATGACCCCTCATTGGAACGGGCTCGTTCCAAAGAGGGGTGTCATAACGTATGTTTTGAGACAAAAAAAAAAAAAAAAAAATTAAAAAATAATGAAAATTAATTGGCGACTTTTGTAAATAGCGCTGGCCGGTTTTGGCCGTTACGTTAGGTAAAGGGTTAATTTGACCTTCCTCGCACGTCTAATAATTTTAAGGGAGATAACGTTATCGAAAAGGCGATTTTCATGACGATATTAGCCAGGGTTGTCCTGTTTACTCTTGATCTAACACTATCAGAAGACGACACTTACAAAAAAAAATTATTGAATTACTAAAATAGGTAATATTTTGACTTCAAAACGTAGCTGCTGATGCCTCATTGGAGGGAGCTGAACGAGTTACAAGTATGTTTTGAATGCAAAACATTTTGTGAAATGAGCTGGACAGATATGGACGTTAATTTCCACAGGGGTTAATATGGGTGTAGTTGAAAAAAAATGAGAACAAATCTGATCGACATTTGGAATACTAGGCATCACCGGGCTCAAGTTGCGGCACGTGGCGATGGGTTGCACCGATTTCTCTCTCGCAGACCCGTAACTACCGAAAAATATTGGGGATTGAGGGGGGGGGGGGGGGAGTGTATCATCATTCTGCCCTACTGTCAGCGCATACTGCCCTGCGTATATATCACCACACAGTACATATCATATGATATCAGGTGCACTGTAGGGCAGTGCACTCCACACAGGAAGATAAATAAACATATTCTAAATAGAACTGTTGAATTTACAAGGACACCATGTCCTCCATTTGCATGGGCAGCAGGGCATATGAACTGAGATGGAAGTTGTACAAGACCATGGTATATCAGGTGCTCAGCGTGTCCTAGCTGTTCAGCTCTATTTTGTCAGGCAAGGCAACATTCTGGCAAATAATTCCCTGGCAGGGCAGTATGGCTGTGGACCATGGGAACCAGACAGAGGTCCTACTCGCTGCTCTGCGAACAGAAGAGCTCAATGTATTTTGTTTTGGTGTGTGGGGGGGGGGGGGGGGGTGTAACATCCCCCCTCCAAGGATTTACACCTCCGCTTTCTCGGGATGTTTATGGTCTCACCCTGCACTTTAAAAAGATATACACGCTACTTCACGTAGCCTTATTATGCCACCTATTCACATATTCTTAGAACTAGAAAAAGTGGGAATATATTACATTATCATGCGTGGTTCAATGGGGATGTGAGGTAAGTTTTTTTATATTGCATTTTCTCTTAAGGCAGACACGTATGGGCATAGTGAGGGGTGTGGGGAGGGGGGGGGGGTTAAAGGTCACATCCCCCTCCACAGGGCTACCGAAAGCACTTCAGGGCCGGGTGGTTAGAAACCCAGGAAAAGAGCATTTACTCGCACTAGCAGCCTCGCCATGACATGCCGAAGCATGCATGTCTCGAAGGCCGAAGGCCCAAGATAGGGGAGTTTGAGAGGTGTCTATGACTACTGCAAAATTAGGGCCCAGCGAAGCTTTGAGATTCGATTCGATTTAGAATCTTAAGTTGATATTCGGTTCGATTCGAAATCGGCTGCCCGATTAGTTTCCTCTCGAATCTTTTTCACAGGAATACAGCTTGGTATAAGTCATCTTCATCGTGGCACAAAACGCATAATTCGGATGGAAATCGTACATAAATAATGTTGAAATAAAAGACTGAGTGTAACTTCCGCTGCATTAAATAACATCTTCACTCATGCCACCAGACATGTTAATTCCAATAGCATTAGACCCTACCACTGTAAAACACAACTTTAAGGTTTCCAAGCAATGTCGAAATATAATCCTAACAGGGTAATATTCCAACTACATTATCAAGGCATGCCTTCGACGAAGGCATGCCTTGATGATGCAGGTGGATTATTTTATCAGTCGGGACTTGAGCCACCACAGTCGGAACAATCAGGTTTATAGTACCTGGACCCCCAACAATCACCTTCAATACGTCACTGATTCGATTTCGAATAACTGACGAGATTCGATTCGAGATTCGATTCAAATCGAAATTATGTGATTCGCCCTCTACTGCATGTATCATTTTTGTTTAGCACAAATTAATTTCGAAGACGTCCTGAGTTTTTGAATTATAACCTCTATGAATATTATTCCAGCCTTCGTCTTAGACATGCCTTGATGATGTGGTTGAACTATGTTAATGAAATGAAATTTATTTTGCAGTATACGTTTACATGGAGTCAGTGGCGGCGCCATGGAGGAGTATGTGGAGGTACTTACCCCTCCACTTTTTTCGCCAAGCGTTGTGACAATACTATCATTTTAATTTTTGTTGTATTGAACGTTGCGGTGTAATGGCCGGTATGCTTAATCCCATATTCCCAAGTGCACTAAATCAGAGAAGTTTTGAAACTATGTTTCCACTCCCCCCTCCCCCCCCCCCACACACACACACGCGCGCTAGCTGCAAACAACAAACAAGAGTTGAGGGTCCAAATTGCAACAAGGCATGCCGCGTTTGAACGGACTGAAACATAGTGCTTAAGAGTATTCGACGAATGCTAGAATCGAGAGCGTGCAAGGCATCCGTTTGGAATTCAGCCTGCAGCAATTTTAAAAAATAAATAAAATTTAATATTATCATTGGAACCGGCTTGTTCAGCCGGTTCCAATGATATCCATATTGACATGATTTTGTTGCAAAACAGTTAAAAATTTTCTCAACTTAGGGAGTGGAACCCCCCCCCCCCCCCGCCCGAAACCCAGCCCAGCTCGGCACTGCACAATCCCCAACTGTACCCCCTCACTGTTGTAACTCTGGCGCCGTCACTGCATGGAGTATATTGAACAACTTGTAGAAATGTACAGAAGTAAATGTACACTTCATGAAAGTCGTGACTTGAGCCATCACAGTCGTGACAAAACAGATTTACACCCATCCCACCCACCCAACCGGTCGTCTTCGCGACGCCCTTGCAAACACGAACATATTGATGAGAAGGTTAACTGGACTTCGTTAAAGGTTCTCTTCTGGAAGCGACAATTTATTTAAATACAAATTTATTAGACACATTTTAAGTAATGAGACATTATTCAAATAAAAGGCGCAAGTTTATTGTATTTTGGTTTTATATTCTAATGGATTTCTAATGTCTCACTTTTTTCTTTTTGTATCCACATAGTGACGAAGAGTGTGTGTGATATAGTGTTGTCGTGACCCAGACGGCGCTTCCTGTTCTCAGCGCTCTCTACAAATAAGTTAACCGGCCCATGAAATACTATAGTGGAGTTATATTGGTTAAATTGTCTTACATATAGTTATTACCACCAAGGGTTTCCGAGATGTTGTATTGAAGTCGAGACCTTGTCTCTGAGCATATATCGACGAGTGCGTGCTGTTGGGCGACACGTGTTTCCGTCGTCCATGTTGTATACTAGATGCCGCCATCTTGATTTCTATAGTACCACGTGGTTGCTATGTGACCCAAAATCCTCTAATAGGACAGGGTAGGTTCAGAGGGTGTGTTTCTTTGTATAAGAGTAAATCTTTTCACTCGCATAGACCCGACATGTTTTACTGGTTCGAATTCTTTAAGAATCATTTGCTCTGCTTCTACCTCTGCATCTGTGCTATTGTTTTTCTGTCTATCCAACCCTATTCGTTTGTTCTGCGGTTTACCCCAGTAGAATAGAAGAGCCTATCAGTTGGAACTGTTTTTCTTATTGTTACTATATTGAGCTTTTCTGGACTGTTCTGACTAGTTCTTATCCTATTCGGGGTACTCCTGTTTTTGTTTCGAACAGCATTAGCCATGCTTCAGTTAGTTTAAACATATTTTATTTGCCATAAATTTGCAAAAAGGATTGGAGTACAAGTTATACAACTTATGTTAACTCCTCTCCATAAATACAACAAAAAACAAAACATACATGCGACTGCAGGATATATAGATTGGTTCACAAATGAATAGGGATTTACACTATTTACAATCGAAATGTAAGTTGTTAAGCCATGCTTCAGTTACGGTGGTTTTGTGCTATCATTCGTTTATGTGTATGTGTGTCACATTTTGATATATTGGGGATTTTTAAAAATTAATTTCGGACATTTTCCCGACAAATTAGAATATCTCTGAAATCTCACATCCTAATTTAGGGGAATTTTATGCAGAGGGTAACGGTCCCACAACTGGAAAAAGTTAGTTTTTATAGCATTTTTATTTTCCAAGAATCCACATTTTTAGTCTAATGTTTCTATACAAAATGAATCTAGTTTCTCCATAAGTATCCATTCATCTCCAAACACAAATCAAGCTCACTCCAATGCCAGAAACTCTTTTTTTGAGACAAATAATGAAAAAAATAATGAAAATTAGATGAAAGTTTTTGTGATTTGCACCTGCCGGTTTTGGTCGTTCCTCTGGGTAAGGGGTTAAATTTTAAAAGTCGTAAGAAAGAGATAACATATTTGTGCACAACAGATGCATTTCCTTATATTCATTGTTTGATTAACTTTTAATGCGCTGAGTATTTTCAAAATAATGTTTTCTTCAAATCTGTTCTTTTTGTACATAAAAGTATTTCACTCACGATGCGTTTACAATTACCACGTACCATGGGGTGATTACTATGGAATTTTCAAATTGAATTTGGTTTGATAAAAGTCCGCTTGCGAATAAATGGACCATCAAGAGACTCATTATAACCTTCTCAGGCAACAGTCAGAGAATAATCACATACTCCCACTCCTAATCACCATTTATGATGAGATTGTGTTTAGTTAATCGGTGTTTACTTAATCGGAACAAATCTGTCCCCAAGTCGTCACAAATCGGTAATAAAAGTCACAGGAATTCTCTCCTCGTTGGACCAAACCGCCAGCGACGGTCATTAAAGTCGATCCCTGGAGGTTTCACTCTGTGCATTGGACTCGAGGTGAGAGACCGGTGTGATTAACCCCCTGAACACTGATGTCGAAATATCTAAAGTTCAGGGTGCAAATATTTCCCATAATGCAACTAGAAATTTAACCAATTCAGTCTTGTTTGACAGAGCTCAATGAGCTCTGTCAAACAAGATTGACTTGGTTAAATTCCCAGTTGTATTATGGGAAACATTGCTACTTCAAATCTGGATATTTTGACATCAGTGTGCAGGGGGTTAAATTACTTTGAACCACTCTACAAAGGAACCACCGTGACACCAAACAGTTCTCAAGGCTGAGATACAAAAAATGAATAAATTTACAGTTAACCCATTAGGACAGTGGAAATAATTGTACCCCTCCCCACCGCAACGAGTTGAGGAGGGAGGGGGTATACCGGAATCGTCTCGTCCGTCCGTCCGTCCGTATGTCAGTCAGTCAGTCCGTCCGTATACATAAGTGTGTCCTGGAGATTTTCACCGATGTTGATAGGTCAATCAATCCCTTTGGAACTTGGTATTCATGTTCACTAACATGGTAACATGTGCACCTGCGATTTTTGTTCCGGTCGGACTATGTTTGCAACAGTTATGCCACTTTTCGACATAGAATAATTCATTGAATTTGAACGGGAGCGCGGTGGCTCAGTAGGTAGAGGTGCAATCTGCAAGCCGAGAGGTCCTCGGTTCGAATCCCACCTGCGGCAACCGCGTTGTGTCCTTGGGCAAGACACTTCATATCCATTGCCCGCGTGGGGGCACGATGTCGCCCTGTACTAAGGAGTACTGCACGTCGATGGTACGCATGTCTTCAACCAATCTAACCCTGCCTGTGCTGCAGTAAGGAGTTACGATGTTGGGGAGCTGGCAGCTGCTCGTCGTTGCTCGGTGGTTCTCTCCGGGAGTAGTTAGGGGAGCCACTATAGACCCAAGCATTTTTAACACTGAGTTTTCCATAGGGTCCATTGCCTTAGTGTTAAATTGTGTAACTTATAGACCCAAGAATTTATAGTTGTGTAACTTATAGACCCAAGAACTTATAGACCCAACATGTATGCACTGGTGGCACATAAGGGAACTGGTTTTTTGTCTTTTTATAACAAAGACTTGATTGTGTACATGAGAAGATCTCTTTCTAATAGTGTGGGGTAGCCCTTAGAAGGGCTGTTTTAGTTTTGATGAAGTGCAAGTCACTCAAAAATTTTGGACGGCTGTGATAGTAAACGTGTGTTATCAACAGTTTTTTCCCGCACTCGATCGAATTCTCGCGTGAGGGTTCTTCAGTGCATTTTCGATCCTCGCATTGTCTATAAAAACACTGCTGGAGATATCATAATGTCATTTTTCTTCTTATCATCAATCATGAGAGTTGAGCTATCCATCGAGGTAAAGATTCCATCACTAGAAGGTGAATGTGGGCCACGAGAAGTGAAGAAGGAGAGAGAGGAGTGCAATACTATTCCACCACAAGAGGTGAAGATGGAGAGAGAGGAGCGTAATACTATTCCAAGGAGTAATTTGCGAAGATTGGCAAGAAAGGCTGGGGTGAATAATATCTCACCATTGTCACTTGATGAAGCTGAAGAAGCCTTACACTGTTTTGTTCGAAAATTGATAAGAGATACCTATCATTATGCAACAATTAGGGGAAGAGGATCACAACATCTCGTTAATCAAAAGGATGTCAAGAGAGCCGCAAAGAGAAATGGAATAAAGTTGGTGAACTAAACATGATTTGTTTAGTAAAAAACGGCCCTTATAAGGGCCACCATATTCTTAAAAAGAGATATCACGTTTACACACTTGAGTGGCACATTTCAGTGCTACCACAATGGAATGAATTGAACTTTTTGTTCAATTGTAATTTCATTACTCAATTCAAAAGAGGTTAACCTCATAGCTCCCACACTAGATCTCCCTGTCATGGCATATTTTTTATGTTTGCAAATTATTTTTGTTTTTACCTAAATGTTTTTGTGTGAAAACATTTAGGTAAAAAACAAAAATAATTTGCAAACATAAAAATATTTTTGTGTTTGCAAATTATTTTTCTGTCTTGCAAGTTTTTTTATTTTATAAGAAAAATATTTTTTGTGTTTGTAAAATGAATGTTATGAAAAAAACTTTTTCATAACTTTCAATTTACAAACACAAAAAATATTTTTTCTGTTTGCAAATTATTTTTTGTCTTGCAAGTTTTTTATTTTGTAAGAAAAATATTTTTTGTGTTTGTAAAATGAATGTTATGAAAAAAACTTTTTCATAACATTCAATTTACAAACACAAAAAATATTTTTTCTGTTTGCAAATTATTTTCTGTCTTGCAAGTTTTTTATTTTATAAGAAAAATATTTTCGTGTTTGCAAATGAATGTTATGAAAAAAACTTTTTCATAACATTCATTTGCAAACACAAAAATATTTTTTGTGCTTGCAAAATAATGTTATGAAAAATGTTTTTTATTTTTAAAAAATCTTGAGTTGGAAAAAAATTTCCCCTGTTTAAATAACAACAAAATAATATTACCTTTTTTCAAATCCGAAAAATTTATTCCATGAATATTTACAGATTTGTAAATGTCTTTTATGAAAATGTCACTTTCAAAAACTGTTTTCAATGTTTCTTGGCAAGTTTTCCTATTTTAGAATTATTGTCTTTAGCTTTTCGTTTTCTTGTAACTTTCTTTGGTGGTTCCTCTTTCTCTGGAAATAATACTTCTAACTCATCATCTATTTCCATTTTTGTTTCTTTGGGTATATCCATATTATATAATAATGTATCATCATTATCATCAAACTCTGGTAACACAGGTTCTGCTAAGTCAACTTTCTTATTTGTAAAGTTTATATGGGGAGGTGGTGATAATGGTAGCGTGCTCATCCCCTGTAAAGTGTGGTTGTCAATGTCTTTTTCATCAAGTTGTAAGTTGAAACCTGTAATCGGTAATCTATCTTCTGTATGCTTTATGTATTCTGACCATGGATAAACTTTTACCGGTCCTCGTTGATCAACAGCTGGTGAACCCCATCTTGGTTGAGACACAGAGTTATTCGATAGCTTTCTCAATCTACATTCATTAATCCAATGTCCTCTCTCATTGCAATAAAAACATGGACCTTTGTCTGAACATGTATTCGCCCAATGTCCTTTCTGATGACAAATGGAACAAATCATCTCTTTAGGTGTTGATATCAATTTATAAAGTTCATTCACAAGTCTTCTAACTTCTCCCCATTTAGATGGTTTATAGTAAATACTTTTAGCATCACTTGCTTTTTCTAATCTTGGATCTGTAACTTTATCCATCTTTAACTTTTGGAGCGTTTCAAAATTATGTCTTGTCTTCTTGAAGTCAAAAAAACCAAGTGTGAAACATCCTAAGATTCTTCCTCCTTTTATACTTTTTTAATGTACATTTAATTGTACACTTAAATGTTCCATAACGTGCATTTGCACACAATTGTTTAAATATGCATTCATTTGGTTACAAACAGTTATGCTATCTCTTACACTCAATAATCTCTGGATACTATATTGCTGTTGTTAAATATTGACTGAAAGATACACTTAACAAATAAAATATTTACCATAGGACTATTTCCCATACAGTGAATGGATTACATTTTATGACTTTTCAAATGTGTATAAGAAACATTTATTAACAGTATAATTCAGTGGGGTATTAAATGTACATTTAATTGTACACTTAAATGTTCCATGACGTGCATTTGCACACAATTGTTTAAATATGCATTCATTTGGTTACAAACAGTTATGCTATCTCTTACACTCAATAATCTCTGGATACTATATTGCTGTTGTTAAATATTGACTGAAAGATACACTTAACAAATAAAATATTTACCATAGGAATATTTCCCATAGACTGAATGGATTACATTTTATGACTTTTCAAATGTGTATAAGAAACATTTATTAACAGTATAATTCAGTGGGTATTAAATGTACATTTAAATGCACATTTAAATGTACATTAAAAAAGTATAAAAGTGGGGGAATCTTAGGTTGATTCACACTTGGGTTTTTTGACTTCAAGAAGACAAGACATATTTTCAAAAGCTAGAAGACGATAGAAGAAAAAGATGAAGAGAGCCATTGACGAATCCAGTGAGACAGAGAGTGAAGTAGATTACAAGAAGCAGAGAGTAGAATCAGCAAGAGACTTATACACCATCCACCCACTCCTACAAAAAACATCAAGAAAATTCCATTCCAAATCACATGTATGCAGAATAACCTTTAAACAATTTAATCAAAAGAATCCATTTGACACCCTTGGAAAAGTCTTTGACAGTTTGGTAGATGATATTAAAGAAGAATGTGGAGTAGAAGACAACGATCCAATGAGAATATCAGTTGACCATCCAGGATTAGAAATAGGTATATTTATCCCATTTACTAAGGCTTCAGGTATCACTGGTAACACCATATTAGATGAAATAGAAAAAGTTGTACAATCAAATGATAACTTTACTATCCATGATGGGCAATTATCTTTAGAAATAACTCACACTTCTCTACCACAAGGGTCTGGGCGACACGCACCAATTTCATTTTCATCTGTTGATAAAATGGTGGGAAACAAGAAAAGTATTATTGAAATTAAAAATGTTAATGATTCATTGTGTCTCGCACGGGCCATTGTAGTGGGAAAGTGTTATGCTGATAGAGATAATTCAGAACTTTGGCAAAAGAAATGGAAAAATATTAAACGTTCTGATAGACCGACACAAGAGTTGGAAGCTAAGGCATTGATGGACAAAGCAGGTCTTGATTATAATATTCCTTGTGGATATGAAGAATATTATAAAATACAAGACCTGCTTTACCCAGAGTATGTCATCAAAATTCATCCACAGTATGCAAAAAGTGAATTTTTATTCAAACCTCCAGTTACCACCACTGATAGTAAAGTTATTCATATTTACCACCATGATCAGCATTTTGATACCATCACTACAATTACAGGGTTTTTAGGATGTCACTACTATTGTGAACTTTGCAGTAAAGGGGTCCAACAGAGAGAACGTCACATGTGCCCTTTTGGTTGTATTTGCTATGCTCCAACAAAATGTATTCCTGAACATCCCACTACCTGTTACAGTTGCAATAGACAATTTAGAAGTCCATTATGCTATAATAACCATATCACTAGAAAGGGAAAAGAAGAAAAAACAATTTGTCAATTAGTTCAAAAATGTAAAACATGCAATTCACTAATATATCCAACAAAAGGAAAGCACATCTGTGAAGGATTCAAAAAATGCAAATATTGTCAACAAGTAGTTAATTCTGATCACCAATGTTTCATTCCAAAATACACTTCACCCGAGGATGAAAAAATACCAAACATTCCATTTGTGTTTTTTGATTTTGAAACCACACAAGACTCAGGAGTTCATATCCCAAATTTCTGTGTTGCTCATCGTGCATGTGGGGAATGTATTTGCAAACCTATAGATCAAGAATGTATTTCCTGTGACAAATTTGGATATAGGCAATCAATATTTAAAGGGGAATCTACTTTATCAGATTTTTGTGATTGGCTTTTCAGTAAGGAACATAAAGGGACAACAGCTATTGCTCACAATTTAAGAGGTTTTGATGGACAGTTTATTTTAAGACACCTCATTGAAACTGGTACAACAACTCCTGATGTAATTATGAATGGGAACAAAATTCTTTCACTTAAAGCTTGTGGTATTAGACTTATAGATTCTTTAAATTTTCTTTCAATGAGATTGGCACAATTTCCTAAAACATTTGGCTTGACAGAATTAGCAAAAGGTTATTTCCCCCATTTGGCAAACACACAAGCTTATCAAAATTATATTGGTCCTTATTTAGATCCATCATTGTATATGCCAGATTCAATGTCTCCATCAGATAGGGAAGATTTTATCAAGTGGTACAACCAAAAATTTACTAGTAATGCCAGATTTGATTTTCAAAAAGAAATGGAATTATACTGTAAATCAGATGTAGATATCTTGCGTAGGGGGTGTGGGGAATTCAGACAAAAATTTATAGATAGTGATGGCATAGATCCCTTGAGAGAAGCATTTACCTTAGCCGATGCATGTACAAAAGCTTGGAGAAAAAATTCACTTCCAGAAAACAAAATGGCAATCATTTCAGACATAGGTTACCCTGCTAAAGTCAAATACTCCATTAAAGCCATTAGATTTTTACAGACACTTGCACAGGAAGAAAACATACATATTCAACATGCACTCAATGGTGGGGAAGTTAAAATAGGGGGATATTATGTTGATGGGTTTCACAAAGATACAAATACAATCTTTGAATTTTATGGATGTATGTGGCATGGGTGTATGACATGTTACAAAGACAATACACATGAGAAAAATCCAATCAATTTGCTAAGTTACCAAACTCTATACAACAATACACAGGAACGCATACACCATTTAGAATCATTAGGGTATAACATGAGAATAACATGGGAACATGAACTTGATGATTTTTGCAAATCAAACCCTGAAGTAAAATCAACATTAAATTCATTTTTTCCAAACATGGATCCTATTAAACCACGTGAAGCATTATTTGGGGGGAGAACAAATGCCATTAAATTACATCATAAAATAGACCAAAATACAGACAATGAAATAAAATACATAGACATCTGTTCACTCTATCCTTATGTCAATAAACACAGAGAATATCCAGTAGGTCATCCAGATATACTCACAAAAGAAAACATAGACATGAATAATATAAGACAGTACAGGGGACTTATCAAATGTAAAGTTTTACCACCGCAATCTCTACACATGCCAGTATTACCAATTCATTGCAACAAGAAAATGGTTTTTACACTTTGCAATACATGTGCAGAACAAGAATTAGACAAATGTGAACACACACCAGATCAGCGTAGTATTACAGGTACATGGACATCTGTTGAACTTTTTAAAGCATTGGGAATGGGATACACATTACTTGACACTTATCAGATTTGGCATTGGGAAGAATGGTCTTCAGAAATTTACAAACATTATGTGAACAAATATTTAAAAATGAAACAAGAAGCTAGTGGATATCCAGATTGGGTGAAAACAGAAACAGACAAAGATACATTTAAGAAAGACTATGCTCAAATTGAAAACATACATTTGGAAAATATTGAAAAAAATCCAGGACAAAGATCATTTGCTAAAACCATGTTAAACTGTTTATGGGGGAAAAGTGCACAAAACAATTTAAAAACAAAAACAGAATATATACAAGACCCATCCAAATATTTTGACCTGATACAAGATAAAGACATCATTATTAAAAATGTTGAATTGTTTGATCATGATAAATGTATTTTAGTCAATTACACAAAGTCTACAGATGTTTATGAACCTCACAAATCAGCTAATGTTGCAGTTGCATCTTTTGTCACAGCTTATGCACGAATGGAATTATATAAAGTAATAGGACGTTTGGGTAGACGGGTATTATACTTTGACACAGACAGTTGTATTTACATCCATAACCCCACACTTTGGAATCCACAAATTATAAACAGTAGGTTAGGTCAATGGACAGATGAACATCCAGATGCAAAAATTATTGAATATGTAGGTTTAGGTCCAAAAAATTATGGTTACAAATACATTAAAGATGGTCAAATACACACTTCATGTAAAGTCAAAGGAATAACATTAGATTACAATACATCACAGAAAGTCAATTTTGAATCCATGGTGGAATGTGTACAAGACAGACACAATTACAAAATGAACATTGAATACACACATAGAATTAAACGCAACAAGAACAGACAAGTTACAAGTGAAAGACAAACCAAAACATTCAGATCTGTGTACACAAAACGTTTTGTAGTGGATAAATATGATACAAGACCTTATGGGTTTAAGGTATAAAAATTACTCTTCAGAATTCTCATTTCAAGTTTGAACAAGACCAGACATGTCACAATTGAATTACAAACCAAAACATTCAGATCTGTGTACACAAACCATTTTGTAGTGGATAAATATGACACAAAACCTTATGGGCCTAAGGTATAAAAGAACCCTTCGGATTTCTCATTTCAACTTTGAACACTGAGCAGGCAAGATGTCTCTACCACTCAATCCTACTTATCCTATATACTTGTCAGAGTTAAGAAGACTTTCGAGTTTTAGTATGACTACAAACCCTATTTTAAAATCCAAGAAAGAAGACTTAGCTAAAGCTGGATTTTTCTATATAGGAGATGGTAAAGTAAAATGTTTTGTATGTGGACAAGGTTTAATGAATTGGGAAGAAAAAGATATTCCTTTGCAAGAACATGTTAAGTGGTCACCAAATTGTTCTTATATTCAACTGATAAGAAATTGTCAATTATACAAACCACCAACAAGTATGCAAACACCCCCAGATAAAATATTATCAGTGATGGATTATGGATTCACTTTAAATCAAATATTTTCAACAATGAAAAAATATGACAAGTGTTTAGATGATTTTCCAGATTCTAAGTCTTTATTTGCACTCATGGTGCTAAATGATCAAAGTACATCATTTAGTACCATAATTGCAAGGCAAGCTGCAGGACAATTCAAAACTAAGTTTGATAAAATGTTTTCAGATAATGCAGGAAATGATTTTCCTGACCGTCCTGATGTATTTTGTGCATCAGGTAATATAGTACCTGATGGACAAAATACATCAGAAGAGACAAAAGAATCATCACTTTGATTTCAACCATGGAACCAGTAAGACGTATGTTAGACAACAAGATTACACGTAAGGCATTATTATATGCATTTCAATTGATCACTCCTGGTTATCTAACAATAACAAAAGAGTTTATTCATAATCAATTGGGAAAAGATGAAATGTATGGGGAATTTTGTAATGCATTACAAATCATGAATGCTTTTTACAAAGATAATATAGAAAATATTTGGACAAGAGTTGTGTGGGGTAATATAATTTATGATAAAGAAATCATTAATTACTTGTATAGACAATGTGTACCACAAATAGATAGAAGAATAGATTCTTCAGAAACTGTATTTGAGTTAAAAGCACCCTTAAAACGAATACCTACTAAAAGACATGAAGAAGGTATGGAATCAGAAAGTATATAAGTGAATGATTTGACAACTCTTATTCACACAAATACAATTATGGCATCGAGTGAATGTTTATTGTTTCAACACCCTTGTAATATCTTTATTTCGGGACCTAGTGGTTCAGGAAAAACAGAATTTGTCAAAAAGCTTATTGATATGAAACATGACTTATTTCAAATTCCCCCACAAAAAATCATTTGGTGTTATAAAGAATGGCAAAATACATATACTTTACTTAAAGAAAGTGAAGATATTAAATTCATAGATGGTATCCCTGATGATGAATATGAAATTGTCAGTGATGTCACTATTCCCCATCTTGTAGTTTTTGATGATATGTTAGGAGATAAAGATGAAGAAAAAATTAAATTATGGTTCACACGAAAAGGACATCATAGAAATGCAAGTGTCATTTACATTACACAAAATATGTTTCAACAATCTAAATCTAGTCGTACCATAAGTTTAAATGCACATTATATGATTTTATTTCAAAATACCAGAGATAAAGGGCAAATTAAAGTATTGGCAAATCAAGTTCAATTACCACATTTAAATGCATGTTATCAAGATGCAACAAGTATTGATCATGGTTATTTATTAATTGATTTTCATCCTAGAACTCCTGAGTCTTTGAGATTAAGAACTGATATTTTTCATCCTTGGGTAACACAAAATGAACGTGGTCCCATCATTTATACAAAACTATAAATTCCCCATGTTCTAACGAGTTGATGTTAGTTAGTCAAAGTTTGTCAATGACTACACATCATCATGGTATCATTCATACAATCTTTGGAACAACTTGGTCAAGAAACAAGTCCATTTGCAAGACAAAAATTACTTAAGAAAGGTTTTAAGAAAATTTTAAAATGGTTTACATTAGCAAGTAGAATCATACTGAATAAGAAAATTAAATTGCCAAAACAAACTTTAACTTATATGGATAAACATAAACAAGATCTTGAACAACTTGCAAATCCCAGAGTTGATCTTGCAACAAAACGAAACATTATTTTAAAACCAGGAGGTGGTGGGTTTTTTGGTGGTGTTATCATTCGTAATTTAATTCGATGGGATGGTCATAAGACAAGTAGATCATTCTATTCACCATTCAAAAAAACAAAGAGTAAGAAACAAAAGTCACCTAAAAGGAAACGAAAATCCCCCAAGAAAAGATCAAATAATTCATCAACCTCTAGAGAGATAAAAAATCAACGAAAGGTAGGACCTAAATATATGTACACAAATTTTGAAATTGCCCCTCATAGATCTCCATCTACAAAAACAAAAGCATTACTTGTGAAAAATCTTCAAAGACAAAGAAAAGTATCACCACTTAAGTTAACACGTGTAGTGTCAATAACAAAAGATGGTGTTAAAAATCATGACCCAATGTATTCTGTACAAAATACACAACATGTACCATTAAAAGAAAAGATTCCCACAATGGCACGTTTTACAGCTTTAAATACACCTAAACCTGTTAAAGGGATAAGGTCTTACTTTAAATAATATAAAGTTTGCACATGTATAAATAGCATTACATTTTTATATTTGTTTCATTTAATCATTAGATTCTATAAGATCAAGATGGTGAGACAAAATAAGAAACAAAAAATTCCTTTAGTTAAAAAATATGGTGGTATGTTAATAGGTTTAAGTCAAACTCCTCCAGCATTTCAAAAACAAATTATGAAAAATGCACCTAAAGAATTAATTAATTGTGTGTCAGAATGTTGTCATAATCTTTTAAAAGGCAACATACATCTAACAAAAAGTCAGAAACAAAAATTACATCCAAAGCGTCAACAACTACGAGCACTCGCTAGTAAATCAATAACTCTTAAAAAGAAAAAACAAATTTTAAATCAAAAAGGTGGTTTTTTACCATTACTTGGTTTACTTGGACCTGCTATAGGAGTTGCAACAAATCTTGCAAATAAATTAGTCGATAAAATATGAAAAAGATGGCTATTGTACCTTATCAAATGTTAGAAGATATGCAACGTTTTAGAAATGAAAAAGCTCAAAGACCAAGATTACCCCCTAACCCACAAGTTACAAATACTGCACAACTTCAAAATGATTTATCATCTGTGTTAGGAAATTCAGAGTTGTCCGAAAGTGAGAAAGAACAAAAGTATGGGGAAACTTTACAAAAATTTCAAATGTCACATAAGAAAGCATTACAACCAACATTGGTTCCATTGCCTGAGTCAGGAGAAAAATCATTATTTTTACGAGATCGTATTATAGAAAGTGTCCCTGTTACAATGAGACGTAAAGCAACTTCATTATTATCTGCTTTATCATCTCATCCACACATGAGTTGGGATGATCAGGGTGTATTAAGTTACGATGGAGAAGTCATAAAAGGTTCAAATATCATAGATTTAGTCAATGATGTTCTTAGACACCGAAAAGGTTTTAAACCGAGTGGATGGGAAATGTTTAGTCGTGGATTAAAAGATATAAATATCCCTCAAGATTTTGTTGGTAATCGTGAACGTTGGTTATGGATGAATAGACAACCTATACCCAAACCCAGTAAATATCAAAGTTCTCCAGAAGATAGTTGGTCTGAAACTCCTCAATCCTCCCCTCCAAAACGTAAAGTTCGTCGAGGTCATAGAGTGCAGTGGAGTGAAGACACACCAAAGTCAGCACTAAAGCGTAAATTGACAAAACGTAGATTATCTGAAAAATGGGAAGCTTATTGAATGATTTATTATCTGAAATATATTACAATACAAAACATCCTGCTGGTTATGGTGGTATACAAAAATTGTACAAAGCAGCTCATAGTAAAGATAATTCCATCACAATTGATCAAGTGAAAAAATGGTTGAAAGGAGAAAGAACTTATACTTTACATAAACCCATCCGTAAAAAATTTTCAAGACGTAAGACTATAGTGGGTGGTATTGATCATCAATGGCAGATTGATTTAGCAGACTTACAAAGTTTACAATCTTACAATGACCAATTTCGTTATTTAGTTTGTGTTATTGATGTATTTTCCAAATATGCATGGGTAATACCCATTCACAATAAATCAGGAGAGACATTAACAAAATCTTTTCAGAGTATTTTGAAAACTTCTGGACGTAAACCATTATCATTACAATCTGATAAAGGTTCTGAATTTAAAAATAAAGACGTGCAAAAATTTTTAAAGAAACAAAACATTCATTTCTTCACAACAGAAAATCCTGAAACCAAAGCTAGTATTGTTGAACGTTTTCAACGTACATTGAAAACACGAATGTGGAAATATTTTACACACAAACGTACATTAAGGTACATTGATGTGTTGGAAAATTTAGTTGATGGATATAATCATAGTTTTCATCGAAGTATTCAGAGAACTCCTGCTTCAGTATCATTAGAAAATGAAGTAGAAGTATCTCAACATTTGTATGGTAAAAAAAAGTCTAAAAAGAAAAAAATACAATTTAAAGTTGGTGATATAGTACGTATTAATAAAACCAAACGTACATTTGAAAAAGGGTATTTACCAAATTGGACAAAAGAGTTATTTAAAATTACTCATGTAAAACATACAATACCACCCACTTATAAACTTGAAGATATGGGTGGTGAAAATATACAAGGGACATTTTATCCACAAGAAATTCAAAGTATAAAAGATGATAAAAAATATATAATTGAATCAATTCTTAATAGACGGTCAAGACGTGTGGGAAAGAAAATTATCAAAGAACTTAAAGTACATTGGGAAGGTTATCCAAAGAAATTTGATAGTTGGATAGCAGAATCAGATTTGATATAAAAAGAATATGTCATTAAATGAAACTTCATTACCTAATGAAACCACAAGTGTTGATGTACAAAGTCAACAAAGTCAACAATTTAAAATTTGTGGAAATCGTGTTGCAAAAAATCAAGTCACTTATTTCACACAGATTATTATCATTTATGGTATTATAATTACTGCCATTGCACATTTGAGTTTACAAAGCCCTGATAAAGAATTGTGGTTAGTGTTATTAAGTAGTTCATTAGGATATATTCTTCCAAGTCCAGGTTTAAAATATTTGAAACAACCACAAGATAAGAAAAATGAATTCATTTTACGTAACACTTCTCAGTGATAGTTCTATGGATATGTTTCCAAGTAATAGCCAATGTTGTTTTCAAACACAATTATCTAAACCCATTCATGTTGATAAAGAACATTGGGAAGTGGGATTAGTTGAAGTAATTTTACCTTCGGAAGCAAAAAATATTACAGATGAAGAATCTGTTTTTAAAATCATTGTAACAGATAGCAAAATATCAAATCGTATTAATAAAACGAATTTGAAACATACATTACACAAAGGTGTTGCTGCTGTTGAATTAAATATTTTATCAGGTGCATATTCAAATGGCGGTCATGTCATAGATGCAATGCAAACAGAAATTCAAGAAAAACTTGGAGACATATTTAAATCATTTGATGTATTATTTCATGTTGGATTTTCAACTCTCCAAGGGCGTGTAAAAATAGTAGGAAATAGTATTGGGAAAGTGGGTATTGCAATGTCAGAAAGTTTATTACAAAAATTGGGATGTAAAGACAATATTTTTCCTGTCATTTTTCCCAACACATCAAAAGGTGCATTTAAATATAATGTGGACTTAAATGTGGATTTCAATCAAATCTTTATTTATTCTGACATAGCAGATTATACATTTTTAGGTGATATTGAAGCACCTATTTTACGTGTGATTCCATTTGAATCACATAAAGAGTCTCTACATACTCATATAGAATTTGATAATGTACATTATGTACCAGTATCAAAATCTTATTTTGATCAGATTAGTATAAATATAAATGGGAACACTGGTAAACCCATTCAGTTTGCAAGTGGCAAGACAGTTGTCAAGTTGCATTTTAGACAGAGACATAAGTTAAATTTGTAAAAAATGATGCCGGTGTATCAAGGTGTACCACAGCAATATGGATATGGATTAGGGTCTATTTTTCGCACAGCAATAAGAACAGCTTCACCATTTATAAAACCAATTGCAAAAAATGCATTTCAAACCTTAAAGAGAGATGGATTAAGACATGGTTTAGAAATAGCAAATGAATTGATAAAAAAACGTAAAGCACCTAAAGACATTTTATTAACTCATGGAAAAGATCTTTTGAAATCAGTTGGTGAATCTGCTTTAGGTATAAAAAGACAAAAACAAGAACGAAAACGTCAGTCTGTGGTTCGTTCTCGTAGAGGTAAGACACATCAAAGACAAGCTTATTCAAAACGAAAATCAAGACCACTTGATATATTTGATTGAAAAAAATCATGATGTTACATGGATCTTGCGAACATTTTGGTAGTAGTTTTGATCCAGATAATGTATCACCAACATCAAGTGGTATAGAAAATATTGGTGAAATTGAACAATTTCCTATTGCATCTTTAAATAATTCTTCACCAATAGAATTTTTAATCCCAAGACAAACAACCAAGTGGTTAGATCTTGCAGCATCTACACTTGAAGTTCAATTTAAAATTACAAAACAAGATGGGAGTGTTTTGGCTGGAGATACACAAATTGCTCCTATCAATAATTTTTTTCATAGCATGTTCAGTAAAATTGATGTTACACTGAATGGCAATCTTATCACCACCAATACAGATCTTTATCCTTATAGAGCATATTTTGAGAATTTTCTTAGTTATTCAAAAGATGTGAAAAAAACACATCTAGCTGCTAGTGAGTTGTGGTATAGAGATACTCCTGGACACCTCACAGAAACTAGTAAAGGTTCATCGAACAAAGGTTTGACTGAGCGAGCTAAAATAATTGGTGGTAGCAAAAATGTACAACTAAGAGGAAAACTGCATTTAGATCTGTTTGTGCAAGATAAGTATTTACCAAATGGAGTTGAGATGAGAATTAAATTGCATCGTGCTCCAACTAAATTTTGTTTGATTGGTAGTGAACATGGAAAAATAGAAATTCAAAAAGCCATATTCAGAATACCGGCATTGGATTTATTTCCAAAATTTGCGAATGATCTTAATGCACAAATAGATCGAACAAATTATAAAATGCCCATAAGACGTAGTGAAATTAAAACTTTTACTATTGGAAGTGGTCTTCGTTCAAAAATAGAAGACTATCTGTTTCATAAACAGATGCCAAAACGAATTATTCTTGGTTTAGTTAGTAATAGAGATATAAATGGAGATGTTGGCAGTAATCCATTTAATTTTCAACATTTCGATTTGAATAAGTTGGAAATCACAATAGATGGACATTCCATTAAAGCACGTCCCTTTGAACCGAATTTTGAAGGTGGACTTTATCTAAATTCATATTTATCATTGTTTGAAGCTATGGGCTATTTTGGACAAAATCAATCATTTAATTTATCTTTGCAGGATTATGCAAAAGGGTATACCCTTTGGGGTATTGATTTGACACCTGATCAGAGTAGTAGTGGGCCCTTGGCTCACCCAATAAAGTCTGGCAATCTTAGGTTTGAACTTCAGTTTGCTCAAGCTCTTCCAGAGGTGATCAACGTTGTTGTCTATGCAGAATTTGATAGTGAGATAGAAATCAACAAATTCAGAGAAGTGATATTTGACTATTAAACAAGATGAGTCAGTGTGAACATTGCAAGATGTGTAAAGAAAAAATACAAACATTATTTCAAGAATGTGTAGTGATAGAACTGACAAAATCTATTCAACAGAAAATGAAAAATATCTGTGAAGAAGAAAATCGAACCAACACAACAACATTAATAGATATGAACATTGCAGAGTGTTTACAGAAAGTGTGTCCAGTGACTATACTATATAATCTACACAAGAGAGCAAGAAAAATAAACTTATTAGAATATTGTGCTCATATAGACTTTGAAATAGACTGCCAAAAAGACATTCAAAAGTGGGCAGATTTAGTGAAAAGAGACTGGTCATATTATACAGGATATCTTGATTAATGGCTCCGTGCCAGCCTTTTTCAAGGCTAAGAAGATGGAAACCATACAATTACAAACTATACTTGACAGTTCTCAAAGGTTATCATCCTTAAAAGGAAAAGTGTGTTCAAAAGACTTGTTACCAAAACGAAAACCTAAACACAGACAAGCATATATTGTGAACACAGATTCATCAAAAGAACCAGGAGAACATTGGATAGCAATATATTTTAAAGACAATCATTCTGCTATCTACTTTGATTCATATGGTTTACCACCATTAGATAGAGACATATACAATTTCATAGTGAAAAATACAGATTCCTGGACAATAAATACAATGAGACTACAAAGTGAATTTACTGTTGTGTGTGGAATGTACTGTATATTTGCTTTAGATCATCTTGCAAGAGGATATGATTTAGAGACAGTTCTTACTATCAAATTTGATCCAAGAAATTTTCAAGAGAATGATAGAGATGTTCGACGATGGTTTGAGCAAACTTATAGACATTATTTGAAATAACTGTAATAAATATCAGGTGTCAAAACAATCCCACAGAGGTAATTTTTTACATCTTTTAGTTTTTTAAGTTTTTTATTAAAAGTCAATCATCTATTATATAATTTTCGCCAGACATTTGTGTAACAGAGAGATAGGGTTTTTTAGTTATTTTTTATATTTGTTTCAAGATCAGATCACTTGAGTGATATCAGTTTTTTATTTGATACCCAAGATTGTTTTCAAAAAACAATCTTGGGTATCAAATAAAAAAAACTAGCATAAAAAAGAATCTTGATGTAAATAGGTTTTCTCATGGATAGGCAAACTCAGATCTCGGTGTATATATGTTCAGAGTTCATTTCAATATAATGATTCAACTTTAAATACAGTTTTGTCTTTTGTTAAAACCTCTGTGATAGTTTTGTCGAATTTGTTAGGTTAGTCCTATAATCCCTTTTTTATCACCGTGTCCCTATTATTTCCCACCAGTAAAAAGAGTTAAGAGTCACTTCTCTTTTTCACTGTGAGTATTAGGTTTTAATATTGTATGCATACTTATCGAAAACTTTTATAGTGTAACCTGATATACAGTTTATACTGTAGAGATAATTTTGATTGCTAAACATACAATGAATACTATTCTTACTATAGAAAAAACAACTATCACAGAGAGTTCGACCACAACGCGAATCACTAAGTTTTTTTATTTTGTGCATGTGTTCTTGTGTTTTATTGTAAGCATAATTTCCTTATACTTACAACAAAACACAAGAAGACACACAAAATTTCCCCAGTTATAGAAGTTGTATACACAGGGTGGAGAGATGACAAAACCATATGGATAACCCCTAATATAAAATGATTTTAAATTAATATAGACATTGGGTCACACTCTAGGGAGGGAACTGTTTTTTGTCTTTTTATAACAAAGACTTGATTGTGTACATGAGAAGATCTCTTTCTAATAGTGTGGTTGGCCCTGAAAAGGGCCGTTTTTAAAAATCTTCAGTTCCGTAGAGAGCTGTTTGGTAAAGCCATCTCTGCTTCGGTGAAGAATTCACCTTCCCACACGCCTATGGTTGTTGCTAGCATCTCTTCATCTGTAAAGCAATCTTGTTCCCATGCATAGCTTCGTCCTACAAGAGCTTCCTCCTGCAAATGTACGGGGAGATCAAACCAGTGTTTAGGTCGATTCTTGTACTGGATCTCCCCGAACGGACGTGTGGCGGCTTTGACGAAAGGGTGGTCTTCAATCTTCTTAAGTTGTTCTTCCATCGAAAGTGTTGCCGACCACCACTTTCTCAAAGCCAAGGCGAATTCTTCATCGGCTCTCTGTTTCTTGGTTCTCTCATAACTCTCTACGGAACTGTAATTGATCTTCGTTGGCTCCATGTCTTTTTCCTCTCTGTCAAAAGATGATTTTTTCTTTAGTCAGATGAAATGTATCCAAATCCTCAACTCACCTTCTTTTTATAGACAATGCGAGGAT
This sequence comes from Pictodentalium vernedei, assembly GCA_031216915.1. Classification (NCBI taxonomy): domain Eukaryota; kingdom Metazoa; phylum Mollusca; class Scaphopoda; order Dentaliida; family Dentaliidae; genus Pictodentalium; species Pictodentalium vernedei. The sequence continues at coordinate 27,593,276 of CM062295.1, forward strand.
CGGAAATGCACTGGAGAACGCTCACGCGACAATTTTGATCGAGTGCGGGAAAAAATTGTTGACATCGGACGGCTGTGATAGTAAACGTCTGTTATCAACAATATTTTCCCGCACTCGATCAAAAATGTCGCGTGAGCATTCTCCAGTGCATTTCCGATCCTCGCATTGTCTATAAAATCTAACACACATTCCAGACAATTCATTTGATAAAAAGCAATCGCCTGTTCTGCATTCAATCATGGATGAATACAATATACTAGATGATTTTAACGATTTAATTCGTATTGACAACTCATTGATGACACAGCAGAGAATACCAAACCAAAAGGATACCATACCAAATAAGAGGGTGAATAATACTTTTTCACAAGATGAAAAAAATGAAACATTATTACAGAAAATCTTGGAAACTCTACAAGACATGAAATCATCTCACCAAAAGATCATTCTCTCAGCTGATAAGATTACAGTTCCTATAGAATTCAAAGTGTCATCTCTTCCTTTAACAGTACCACATGAGTTGGCAGAACCGACACCTAAACCTAAGAGAAAAAGGGGACGTCAAGCACAGAATCAGTTAGTGACTACATCCACACAAACAGATACAATAATTCAACAACCTATTCCAGAGGAAGAATCATCTGATGATATTGTTAAACCTAAAAAAAAGAAACGGGTACGATTCGATGGTCTTGGGCGATACATGAAAAATATTGCTAACTGTTGAGTGACTTGCACTTCATCAAAACTAAAACAGCCCTTCTAAGGGCTACCCACACTATTAGAAAGAGATCTTCTCATGTACACAATCAAGTCTTTGTTATAAAAAGACAAAAAACCAGTTCCCTTATCCTCCAGTGAAAAAACTTATAAGCCAGAAATGTACTATAGGATCTGGTCATAAAGCATGATGCGGAGCCACTATAGACCCAAGCATTTTTAACACTGAGTTTTCCATAGGGTCCATTGCCTTAGTGTTAAATTGTGTAACTTATAGACCCAAGAATTTATAGTTGTGTAACTTATAGACCCAAGAACTTATAGACCCAACATGTATGCACTGTGCCACCAGTGCATACATGTTGGGTCTATAAGTTCTTGGGTCTATAAGTTACACAACTATAAATTCTTGGGTCTATAAGTTACACAATTTAACACTAAGGCAATGGACCCTATGGAAAACTCAGTGTTAAAAATGCTTGGGTCTATAGTGGCTCCCCTAACTACTTCCGGGTACTCCGGCTTCCTCCACCCGTAAAACTGCCACGGTCATGGTTAGCCATTGTGCATAAATATGTGACCTCAAACGTCAATAAATAAATAAATAAATAAATAAATTGAATTTGAACCCTCATTAGACATTTTTATTGCTCTCAGTGTCCCCCAATATTGGAACAAACTCCGGGAGACCCGAAACCTTTTACATTTCTTTGATTGATGCATATATATTAACTCCGCCTGACAAAGTCAGAAGAGCTTTTCTGTATCGAGTTGTCCGCCGTCCGTCCGTCTGTCGTCCGGCGTCAACATTTTGTTTGTCCCAGTCATAATTTCTTTACCACTGGATATTTTTTAACAAAACTTTATAACAGAATGTATTGTCACTAGGCAGTGTGCCATCAATCATAATGAGGTCTGTATCCATCAATGTTAAAGTCCCAGGCGACATGGTAAAGGTAACACTCAGGAAAACGTCAACATTTTGTTTGTCCGAGCCATAATTTCTGTACTACTGGATATTTTTTAACAAAACTTTATAACAGTATGTATTGTCAATAGGCAGTGTGCCATCAATCACAATAAGGTCTGTATCCATCAACGTTAAGGTCACAGACTACCTGGTCAAAGTAACACCAAGCCAAATTTTATTATGTTTTCAATTTTTGTCTAATAAACAAAGCTAAAGAGCCTTCATTGAACAAGCTCAACAAACTTGTTCCAATGAGGGGCCATAAGCTATGTTTTTGAGACAAAAAATGATGATGTTGTCTACTATCCGTGTTGGGTAAAGGGTTATGAGAATCAGAGATTGGGGATCAAATGTTACCCTGTATATGGCTGCCCCTGAAAGTACTTGCCCTGGGTGGAGCTATCTTGGCCGAGAGGCCTCTTGTTTAGTTGCGTCTCCATTATGTTTGCATTGTTACAATTTATAAGAGAGTGCCTAACGAGGCAAACCCCCATAGATTAAATACTTTTACTTTCAAGATAATATGAAGAGCATCGAAAGAATATGAAGCCTTTGAATTGCAATACCCACAGTTTATTTTTCGAGGAATGGTTTATTTTTCAAATGAAAAATTAATTTATTTGTTTTAATGTGCATTTTCGATATTTCTCTATGTTAAAAGATAGCCGAAATCCCCCCCCCCCTTCGCCCCCCCCCCCCCTCCACTGTCTGTTCACTTTTTGCAAATGCAAAAGAAAGTTACAAATAAAAAATAAAACCCTCCCTCCCTCACTGATTTGAAAACAAAGAAGAATCAGTTAATTTATTTTGGGTGGCATTATACTCGTTTTTTTAATAGAATAATGTATCACTTCCAAGTGTAAGGAAATGGGTGCTTTTTGGTATGCTACATCAACTATTCTTGAAGGTTGAAAAATATCATCATTGACCCAACAGGTCGAAGAGCTACAGATGTTTAACCCTTTCTTCAATAAATTTCAATTTTATTCAAGGGCGGCGGAAGCAGGTAGGCAGCACTCTTGTGGAAAGACCGTCGAGCCTGGTTAGTCCTCAGATAGGTAACCGTCTGAGCGTTCGATTCGGACTCCCGCGTTGTGTCCTTGGGCAAGGCACTTAACCCCGATTGTTCACATGGGGGCACGATGGCGCCGTGTACTAAGGCGTACTGCACGTCGATGGTGCGCATGTCTTCAACCAATCTAACCCTGCCTGTGCTGCAGTGCGGAGTTACGATGTTGGGGAGTTGGCAGCTTCTCGTCGTTGCTCGGTGGTTCTCTCCGGGTACTCCGGCTTCCTCCACCCGTAAAACTGTCACGGTCATGATTAGCCATTGTGCATAAGTATGTGACCTTAAACACTAATAAATAAATAATAAATAGTAGAAAAGGCTTTACTTTCCGAGAATTGCAACTGAGAAAACCTTGAGTATTCGTTTCTGTCGTATTTTACGTGTGCCAATGACAATGGGTTGGGACTGTCTCAAGAATAATGACGGATTTTGAGCGATAGTAACCAAGCAAAGAAGCTATACAATTGGCTGGATAATTTCTAAAGCCTTATATCAGCCAATGAGCAGAACAAGGTGTCATCCTGCAATGTTCTCCATTGGAAAGTATTTGCAATAACAGTAAAACGTATATGCTACCTCTGTCTATCGCGACTAGGTTTTCACATTATTTTACTCCATGAATATCAGCCCACTAACGTGTAGATGTATCTCGATGCAATCGCGGTCTAACCGAAAAATGCCATTCTTATTAATACAATACTTCATGGGTGAGTACACCCTTATGAAGGTAAATATTCTGTCACCAACAATAATGCGCTTGCGGTCGCTTCTTCGAACAACACGCTAAAAACTAAAGTGTTAAAAACTACACTTGAAGTGCTGTATTTAACACTTTCTAAGCGCTGAACTAGCACTTTGTTCAAGTGTAGATATCCCAGAACTTGACAGGTGTTACAATAATATCACTTGACAAGTGTAATGTCGCGACACTTAAAAGGAAACAACGCTGATGACGCGGATCAAGCTCGAACTCTCGAGCCTGATCCGCGTCATCAGCGTTGTGTCCTTTTAATTATGTACCCGCCAAGCGCAAATCAAATTATGGACGATTCTGGAAGAACCACCAATGCTAGACACATGGGAAGTGCCATCCATTCAAGTTTCAGATGTCTGACGATTGTAATGTCTAAGTGCTTAAAGCATTGCACTATAAGTGTTAAAATCAAACCCTAAGAGTTAGAATGGGTTTAACACCTTGAAAGTGTCAGTTTTAACACTTTAGTTTTTAGTGTTAAAGCATCCCGTTTGAAACGCTCTCGGAGAAATATACAAAATAAAACTTGACAGAGCGGCGCGGAGCAAGTAGAAAGCTGCGCGCCGGCCTGTGCTCGAAGTCACGCATGAATAAATTTCAAAAGGGGAAAAGAGAAAAAAAATAAAACCGGAGAGGGTGCGTTGGAAACTTCGACCGCAGGCTGTGTTATATTTCATTTTTTTGTTGCTGTTACTTTCACCATTTCTACCAACTTAACCCTTTACCTAACGTAACGGCCAAAACCGGCCAGCGCTATTTTCAAAAATCGCCAATTATTTTTCATTATTTTTTCATTTTTTTGTCTCAAAAACATAAGGTATGACCCCTCTTTGGAACGAGCTCGTCGAGCTCGTTCCAAAGAGGGGCCATAACCTATGTTTTTGAGACAAAAAATGAAAAAACGTAGTTATTCAAGTATTTTCTTTGCAAGTGTCGTCTGCTTTTTATGGTAGGTAAAGGGTTAACAGTGGTTTATTTGTGAAATAAATGCCTTAGTTCGAATTTTGTGAGGCGTGTTAAGGGCATATTTTAGTACTTATAAAAAGTGCGCCTGGCAAACATTTGATCTGGGCTGTATAAAAGCAAACAGACATGGAGATTGCCTTCATTTCCCAAGCCGTCTGTGTAACGATCGGTGGAAATTGGCACGAAATAAAGTTAGTAAATATTCCGTGATGATCACCACTCGAAATGGAGTTAGGATAAGGATGAAGGATGAATTAAATGTATCTATAATGGGGACTATTTAGAACCCACCTCTACTGCGATTAATCGAGTGAGTTGTTACAGGGTAGTTGTAGACAAATCAAATGATTGTTAATGTTGCAGACTGTTGGCAGCTCCTCTGGGTGTGCCAGTACTAATAGTTTTTCCTATCTGTAATCATAAGGGGCGAGGGATTGAAATATATTGGTAATTTCTATAAGTTATAAGCTGTGCGTTTCTTCATTGAGGTTAAGGTTTCCTTTTCAATATATGTTAATAGCACGAAAACGCTTCAAGTGTTACTTCAAGTTTGCCAATCTTTAAAAAGAAATATTTTCTCTCTTTCTCTCTCTCTCTCTTTCTCTCTCTCTCTCCCCTTCTCTCCATTATTTCCCTAGGCATCCCAGCAATGAAGTAACCTGGGATAGATTTCTGCCTCTCCGACCTTATCTTCATAGGATGATTCGGCGCAATTTGGGAGACGGGGTTGGTGCCGGTTGTTTGTCAAGTAGTCCCGTTTCTGCGGACATTAACACAGTTAACTAATTTACATGCTATGTTGAGGGCCTATATAAGTAATGAAATTTTATTTATTTTGAAAATTCTCACCTCTGATATTCCTTCAGTTCAAATTAAATATACACAAAATGTACATCAAAATGAAGGTTGGGATGTATAGAACACGAAACACGTGTTTAATCAACTCATAGAGTCAACTGTAGGCAACACTGGTTCCTGGAAGTCTGCAGACTTCCAGGAACCAGTGGTGCCTACAGTCGACTCTTTGAGTTGATCACATATGCGTTTCGTTTTCTATACATCCCAACCTTCATTTTGATGTATAAGTTGTGTATATTTACTCTGAATTTAAGGAATATGAGAGGTGAGAGTTTCAAAATAAACAAAATTCCATTACTTATACAGGCCCTTAAACGAGGTAAAGCCATCTAAAACATTTGATTCAATAATAGTAATGACACTACATTACAACTGGAGAGAAACAGTTCGGACGTCTTGTCACATTGAAGCTATTTTTCTGAATGACAACAAAGGGAGATTATCCGTCAGTGAGCAAATCCAGGGAGATATTATGTACAGTTGCCACGAAACATCAACCCAAAAGAAGCACATCCACATACTTCAGGAGGCCCTCCATGATTTTACAACACTCATCCTACTCATCCAAACAGACGGGAGGTCTTGATGTCGCAAACGGGTGGACATACAAATCATCGACAAACAACGGATTATTTACAAGACGTCATTGCAGTACTGGTAAGCTTTTCACAAAGGTGTTGGGAAATAACATCACTCATCTCTTAACAGGTACAGAAACAAACTGTGCAATCAGGCATGGATAATCGCAAAACCTAATACCCCTGAAGGAAGAACAACCAAGAAGACGAGTAAATGTCGGCAAATTTATCAACTGCAGCAAAACAATGGAGCTGAAATCACCTCCCTGCCAACACTATCCAGTTACAAAAACCGCCGACAGTTATAATTAATGCTGAGCCGTGAAAAGCGCACGTTACAACCGTTACTTATTCCCTGTTCCTAAATCGACATTCGTTATCAACCGATTTTATCGGCTGATAACGAAAGTCGAATAACGAACTGGTCTTAAGGACAACCGCTACTTATTCCCAGTTCCTTATGCGACATTCGTTATCGACCGATTTTATCGGTTCATAACGAACGTCAAATAAGGAACTTGGAATAAGTAACGGTTGTTAAATTCCCCGTGTATAGACATTAGTGACAAAAATGAGTTGCGTTGTGTACTATTTTTGGGTAGATAATGAAGAATCCTCCTAATGTAGGGTGCAGCGCGAGCTGACTTCCAGGAGGAAACTTCCTACATTTGTCGAATGTCCATTTATCTGATGAGTGGACTCTGTTGAGAAAGCAACAAAGGTCTTTTCTTAAATGGTACCACTCATCAAAAATGTTGACCGTCAAACGAGAAGTTTATACTGGATAGTTAATACTACTTATAAAATATTGCACTATGTGTGAAATAAAGTGGGAGAATCAAGGGGGATCCACTAAAAAATTGCAAGACGTGACGTCCTATTTTTTATTCGGCTCCTTTTTACACCCACCCACCCACCCACTACGTGCAAATTTTCTACTACCGTTCTCAGACACCCACCCCCACTCTCCCATTAAAATCCAAAATAAGCTTATAAACTTAGTAGACACAGCTGTCTTTAGGGAGTTTTCATAATGTTCTTAACCCTTTACCCAACGTAACGTCAAAACCGGCTAGCGCTATTCTCAAAAATCGTCAATTAATTTTTATTTTTTCATTTTTTGTCTCAAAAACATAGGTTATGACCCCTCATTGGAACGAGCTCGACGAACTCGTTCCAATGAGGGGGTCATAACCTATGTTTTTGAGACCAAAAATGAAAAGAATTAGTTATTCAATCATTTTTTAGCAAGTGTCGTCTGCTTTTCATGTTAGGTAAAGGGTTAAACTGGTACCACCAATTTAAACCTCTGTGGGCTGCTGTGGGCCCCAATCTACAAATGACAAGCTGTTCATTATCAGGCTTGGCCAGAGCAGGTGTACATATACGGGAATAAATTTTCATTTGAATTGTTCCCAAAATATTGTCTGCACATTTTCTACATTTCGAACAAGACACCCACCCCCTACTAACGTGTGACATTTTCCCAGATTAAGCCCAATATTCTCACATATAAAGCCTTCTGATGTTGTATTTATGTTAAAAGTGTGATGTATAACATCATCTTTAAGGTTTGAAACACAAATGATGGTATATATTAGCTGATATATTGATATATTTTTAAAAAAAGCAAAAAATTGCACAAGTTGGAAATGCACATTTTTGGCGCACTCCAGAGACCCACCCACCCCCACGTCACGTCTTGCAAATTTTTGGTGGCCTCCCCCTGGGAGAATGGTTTAAAATTTTTAAAACAGTTTGTTTAAAAGAACTGCTGCTGTAAGTAAAATGGATCTGTAGACCGACTTGTTAAGAGAGGAAAAGATAAAAATGGTACTTCTAGGCAAAAGACCAACCAGATAAAGAGCTTCTTCAAAAGCAAAATGCGATTCCATGTTTACATAAGTTAAGGATACAGTATCAAAGTTTGAAGATGATCACTGGCATTATTAGTTACACGTTGTTTCAGCAGGGTGTACGGGATTGTACTACACTTCTGACATCCGTATTTCCTGAGGCTGAAAGACCAAGGAAATACGAATCTCCGATGGTAGTACAGCCCCGTACACTCTGCTCAAACATTGTGTGACGAATTTATCACCACGCCCCTGCAGTGTGTCGAGTTTTGTTTTATTATATAATCCCCATACGGTATTCCATTGACGGAAACCTTGAAAAAAGCAATAATTAGAGAAACTGAAAGAAACATATCTTTCTTCATTATTCAACAAGAACGATTTGGAGTTATTTCCCTTCGTTTGAACTCAAACATTTTGGAGGTCGTTTGGAAATAGCGCGCCGTTTAATTATTGTGGGACACAACCTGACTTAACAAGTGTTTTATTCGATGCAATGGTGTGTTGTGTGTCTTGGAGAATTGGGGACACCATATTCAAACTTGTACGTGTGTTTTAATAAGTTTCCCCGAAGAGACAATTTAAATACCAAGATAGGTTGCATCTTTCTCGAAACCACAACCGATCTGTAGTGTAGAAACACCACAACAGAACCCCCCTTCTCGACAGTAAAATCGGACATAAGGTGTATCTACACGTTTTATTTCAAGTTTCGGAATATTTTCATGAAAACAATATTGTTCTCATTTTGTTTGTGAGTCTGAATGTTTATTATTACTGACGAAAATGTTTGAGGCGATGGGTGAAAGGGAAATCTTGGAAATGCACAATCGAATGTCTGTACACCTCTTTTAGCTGTCACGTAATTTTCGCACATACCCCGCTCAACTTCGTACATCCCATTGGAGTTAAATCTACCACTCTTGATGCATTGTTTAATGACCAATCAGGTAGAGATGGACAATATACCGAAAAACCGAACCGATACCGATATCATGGGGACACCGGAAAACCGAACCGACCCAATCTTTGAATACCGAAACCAATGGTATTATCAATTTTCCCTGTGCATTCGCTATTTATAAGGCCTTGATGAGGACTGATAGCAGTTGAAGTGTTCATTTTCATGAAAGAAGTGACTGATTTTATTTTTCAGTTTTGTTAAGCCTTAAGGGCCTGGGCAGTTGTACTAAATTATCAATAGTCTACGACCTGTACATGTCCAGTTGCTTAGCAGTGATTTCTAGCCAAGTCTTGGCTGCCTTAACAGGCAGCCAAGACTTGGCTAGAAATCACTGACCAGATAATTTTACTACTGTCATCAGGCCCACCTAAAGATGTCATCTTCAGGACACACATTCTATGATTACAGATGCCTTAAGTGGAGCTTGAAAGGCTAAGGCGTTTTTAGAACAAATCACCAAATTACTGTAGATACGATCTGTGTTGACAAAAGAATGACAATGCTGAGCCCATTAACAGTGGCATGTGTAGCACTGTGATAGAATGACACAAGAACAACTTATTCTGTATTTTTCTGACATGGATTCCCCTTCGATACTATCAGCGAATCTGAAGTCACATACCGAATACCGAACCGATATCGTGGTATGCCCACACAAAAATACCGAAACCGATACCGAACTCAAAATTCCAATACCGCCCATCTCTCGCACATACCCCGCTCAACTTCGTACATCCCATTGGAGTTAAATCTCCCACTCTTGATGCATTGTTTAATGACCAATCAGGACGCTTGATGCATTGTTTAATGACCAATCAGGACGCTTGTATAATTTTAAAAGGGTATTAAAACAAGACAACTTATCCTGAAGGTAGTGTAAAACCTACAAACAAAGACTGAAACAAAGGAAAGTTTGTGCGAAGAAAACTTCTCAATGACAATAGAAGATACGGATAAAAAGTTGGAGGCTTACATCAATAAACACATTATTTAACGAACTAAACTGAGATTCTAAAAAGCAACAAAGAGTGGGTAAACAAAAGTAATCAATTTTTTCATGCGAAACATGAATATGATATTTTCCAGGCATGGATTCTTAGGTTACACAAGAGTGAGAGACTAAATTCAGAGAACTTAGACTAGAAAGTGAGGCATATAAGCAGTTTCTCATACAAGAAACCTATTGCATGTATTAGTACAACAAAATTTCAATATCTGTGCATGCCATTATAAGTTATATCCGTCAACATGTATGGTATACGGAGACTTAATACCCGGATGTCGGTTTTTAAACACCGAGCAGCAATCGAGGTGTTTACATGATGCATCCAGGTATTAAATATCCATTTACCATACATGTTGGTGGAGATAACGTTTTTGTCCCGTTTGAACACATAATACAACTTAGCGGAAATAAATTTGTGGACGCATTTCTCAGCTCCACAATTGTTTGGACCAAATTCGTGATAATAATTTTGTTTTTATAATCGCAGAAGACAACAGACAAAGTTACATCCCTTGGGTCGTTAATGAAACGAGTAAACAGTATGTTGTTGACATGTCGTCCCTCAATTTTTTTTTTTTTTTTTTGTTTATTAGTGTTTAACGACACATTAGTTTAAACAATATTTATTGAATAACTGATCACAAGAACAATTAACAAGAAAGATATGAGCAACACAAGATACAGTAGTATACACGAAACAAGTGAAGACTAGATGAATGTTTACTGTGTAAGAGAGGGATTCGACAGAAAGCTTGAAGCTTATGTAAGTCGTCTCCCTGACAAAATATAAAAAATACTCCTGCAGGTGATGCATGTCCGTGGAGAAGCTCACACATCGCGGCCAGGAGGCTGAGACTCTCACTCTATTGGATATAAAAATAGCTTAGTTCCTGTGGTTGTAGATCAGTACAAGTACGTGTGCACAATCAGTCCCAATCACCAAGACCCAGTCCCAGAATTAGCGCGACACAATATGGTTGGAGAGATCAATAGCATTCAGGTACGGAGTATAGAAAGCCTCAACCGCCAGGCAACGATGTGTGAGATTATTTAAACATCAAAATGAATTGGAAAGAAAAGGAAAAGAAGGCAGAACAGCAGCACTTATTAGGAGAAAAAAAAAATAGAAAAATAGAAACAGTTTGAATACATCATACATCGATCGAACACTCAAGAGTCAAGGAATCTTGCATTGGCAGCTTGTTTCGTTTTTTTATTTTGTAGAGTGTTCGGCGTGAATAATTGTTGGTAGTGTTGAACGATGAAATGCATGAAAACGTATTCGACCTTAGCCATTGGTCGCTCGGTCCTATTGTACCAGCTAAGCAGAAATTATTTCCCGCAGTGAACAATCACAGCTTCAGTATCTTGATTCCCACAAGAAGTGAGAATGACGGCATAGTATCGAGTTTCAAATCGTTGTTTATTTAATTATTAATGATTAAGGTCACTTTCCTGCAGCTATGGATAGTTGAGACTTGCGACCACATCAAAGAGGTAGAATCGAACTTAGCAAATCGTTGCCCATTTAAGAGGACTCACCCCAGGCATTGGTGACAGAGTCCCTTTTTTACAGTGAAACAGAACTTGTCTACCATAGGAAACAAGCACTGCTTCATTAAACGGGAAAGCAGAACTTGTTTACCACAATAGACAAGCACTGCCTCATTTCACGGGATCCCCACGGGTGTTCGACTCATTGGAAGCGCTTACTAGATAAAATAAAGTCATGAACCACTTCAAAGATACGACGGTTGTCGTCGTTATTCAAGAATTCTGAGCCAATCAGAAGTATGGATGTATCTACTGCAAATGGGAGTAAATTAAACGCTCACCACATTGACAGGAGGGACTGGGCAATAAGTGATTATCGTATAGGCGAGAATTAAGGCTACTACAATGCAACCGCAGTCTGCAATGGTATGTTTGGGCCCTGCGAGATTTCGCATTACTGTAGAACCTTGGGGGTCTTTGGTTTCCATCGTTCAGAAAAGTTTTAAAGTTAAGCAATGACGTGTTCTCGCGGACAGGTAAGGGTAAAGTATTCCACTGGTCAGTAACACTGGGGATAAAAGAGCGCTGATACAGTTGGGTTCGGCAAAAAGGAACTCGGTGGTTTTGACCAGATCGGAGACTAAGAGATGCATTCGAGAGGGAGATGATTGGGGGAACTTTGTTAAGAGATGTATGGGGGTGACATGTGATGATACATTTTAAAAAAACTTGATTAGTTTATGTTTACGTCGTCTGTCTTGCAGGGAGTCCCATCGTGTTTCCGAATATAACAAGGACTTGCTGGCACTTACTGTTGCACCCGTAATAATTCTTGCTGCTGCAATCTGTATTTTTCAAGTTCCGCGGCATTAGTAATAGTACAGTTATCCCAGACAGTATCTGCGTATTCCAGAAGAGGCCTAATAAAAGCAAAATATATTTTTTCTAGGACACTACGATCAAGATTAAATTTTTGCCTCCTCAATAAATCTAAGCGGGGCCAGGCTTTGGAGCAGATGTGGCCAATGTGGTCGTTCCATGTACATGTGCTATTCAGTACCACCCCTAAATGTTTATGTGCAGAAACTTCCAAAATCTGTGAGTCGCTAAAATATAAGGGTGGGTGGGGGTTGGGATTGTTTTTACGTGATACACACAAGCTTTCTGTTTTGGTGGGGTTGAACTCGACCAACCATGTTCTGGCCCAATGCTCGATTGTTGTCAGATTATGATTGATTATGGCCGAGGCTTGCTCAGGGTTCTCGATAATTAAGTATAAAGACGTGAAACATTAACAGCCAGGGTCAAATCAGGTCGGCGACAGTTTTACGGGTTGAGGAAGCCGGAGTACCCGGAAAGAACCACCGAGCAACGACGAGCAGCTGTCAGCTCTCCAACATCGTAACTCTGAACTCTGCATCGCGGCACAAGCAGGATTAGATTGGTTGAAGACATGCGCACCATCGACGTGCAGTACGCCTTAGTACACGGCGTCATCGTGCCCCCATGTAGGTAATCGGGGTTAAGTGATTTGTTCACGTGTTTTTGCCTAAATAATAAAATAATAAAACACAAAACGAAGACCAGGCGACACCTGCACAAACATGCTTGCATTTTCAACATAAATAAAAAGATATTCATTTTCTGCTCGAATCCATAGCTTATGAACCTCAATGGAACGAGCTCGTCGAGCTCGTTCCATTGGGGATTCGTAAGTGATGTTTTAGAAAATAAAATTGAAATGAATAAGGGTCAAAGCGGGGCTTTTGTTTTTGTCCAGAGGCGGTCGTGACTGAATTGTTTATTTACTTGGTTTTAATGACACATTCAACAGCCAAGGTCATATCGTGTCGGAGCCGTGATTATTCTTGGAGCAGGGCTTCCACTCTTATTTTCAATATAACGTTCTCAGAATGTGATAGAATTCGAAATTCTACGTCTAAACACTAGAATCCAGGCATGGCGTTCTTAAAAATGCAGGAGGGCTAAAAATCGCTCCCCTCGCATGGCCTAGGGAGCGATTAGCTCTCAAGCTTACAAAAGCTAGAAGAAGCAAAATGAGGTTTTAATATTAATGAATTCTGCCAAGTGGGCTTTTTACATTTTATTTGGTGCTGCTAAAAAGGTAGTCTCTGTGAGACGCCTACAATGCCGCCTCCCAGACCTCCGGGTCTCGACAAGGCCCGAAGGTGCGTGAGGGGCAGTGTAATGGTCTTACAGAGACCACTAACTTAGCAGAGATCTGAAAAGATGTGGGTTTTAGGAATAGGCGGTTATGGTAATCATTATTTTCTAAGGTAAGGAGCGCTAGTTTTTACACGCCTTATTTTTTTAAGGCGAGCAGTAGGCAAGCGAATAAATCGCTTTCCGGAAATGCAAGGCCTTAGAAGCCCACTTTCCACTGATAGGAGCTGTGATTAGACAATTAAGTCTTTAATCTAATTTTTTGCAGATAAAAAGCTCTCGTTCCCGTTTACGACACAGGATGTTGGATAATAACAATATTGTTACTGATATAGAATTCAGTTCCTACCACACACAAAGTGGCGACTCCTGAATTCTGGGGGTGAGGGCGCAGCATTTCAATCGTAGGCTATGATGCGAAGCATCATTCGACACGCGTAGTGAATTGTTGATGTGAGCACGAACCAGGGCATTCCACTCCATCCGTGAGAAAGCTCTCCGTGGAAAATTTTGGAAAATGGAAGTTCAGTTTTGCCTTTCGGTGGCTCCTTTGCACAATGCTTTCCAGCCAAAATATTTCCACAGTTTTACCCAGACTCGATCAAGTTTTAAAAATGAAAGTGTCAATGACACTGTAGCTTAGCTTGACTGTGTGTAGTGTCTGATGAAAAGGATAATATTTAATGTTTATGAAAGGATTATGAAATAAGATGTGATAATTGATTATGAAAACTTCTCTTCCCTATTTGCTATGTTTTCAAATAGAATAATTTGAGATGCAGACTATACTAAAGAACCGAGGCCTGGGTTATTGCGGCCCTCACAGTTAACGTATGTCAACCAAAGTTACTAAGTCACGGTAAAATCATTCCGAAACGAGTCATCCTACCAAGTTACAATTAAATCCCTTCATAAATATAACTGTAGACTTTGCTAAAGCAATCTTGGTCATGGTTGACCGACCATGACCAAAATACGATAGTCTCATCTAGATATCATACCAAGTTATCCCACCAGGTTACAAAGAAATCCCTTTATAAAAACAACCTGTAGACAGTGCTAAAGGAATCCAGGTCACGTGACCAGGCGGAGGTAATGGATGACCGATCGTCAACAAAATAGAATAGTCTCATCTTGACCTCATACCGAGTTATTCTTCTATATTACAAATGGAATCGCTTTATAAATGTGCCTTGTAGACTGTGCTAAACAAATCTAGGTCATGTGCCTGTGCGGCCATCCAGTGACGGTGCTAGAGTCACAAGAGTGAGGGGGTACAGTTGGGGATTGTGCAGCGCCGAGCCTGGGTGGGTTTCGGGGGGGGGGGGGGGGGGTCCTCTCCCTAAGTTGAGAAAACTTTTAACTGTTTTGCAACAAAATCATGTGAATATGGATATCATCGGAACCGGCTGAAAAGGCTCCAATGATATTCATATTTGCATGATTTCATTGAGTTATACCCTTGAGAATTTTTCTAAAATATTAAATTTCATTTATTTTTTAAAACTGCTGTAGGCTGAATTCCAAACGGATGCCTTGCACGCTCTCGATTCTAGCATTCGCCGAATACTTTTAAGCACTATGTTTCAGTCCGTTTAAACGCGGCATGCCGTGTTGCAGTTTGGACCCTCGACTCTTGTTTTTTGTTTGCAGCTAGCGTATGTGTAGGGGACGGGGGTCGGGGTCGGGGAAAACATAACTTCAAAACTTCTCTGATTTAGTGCACTTGGGAATATGGGATTAAGCATACCGACCATTACACCGCAACGTTCAATACAACAAAAATTACAAGAGGCCCCAATGGGCCTGAGGCGCTCACCTGACATGGTAGCTTAAATATCAACCCAGAAAATTGATTTCAACAAGTTCCACCTGCTCCTCCTAAGAAAAGCTTATACCAAATATCCAAAGATTCTAACCAGTGGATCTAAAAAAAGAGATTTTTAAAGAATATTGCTCATATTGAACTAAGTTATAATTCGGGCTCCCACAGGGAGCCCATATATGAACCCAGGGACTTGGCTTTAACATACTTGAATCTCACCCCTAAGGATGCTGCACACCAAATATCAAAACATTCCGACTGCTGGATCTGAAGAAGAAGATTTTTAAAGAAAATTCATCATTTTGAAATAAGTTACAATTCGTGCTCCCACAGTGACGTGAGTCCAAATATGGACCTAGGGATATGGCTTGAACAAACTTGAATCTCACCTCCTGAGGGTGCTGCATACCAAATATCAAAACATTTCGACTGGCGACTGCTGGATCTGAAGAAGATTTTTAAAGAAAATTCCTCATTTTGAACTAAGTTACAATTCAAGCTCCCACAGTGAGTCGAAATATGGACCTAGGGACATGGCTTGAACAAACTTGAATCTCACCCCCCCCCCCCCCCCCCCCTAAGGATGCTGCATATCAAATATCAAAACATTCCGACTGCTGGATCTGAAGAAGATTTTTAAAGGAAATTCCTCATTTTTAACTAAGTTATAATTCGGGCTACCACAGTGAGCCCAAATATGAACCCAGGGACTTGGCTTGAACAAACTTGAATCCCCCCCCCCCCCCAAGCATGGCGCATACCCAGTATCAAAAGATTCTGCCTGCTGGATCTTGAGAAGAAGATTTTCAAAGAAATTTGCCTGAAATGCACTAAGTTCAAATTTGGGCTCCTATACTGAGCTCAAATATAAACCCAGGGGGCCGATTTGAACAAACTTGAATCAGAGCCACCCCACAATATTGCATACCAAATATCAAAAGATTCAGCCTGATGGATCTGGAGAAGAAGATTTTTTAAGAAATCTGCCTGAAATGCACTAAGTTCGAATTCGGGCTTCTAGAGTGAGTCCAAATATGAATCCAGGGAGACGATTTGAACAAACTTGAATCAGATCCACCCACAATGTTGCATACCAAATATCAAAAGATTCAGCCTGATGGATCTGGAGAAGAGGATTTTTTAAGAAATTTGCCTGAAATGCACTAAGTTCGAATTCGGGCTTCTATACTGAGCCCAAATACGAACCCAGGGGGCCGATTTGAACAAACCTGAATCAGATCCACCCTACAATGTTGCAAACCAAATATCAAAAGATTCTGCCTGCTGGATCTGGAGAAGATTTTTTAATCTTTTTCCCATTGCCTACAGTGTTAAAAAGTGCTGACTCAGCACTTTTTCAAAGTCCTGAAAAATGTACCTTGTGATCAAACCGATAGGGATTTTTTTCAACCAATCTATTCTACTGGATAAAAGTAAGCTTTATACAAAATAAGAATTCTCTGTGCAGTGTAGTTTTGGAGATATGGCAGTTTTAAGGTTTTTCCTATTTTTAGCTCCCGAGGTTCCCAATTTTTTTTTACAGCAATCAACTACTTACGACCCATTATCATCTCATATGAAATTTTGTTCAAATCAACCTGACGGTTCTGAAAAATAGAAATTTTAGGCGTGGCCAAAATTTTTGCCCCTCCCATAACGAAGGCAAATAATGCCCGACAAACTTCTCTTGAACAACCTTGATTCTAAACCTCAAAAGGACTCTGAAACCACATATCAAGTCTCTGCTACTGGTGGTTCATGAGATGAAGATTTTCAAAAAATTTGGCCATTTTTCCCCACACCTTTGATCAATATGAGCCGAAACCTAATTTGGATAAAAATCAAAATGCCCCTATATTACCACTACTTACATGAAATTTAATTAAAATGTGGCCAGTGGTTTAGGAGAAAGAGGCTCAAACACCACCTTCACGCAGGAAAACGGACGACGAACGGAGAGTGATAAGAAAAGCTCACCCTGACTTTCAGTCAGGTGAGCTAAAAATGACAGTATTGTTTTACTACGCGGAGGGGTAAGTACCCCCATATACCCCTCCATGGCGCCGCCATTGCGGCCATCACGGTTGACCGATCACGGCCAAAATAGGACCTTCTCATCTAGTCATTATACTCAGTCATTCTACAAATTTGCAATGAAATCCCTTCATAAATGCAAGCTGTAGACTGTGTTAAGAAATCTAGGTAATGTGCCCCTGCGGCCGTCACGGTTGACTGAACCCCACCAAAATAGGACGTTCTCTTCCAGACATTATACAGAGTCATCCTGCGAAGTAACAATAAAATCCCTTCACAAATACGACCTGTACACTCTGCTGAAGGTTTTCGGGTCCGCGCAGCCGTCACGGTTGACCGATGGCGACCAAAAGGGGACGTTCTCATCTTGACCTTATACGGAGTCATCCTAGCAAGTTACAGTGAAATCCCTTCATAAATACGACATGTGGGTTATGCTAAAGGTTTTCGGGTTTCTGGCTCGCGTAGACGTCACGGTTGACCGATCGCGAGCAAAAGGGGACGTTCTCATCTAGACATGACTTCGAGCCTGCAAATGAAATTTCGTGGTGATCGGACCTGAACTACGGGGTACAGCTTGTGCTAAAGAAAATGCAACAGACTCACCAACTCCCAGACTTCCGCAAGCATGATGACAATAGCTTATCTTGACTTTGTCAAGTTAAGCTAGAAATGAAAGTGTTAATGACACTGTAGCTCAGCTTGTGCGAGACACGTACATGTAAAGTACGTCACACAACAATGACACACATCTAGGTAATAATAACCTGATAACAAAAGTACATGAAAGTATAGTAAAGGTATAAAATACTGACCGCAGCCTGTAACAAATGTACAGGTAAAGTAATTTGCATAATTTATGCACGAGAAAAAAACCCCGTATTACATGTGACTGGCGAGATCGTGCGTTAGCTGTTGCTATTTATTTTGGTGTTATTCTTCCCCAAGACTTGAAACAGCATGGCAGGCGTAATGGAAACAAGGAAGGCGAAGAAGCATCACATGACCCTTTTCCTGAGGGTTACTCAAAGGTTGAGCATAGCATATACATTTTAATCACAGGTACTCGGCACAAGCTGTGAAATCGAAAGAAAATTGATATTTGATAGCATTTTTGAATCGATGAATGACGTGGCCCCATAATGGTATATATATAAATATTAACAAGGTACACAACTCGCTTTTCGAAAACGATAGCACTCATCTTCGTCCCCCCCCCCCCACCCCCCGCTCAAATTTGGTTCACCTAACGTATCCAGCAGTCCCCAGTGTCAGTAGAAGGGGGAATGAATAAGCTTTATAGTCGTGTATTACACGACCGTTGGGTATTCTTGGGTTGGTCATGATAACTGGGAGAAGTCGCAGAAAAGGCCGAAAAGCATTTCGATTTATTATTTACTGGTGTTTAAGGTCACATATTTCTGCACAATGGCTGATCATGACCACGACAGTTTTACGGGTGGAGGAAGCCGGAGTACCCGGAGAGAACCACCGAGCAACGGCGAGCAACTGTCAGCTCCCCAACATACTAACTCCACACAAGCAGGGTTAGCATTGGTTGAAGACAGGTGCACCATCGACGTGCAGTACGCCTTAGTACACAGCGTCACCGTGCCCCCACGTGGGCAATGGGGATGAAGTGTCTTGCCCAAGGACACAACGCGGTTGCCGCAGGTGGGATTCGAACCGAGGACCTCTCGGCTTGCAGCCTGCATCTCTACCAAAAGAGCCACCGCGCCCCCATTTAGTCGGACAAGATAGTGTACAGTGGAAAGTGGGTTATGAGCGACAATTATCCAGTTTATTATAAATAATTTGAGGCCCCATTGTCTATGAGGGTGGGGGGGTGGGGGGCAGATTCAAACATTAACCTTTATCAATTACTAATCTCGGATCCTCATTTATTCATTTCTACCGAACACATTTACCGTGTGTGCACTTTTTAGCTGTCACTTCAAATCTAATGAAGTTTTTTCGCGTCCATAGATACGGCGAATTTTCCTCATTCTCCCATTGGCTTGTTTTAAATAGTAGCCAATGGGACGTTTTTGTGAACATCTTAGCTTCTTTGGCCGCCGTTGTCTTCGTGAGTTTCCAAAAAACCTTTGAAAATGTATAAACGGCAAATGTGATTGTCAGAAATGTTTAAATGTGGATCCGAGATTAGGAATTCACGAGATCGTGCGTTAGCTGTTGCTATTTATTTTGGTGTAAATCCCCTTTAAGACTTAAAACAGCATGACTGGTGTAATGAAAACATGGAAGGCTGAGAAGCGTCACATGACCCTTTTCCTATGGGTTACCACCATAATATACAGCGTAACCTACTAACGGGTTACAATATAGGCACTTTAATTCCAGACCTGAAGACGTGGTCGGAAACACCACGCATTTAAATTGATGTATAATTCTTCGACTTCACATAACAATGATAACATGTAGTGTTATTTTAATTTCGTGGCATAGGTCCTTCCGTGAAGAAAGCGTACAAGATATATAATGTCATGATTAAACTAGGGAAAAATGTCCAAGGAAAACCAAAAGCCCGACGTGTGGAATCTGAGCTTGTATATCCGGCGTTAAACATGAATCTTCCGCAGACAAACAGTATCACTACCACTGGTATCACCTTGAGAGTTGCTCCTTCCAAGTAAGTACACATTATTAGTTGTTGTGTGAGGGAAATAATGAGCTGTTCAAATGTGTTCCGGAGAATGTTATTGTATACTGTTACATACTGTTCGCCACCGCCTCTCACAGGATCAATAGCAGCTGTAGAAAACCGAGCGTTGCCGACTTGACGTAGAAATATCCAGACTGGGATCATACTGAAGACATTCCATCGCAATGTATATACAATTTTATCCAGTGCTGTAAGCTTTCTGTCAACGCCTTCGGTCGGATCCGGCAGCATATAATACAAAATACTTGCGAAGACGACTCCTGATGAAACGGACACACAAATATTTCTTCTGACGTTCCATTTTTGCTGTTCGGATGAAGTTTTGGGTTTGTTTGCGTCAAACGCCATTTTTATTGAAAGCAGCCTGGTTTGACCCCGGGTTGTCTCGTTTTATTGACAGTGTTGTCAAGCACGCGAAAGAAACGTTCACTGCGCAATATAGCAAACACCTCCGTGACTGTCATTCCAGATCAACGAGCAAGGCAAGTAGGTCAAATTTCCAAATTAACACGGTGTTGAAAACTTCGCCAATTGGCGGTAATGTTGGTAAATGATAGATGATTTTTTTTATTATTCGACAATGTGGTGTGTTTACGATTTGAAACGATACAATACAGTACGTGGAGAGTGTATTATTACTAAATCACCCGCAGAGTGGAGATTCCACCCAAGCAATAATTGCAAATTTGTTGCATATCATAACCAGTACAAGCAAAGTTTCAGTCAATGGACCTCCGGGTTAAACCCGGAGGTCCATTGGCTGAAACACTGCTTGTGTTTTTTGTCGATATGTACAAAATTTGAAAGTTATAGCTTGGGTGACAACTCCACTCCGCGGGTGATTTAGTTATAATCCACTCTCCACGTACTGTACATTCACTCAAACAACTTCTCCCTTTTATGCAAGTTTCGTTATAGTTCATCCGAGCCGCGGTCATACGGTGACTCATTGACCGGAGAATTGAACTTGAGATTGAAAGGTCGACGACGGTCAGATACTTCTGCGTTGTGTGCGCAAATCACTTCATCCGCACCAGAGTGTGGAGGCACTCTGGTGTTCTCTACTAAGGCATTAGTATGTCGGTGGTCAAGTCGCCTTACTGTGCTGCCAAAACCAGACAATACATTATGCCCCTATTGGAAACATGCCATTGGAAAAATTTGCGTCATGGAGGCTGCGATTGCGAATTTTTTTTTGATTTGAAAAACATGCAAAAACAAAATTGATGAAAAAACTGGAGTTTCTAAAGGTAAAAGGTCAAGAACTTGAACGTTAAACCTCAAGAAACCGTTAGAAGCATTTGTCTTTTAGGTACATTCAAAGCTTTGATGTTCTGAACTTTTGAACCGTCAGTGTAATAATCAAGACCGGTCTTGATTATTTCACTGACGGTTCAAAAGTTCAGAACATCAAAGCTTTGAATGTACCTAAAAGAGGATCGTCTTCGTTGTTTATTTGAAGTAGGTGAGCTGGCTTGAACTTCATTTTAACGACTTTAAAGAAGGTGGGGGGGGGGGGGGGGGGGGGGTCATCTACAGTACGTGGAAAGTGGATTGCTACTAAACTACCCAAAGTACCACTTTCAAATTCTGTACATATGGACAAAAAACACAAGCAATGTTTCAGCCAATGGACTTTCGGGTTTAACCAGGAGGTCCATTTGGCTGGAATTTTGCTTGTGCTTGTTACGCACTGCAACAAATTTGCAATTATTACTCGGTTGGAATCTCCACTCTGCGGGTGATTTAATAATACACTCCCCTCTCTCTCGATTATTATCGATTATTTGTGAGGATTAATCGATTCCTAAATTCAAAAATAGTGACAGCCCTAACTACAAGTAAGTTTTAAAACAAACGGTCACACGGAATCATGTTCATGCCGTCCCTGTAGTGTCTATTAGACTGTTCTTAAAACAGATCGCAAGGCACTTCACACCGATTGTGCACATGGGGGCACGATGACACCGTGTACTAAGGCGTACTGCACGTCGATGGTACGCGTGTCTTAAACCAATCTAACCCTGCCTGTGCTGCAGCGCGGAGTTACGATGTTGGGGAGCTGACAGCTACTCGTCGTTGCTCGGTGGTTCTCTCCGGGTACACCGGCTTCCTCCACCCGTAAAACTGTCACGGTCATGATTTGCCATTGTGCATAAGTATGTGACCATAAACACCAATAAATAAATGTAACATGTCATTTGCCTTTGAATTAAGAGATTTTGTAAGGCAGGAAATTTAAATGTAATGTACTACTGGTGCCCTGTACTATGTGGTCATAAGGCCTCAGAAATCTATCGGTCATGACAACTCATTTCAGGGCAGCGGTTGTGCATTAAATTTTTGTTTGAGTGGGAACTGAGACTGCGTAGTGGGTTAAGAACTGGGAAATATCATGTTTAACCCTTTACCCAACGTAACGGCCAAAACCGGCCAGCGCTATTCCCAAAAATCGCCTATTAATTTCAATTTTTTTTTCATTTTTTGTCTCAAAAACATAGGTTATGACCCCTCATTGGAACGAGCTCGTCGAGCTCGTTCCAATGAGGGGTCATAACCTATGTTTTTGAGACAAAAAATGAAAAAAAATAGTTATTCAAGAATTTTTTTTGCAAGTGTCGTCTTCTTTTCATGTTAGGTAAAGGGTTAAACGCCATTGGAATAGGATCCCATAAATGGTCCCTGTACATAGATACCCAAAAGAATGCCCGCCAAGTGTCCCAGCATTTTGTACTACGGTACTATCACACATCGCATCCTTAGGTTCGTTTAAAGATTTAGCTCAATATACCTAAATACAAAAAAATAGGCCAATGAAATCGTCAGATGTATACCCACCCGTACGCGCAGCTCATTGAAAGCTGTATAACGGAGGGCCACCACGGATGCCGACATTATGTACACCGTACATGGTATGGGTACATATAGAAATGGATCGGAGGAGTGTCTAATTTGATGGATAAAGGGTTAATATCTCCGGATCAAATTACCAGATTTACATAAAAAACTATCCGGCACAGCACATCAGTAACCTGAATACATATATAAAGTAACATGACAATCGGATTGATATTTTTAGAGTTATCTCATGCCAAAGGGATTGGAGAAATTTTCAATTTGAAGGATAAAGGGTTAATATCTCAGGATCAAATTATCAGATGTACACCAAAAACTATACAGCTCGGCACATCAGTAACCTGAACACAAATGTAAAGTAACTTGACAATCCAAGCAATATTTTTCAAGTTATCGAATGCCAAAGGGATTGGAGGAATTTTCAATTGGAAGGATGAAGGGTTAATATCTCAGGATCAAAATAACAGATTTACACCAAAAACTATACAGCTCGGCACAACAGTAACCTGAACATAAATATAAAGTAACCTGACAATCCAAGCAATATTTTTCAAGTTATCGAATGCCAAAGGGATTGGAGGAATTTTCAATTTGAAGGATAAAGGGTTAATATCTCGGAATCAAATCAACAGATTTACATCAAAAACTATACAGCTCGGCACATCAGTAACCTGCACACAAATATAAAGTAACTTGATAATCCAAGCAATATTTTTCAAGTTATCGAATGCCAAAGGAATTGGAGGAATTTTCAATTTGAAGGATAAAGGGTTAATATCCCAGGATCAAAATAACAGATTTACACCAAAAACTATACAGCTCGGCACAACAGTAACCTGAACACAAATATAAAGTAACTTGATAATCCAAGCAATATTTTTCAAGTTATCGAATGCCAAAGGGATTGGAGGAATTTTCAATTTGAAGGATAAAGGGTTAATATCTCAGGAGCAAAATAACAGATTTACACCAAAAACCACATAGCTCGACACAACAGTAACCTGAACACAAATATAAAGTAACTTGACAATCCAAGCAATATTCTTCAAGTTATCGAATGCCAAAGGGATTGGAGGAATTTTCAATTTGAAGGATAAAGGGTTAATATCTCGGGATCATATCATCAGATTTACATCAAAAACTATACAGCTCGTCAAATCAGTAACCTGAACACAAATATAAAGTAACTAGACAATCCAAGCAATATTTTTCAAGTTATTGAATGCCAAAGGGATTGGAGGAATTTTCAATTTGAAGGATAAAGGGGTAAAATTTCAGGACCAAATTATCAGATTTACACCAACAAGAGGCCCCAGGGGGCCTTAGGCACTCACCAAATGTTCCATACTGTTAAGACACAAATTTTATCAAAAGCTATTCCTAAGGTTCTGCAGAGTAAATCTGTACTCTCTGTGGAGCTAAAACATCAACAGGACTGAATGGGACAATGCTGCTGATCAAATATCAAAAGATTCTGCATGATGGTTCTGAAGAAGAATTTTAAAGAATGTTCCTTGAATTGCACAAAGTAAACATTCACGCCCCCATAGTGAGCCCCAATATTGATCAAAAGACTCAATTTTAACAAACGTGAATCCAACCCATACCAAAATGCTGCATACCAAATATCTAAAGGTTCTGCCCACTGGTTCTGGTGAGGAAGATTGTTAAAGATTTTTTCTTAAATTGCACTAAGTAAAAATTCACACCCCCATAGTGATCCCCAATATTGAATGGGGGATTCAATTTGAACAAACTTGAATCAGACCCATACCAAGATGCTGTATACCAAATATCAAAAGATTCTGCCCATCGGTTCTGGAGAAGAAGATTTTTAAAGACATTTTCTTAAATTGCTCTAGGTAAAATTCACACCCCTTTAGTGAGCCCCAATACTGATCGAAGGACTCAATTTGAACAAATTTGAATCAGACCCATACCAAGATGCTGTATACCAAATATCAAAAGATCCTGCCCATTGGTTCTGGAGAAGAAGATTTTTATATTTTTTTTCTTAAATTGCACTAAGTAAAAATTCAGGTCCCCATAGTGAGCCCTAAAATTGTTCAAGGGACTCCATTTGAACAAGCTTGAATCAGACCCATACCAAGATGCTGTATACCAAATATCAAAAGATTCTGCCCACTGGTTCTGGAGAAGATTTTTCCTTAAATTGCACTAAGGAAAAATCCATGCCCCTATATGGAGCCCTAATATTGATTAAGGGACTCGATTTGAACAGACTTGAATCAGACCCATACCAAGATGCTGCATACCAAATATCAAAAGATTCTGCCCATTGGTTCTGGAGAAGAAGATTTTTAAAGATTTTTTTCTTAAATTGCACTAAATAAAAATTTATGCCCCCATAGTGAGCCCCAATATTGGGTGAGGGGCTCGATTTGAACAAACTTGAATCAGACCCATACCAAGATGCTGCATAGCAAGTATCAAAGATTCTGCCCACTGGTTCTGGAGAAGAAGATTTTTTAATAATTTTTCTATAATTCATATGGTGCTATCAGAGTTATGCCACATACAGAGCCCCCAAGGGACGTGGCCATTTCATTTGAACAAACGTGAATTGCCATATACTAATGAACATCCACATGAAGTTTCGTGAAAATCGGACCAGTGGTTTCAAAGGAGAAGTCGTTTGAAAAATGTTCACGACGACGGACGGCAAGTGATAAGTTGAGCTTCTTTCGGTGAGCTAAAAATTCCTCATATTGACTAAGTTACAATTCGGGCTCCCACAGGGAGCGCAAATATGGATCCAGGGACTTGGCTTTAACAAACTTGAATCTCACCCCCTAAGGATGCTACACACCACATATCAAAACATTCCGACTGCTGGATCTGAAGAAGAAGATTTTTTAAGAAAATTCCTCATTTCGAACTAAGTTACAACTCAAGCTACCACAGTGAGCCCAAAGATGGACCTAGGGACATGGCTTGAACAAACATGAACCCCCCCCCCCCCCTCCCCTAAGGATGCTGCATACCGAATATCAAAACATTCCGACTGCTGGATCTGAAGAAGAAGATTTTTAAAGAAAATTCCTCATTTTGAACTAAGTTATCATTAGGGCTCCCACAGAGAGCTCAAATATGGACCTAGGGATATAGCTTGAACAAACTTGAATCTCATCCCCATAAGGATGCTGCATACCAAATATCAAAACATTCCGACTGCTGGATCTGAAGAAGAAGATTTTTAAAGAAAATTCCTTATTTTGAACTAAGTTATAATTCGGGCTACCCCAGTGTGACCAAATATGGACCCAGGGGTTTGGCTTGAACAAACTTGAATCTCACCCCTAAGCATGCTGCATACCCAACATCAAAACATTGTGCCTGCTGGATCTTGAGAAGAAGATTTTTAAAGAAATTTGTCTGAAATTTGAAAGTTCAAATTGGGCCCGTATACTGAGCCCAAATATGAACCCAGGGGGTCGATTTGAACAAACTGGAATCAGATCCACCCCACAATGTTACATGCCAAATATCAAAAGATTCTGCCTGCTGGATCTGGAGAAGACGATTTTTTAAGAAATTTGTCTGAAATGCACTAAGTTCGAATTCGAGCTTTTATAGTGAGCCCAAATATGAATCCAGGGAGCTGATTTGAACAAACTTGAATCAAATCCACCCCACATTGTTGCATACCAAATATCAAACGATTCTGCCTGCTGGATCTGGAGAAAAAGATTTTTTAAGAAATTTGCCTGAAATGCACTAAGTTCGAATCCGGGCTTCTATACTGAGCCCAAATGTGAATCCAGGGGGCCGATTTGAACAAACATGAATCAGATCCACCCCACAATGTTGCATACCAAACATCAAAAGATTCTGCCTGCTGGATCTGGAGAAGAAGATTTTTCAAGAAATTTGCCTGAAATCCACTGAGTTCGAATTCGGGCTTCTATACTGAGCCCAAATATGAATCCAGGGGGCCGATTTGAACAAACTTGAATCAGAGCCACCCCACAATGTTGCATACCAAATATCAAACGATTCTGCCAGCTGGATCTGGAGAAGAAGATTTTTTCAGAAATTTGCCTGAAATGCACTAAGTTCGAATCCGGGCTTCTATACTGAGCCCAAATGTAAATCCAGGGGGCCGATTTGAACAAACTTGAATCAGATCCACCCCACAATGCTGCATACCAAACATCAAAAGATTCTGCCTGCCGGATCTGGAGAAGAAACTTTTTTTAAGAAATTTGCCTGAAATGCACTAAGTTCGAATTTGGGCTTCTATAGTGAGCCCAAATATGAATCCAGGGGGCCGATTTGAACAAACTTGAACCGGACCCATAACAAGATGCTGCATACCAAGTATCAAAAGATTCTGCCCACTGGTTCTGGAGAAGAAGATTTTTTAATCATTTTTCTATAATTCGTACGGTGCTATCAGAGTTATGCCCCATACAGAGCCACCAAGGGACATGGTCATTTCATTTGAAAAAACAAGAATTGCCATATAGTAATGAATATCCACATGAAGTTTCGTGAAAATCGGACCAGTGGTTTCAGAGAAGTCGTTTGAAAAATGTTCACGACGACGGACAACGGACGGCAAGTGATAAGTTAAGCTCCCTTCGGTGAGCTCGGCGCATCAGTAACTTGAGCATAAATATAAAGTAACTTGACAATCCAAGCAATATTTTTCAAGTTATCGAATTCCAAAGAAATGGATACGGACGCCGGGCAGACGGACGGACGGACGGACGGACAAAGGATGGACGAACGACGGATGGCCACCCCGGATGCCTGCATTATGTGTACCATACATAGTATATGTACACATAATAATGGGCAAATGTCGACTTGGGAGCATAACTATACCAACTGCAATGCGAAAGCATTGAAGTTGGCACGTTTCAACTCCCAAGAAACGATATGTAATACAATTTCTGGTCCGTTCGCTCATCCTCAGGGGGCAGTAAATTATTGTAACAGTTGTCCTCAGGTCTTCACATTCATTCATTTTGTATACCATATATGAAAGCATTCTGGGTAGTGGATCTGAAGAGAAGATTTTTAAAGAAACTTCCTCATATTGCACTAAGTTAAAATTTGGGCTACCATAGCGAGCCCAAAAATATACCTAGGGGCCCGATTTGAACAAACTTGAATCTGACCCTCCTAAAGATGTTCTATACCAAACATGAAACTGGTGGATCTGAAGAAGAAGAGTTTTTAAAATTATCCCTATATTGAACTAAGTTAAAATTTGGGATCCCATAGGAAGCCCAAATATTAAACTAGGGACTTGGTTTGAACAACCTTGAATCTGACCCTCATAACAATGATGTAACCAAACATTAAAAGATTCTGACTGGCGGTTCTGAAGAAGATTTTTAAAGAATATTCCCAATATTGCCCTAAGTTAAAAATTCGGGCTCCTATATTGAGACCAAATATGAACCAATGGGCTTTATTTTAACAAACTTGTATCTGACCCCCTATGAATGCTGTATACCGAATATCAAAAGATTTTGACCATTCGTTCTGGAGAAAAGATTTTTATAAATTTTTGCAAATATGCTGACTCAACATTTTTCCGATGCCCTCTACAGAACACCATAACATTAACCGATGGCAATTTCTTTTACCATTCACTTCTACTAGTCCTAAGGATGCTTCTTACCGAATAACAGCTCTTTGTTCCATGTGGGTTGGGAAATATGGACGTTTGGAAATATTTCAATCTTTAGCTTCTAGAGTTCCCATGGGGATGCGGGAATTTTTTGTTTTGTTTTGCACGAGTCAGTCCTTATGACACAATAATACCACATAACAAATTTGGTTCAAATCGGACCATCGGTTCTGAAAATATAGATTTTGGGGCGGCGCCAAAAATATTACCCCTCCCACTACAAAGGCATATATTGCTTCACGAATTTCGTTTGAACAAACTTGATTCTGCACCTCAAAAGGAAGCTCTATAACGAATATATCAAATTACTGTACCCACTGGTTCATGAGAAGAAGATTTTAAAAATATTTTGGAGCATTTTCCCCCACCCCTCCCTATGTGGCTGGGAATGATGAGTTGAACAAACATGCAATGCCCATTTGGGATCATCACTCACACAAACGTTCACTTGAATTGGCCCAGTGGATTTGGTGATGTTGACGGACGGAGAGCGATGAGATTAGCTCAGCTTGACTTTGTCAACGTGAGCTAAAAAAATGTCGATGGTTGAGGCGCTTTTTTATATGTGATCAGTGAGTGTTCGAGCAATTGCATTGAAATTGTTTTTGTTTTTTTTATTAGGGTTTTAACAACACATTAACAGCCAGGGTCATATCATGTCGGTGACAGTTTTACAGGTGGAGGAAGCCGGAGTACCCGGAGAGAACCACCGAGCAACGACGAGCAGCTGTCAGCTCTCCAACATCGTAACTCTGAACACTGCACGGCGGAACAGGCAGGGTTAAATTGGTTGACGACAGGCGCACCATCGACGTGCAGTACGCCTATATAGGCAATCAGGGTTAAGTGCCTTGCCCAAGGACACAACGCGGGAGCACGAATCAGTCGATGAAATGGTCCGTCCCTGAGTTCCAATGTGTTCTATGTGCCTACTGGCACATAGAACACATTGGTACTCAGGGGTCAAATTATTTGCTCTTAGTTTATTTTTATGATTGTATTGTCGGAAATTTGATGATATTTGTGACTATTTTCGAGTTTTTTTTGGTTCGAGTTTTACAATGAGGCGCACGGAAGCGAAAAGCTTTCATTGAAACCATATAACCCCGATGTTTCGCGTGCGCCTATACCATGGATGTTGCACTCTCTCATATACCTTGGATGTTGGACGCACCCTTTGCCATGGCTATTTGCCCAAGGCATTGCGACCAATCAAAAGACAAAATTTATCGGAATATTGGGACAAACATTTATGACCTGTCAACCGAGTGCATTCAAGAACTCTCTTAATATTTTATTACAATTTACTAGGTGTTCTAATGACCCTTTTTAACACTTTGCTCAGCATAAATCTGATACGATAGGCTGAATTTCGCAACATAATGCTAGGAGTTGGGTATTTATCAGTGGTATGAAAATAATATTATATGCTATATTCTTCGCTCGCTATATGTATTTGAAATTTTTTTTTCGGTGTGTTTAAATACCAAATACAAGAACATAGAAAGGCATTATTCAGAGGACTATATAGATCCACATAGAACCACATGGGCACCACAATCAGCTACATAGATTTCACACATAACTTATAGGTTGTAGGTTAAAACCCACTGTAGACCACAACCCCTTGTGTTCAAAACTGAAAGCTAAAATCCACAGTCTATTTCTTTATTATTTCATTCAAATCTCTCCTTTAAGATAATTTTAATTGTTTCTCTTTTTCATTTCTTTGGTTATTTATTGGTCTGTGTGAAACACACAGACTATTGTTTTTGTATGATTTTTTTTTTTTTTTGTGTCGTCTTCTTCTCCTTTTTCTTCTACTGTCTTCTAACCACTTCCCTGTCCGCACAATAACTCGAAAACGTTTTTTCTATCTCGCGGCTTTTGGGCATACTGATAGACATTCACAAATAGGCGGGCACCTATATTTTTAGATTCCTGTGGCATTGGAGTGTTCACAGGGGGTGTTTTGAAAGTGGGTCACGCTCATAAAGGTTGGTATGACCTATAGACCTGGTACGAACACAAAATGACTCGACGCTGAATAAAGGTTCCAAATATGGGTCAAGGTCACTAAAGCCAGCGAGGGTCATTGAGTGCATTTTTCAGAATTGCTGGAAATTGCATTTTGTGACCCATTAATGCATTATCGAAGTTCATACATCCATTTTTACACTCAAAAAGTGGTTGAGGGCCAAAAATGTTGAAAGTAAGTCACGCTCATATCTCAAGCATGGCATGACGCATGGGCCTGGTACCAACATTAAATGACTCGAAACCTGATAGAAGTTCCAAATATGGGTCGAGGTCAAGGATGTCACCCAGGGGTCAATGAGTGTATTTTTCAGAATTGCGGAAACTGCATTTTTTTACCCCCTAGTGCATTCCCGAAGTTCATAATCCATTTTTACGCTACGATATGTGGTTGGGGCCAAATTTATTTAAAGTGAGTCATGCTCGTATCTCAAGCCTGGTATGACCCAGGGGGCTGGGATCAACATCAAATGAGTCTAAATGCAATGGAGGTTCAAAATATAGGTCAAGCTCACTGAAGTCCTGCAGGGGTCATTGAGTGCACTTTTCAGAATTGCTGGAAATCACATTTTATGCCCCACAAATGCCCTGCTGAAGTTCATACATGTATTTTTATACTCAAAAAGTTGGCGGGGGACGAAAATATTCATTTCTGATTCCTTTACAGAGCACGTTGAATTATTTCTGGTTTCTTGAAAACAATTTAGCTGATTCCTGTATGAAAATCTTTAAAAGCTATTTCCGAAAATATATTCCTGATGTCTATAAAGATATTTTGCTCCGAAAATAAGTCTCTCCAAATCCTCCTTCAAAATCATTTCATTCATTCAGTTCTGGTGCTTTCAATATTTGCACACAGACTCGAATTTGCTGCTCGCAGTAAATTCTGTTTCTCCAGCTGCTGTTACTTACTTTTCGTCGCCCGAGTTCTAGAATGTCCTACGTCCCACAGGGGAGATAATATATAGTCCCATAGGGGAGATAATATATAGTCCCATAGGGGAGATAATATATAGTCCCATAAGGGACATAGGACATTCTAGCACTCAGGCGACGTTTTGTATTTCAATATAATATTAATTTATTCTGCGTGTGTGTTTATAGAATTGGAAAACATGGAGGAGTGAGGTGAGTTGTGGCCTTATGGGGGCAAACCCTATTTAAGCGCTCCTGTAATTCCTTCTCAACGTCATATAAGCCCTAGGCCTACTGCCAAAGAGTTAATTAGACTGATGCGCTCAAAAATATTAAAAAATACAAGTACATGAACATAGACGCGAACGTACGTTTTTCTTGTCACAACGACGTCTTGCTTTTTACGATATAACAATTTAGTACTGGTGTGTTTTTCAACAGACCTAATTTTCTTGTAATTCTGAGATTTAAATAGTCGTTTAATTTGTAGTCTCATATGTCAGCTACATTGACAAGAATTCGATCCTGGTTGAATAACATCCTGACATGTCATGACGTGGTTGCTAAATCGATAGTATTATGCAAACTTTTTCCCAAGTGGGAGATGATACCTATTACGTAAACTATTAGTACACGTACAAGCAATCCACTCTGTCAAAATATAATACATGTGTTCCAGTTTAAGGACATATATTCCAAATCCACCCCACCTGCTGCAACCGTGTTGTGACCTTGGGCAAGAAGACACTTAATCCCAGTTGCCCACGTGGGGGTACGGTGTACTACACGTCGATGGTGCACTTGTCTTCAACCAATACTCACCCTGTTTGTGTTGAGTTAGTACGTTGGGGAGTCTGACAGTTACTCGCCGTTGCTCGGTGGTTCTCCCTGAGTACTCAGGCTTCCTCCACCCGTAAAACTGTCCGACACGAAGTGACCCTGGCTGTGGGGAGTCTGACAGTTGCTCGCCGTTGCTCGGTAGTTCTCCCTGTGTACTCAGGCTTCCTCCACCCGTAAAACTGTCCGACACGAAGTGACCCTGGCTGTCGAAAGTGCCGTTAAACTCCAATAAATAAATAAATAAATAAATAAATAAATAAATAAATAAATAAATAAATAAATAAATAAATTCCAAATCCATAATTTTTTATAAAGGTCAACTGTTTTTTTTTAACCCTTTACCTAACATGAAAAGCAGACGACACTTGCAAAAAAAATTCTCGAATAACTAATTTTTTTCATTTTTTGTCTCAAAAACATAGGTTATGACCCCTCGTTGGAACGAGCTCGACGAGCTCGTTCCAACGAGGGGTCATAACCTATGTTTTTGAGACAAAAAATGAAAAGATTTTGAAAATTAATTGGCGATTTTTGAGAATAGCGCTGGCCGGTTTTGGCCGTTACGTAAAACCGATTTCGAAGTGAAGAAAGCATGGCGTCGCAAAGATGACCGATTGCGTCGGTGGGGGATGGGGGTAAACCGGATTTTTAGATTTCGTGACATTTTCTCAGTGGCTGCGACCGCTTCTAACGGACATTAAGCGACTTTTTAACCATATTTCATGGGATTTACTAACTGGAGCTATTATTTCGTCCTTGAGTCCAACAAGCATTGGAAATGGCTCCTTAGGGCACCCAAGAGACGATATCGGACGATTTCCAACAAAGATCATATCGCCAGTTCAGTGCAACAAGGTGCAATCTGCAATGCTTTTGGCATAGCAGATGGCACCTTTTTGCACTCCACTGACGATATATTTCGGACGCAGGGGAAAAGGGTACATTCTTCAGTAGGTGGAAAATCACGGATAGCAGTTAAAAATTATCACTCAAGGGTGGGGTGGGTACAAATGGTTTTCTCACATGTTGGATGTCCTGTAGCCGGAGGGGGTACAGTTGGAATTTTTTTTTTTTTTTTTGGGGGGGGGGGGGGGTACACCCCCGAACCAAGACCTTGTATCTACGTCCCCGATGATAACTTCCACTGATGGCAATATGCTTTCATACATACATTGTTGCTGAGAAAGCCACTTAGTGTCCGAGCATGTGGCAAGACTAAACTAAAAGTGTGGTGATCGTGTGTGTGTGTTTGGAGGGGGTGGGGTGGGGATAAATGATGTTCTGGAGAAGTGAGGGGACTATTCCCCTCTAGCAACCATTTAACCACCACTGGCATCATTGCTTACCTCCCTCTTTGAGAGGTCCGTGCCCTCAATGGAAGTTATTAATAGAGTATTAGCATTCAGTAACATATATATGTTTGAACCGAGTGTGGTGCTATTTCAAATGCAGTTTTCAAGTAAGAGTGTCAACTGAGCGTTTAAGTTTGTAATGTAAATCTACAAACAACAACCACCTGGAAGGAAAAGGGCACGATCAATGAACCCCCCAGAACAGATGACCTACAAACAGCGATGTGGCGACAGGGGGGGGGGGGGGGGGGGTGGTGGAGGGGGGGGGGGGATGTAGGAGTATTTTTTTTCAATAGTTGGAAATTCCGAGGTCAAATATCAAATAGTTGCAAATTCAATAAATTAACATTGTTCATGAAAAATATTAAAATTCCAACTAATGATGAGAAATTTGGATCTTTTTTTCCAACTGGAAACTTGAATTTCAAATTTCCTACTCTAAAATTGACATGGCCTCAAAATTTCGACTCTGACATCAATCCGGTAAATTTTCTGAACCAGACAAATTATGAATGATGCTTTTTCCGTTTCAGGACTAGTGAAAATTTTCAGAAGGGTTCATAACCCTTTACCCAACGCAGACGATTTCAAAATTCATTATTTTAAATATCATTTTTTTTTCAAATTTTTAAAAAAAAATTCAACAAAACCATATCATGTGACCCCTCTTTGGAACGAGCTCAAAGAGCTCGTTCCAAAGAGGGGTCACATGATATGGTTTTGTTGAAATTTTTCGAAAAATAATATTTTTTCAGCAGCTGTATTTGCATATTACGTGGGCGGATGCGGGCGATTTGTTGGGTAAAAGGTTAAAAGATATCACCCAGCGCTGCAGTGCAACCATCTATCGAAACCACTCACAGTTGGAATTTACACCGGTGGTACCCCCCTAGCTGAAACTCTCTAGCCACACCCCTGCCCACAAACAAACAGCCAGTCAAAATACACAACTTTCGAGGGCAAAATATTTGACTGGCAAGTACCGGGTTTTTTTGTAGGTGGTATGTCAACAAATACTCTGAATTAGAGTTTAATCTCAGGGTTCCCTGTTCCGAAAGCTAGTCTCGATATCCGGGAAATCTATAGCACGGAACCAGGAATCGCGCATGGTCCTGTTTGTGTTGAACTGAAGTTTTCAAAATTGAAAAATTACCCATCGTAACTTTGTAATAATTCGAAATCGGTTTTGAAAATTTATCGCTTTACCCTGAAGCAGTACTGTAGAATACCTGCGTACACCAGTGGCGTAGATAAAGGGGGGAGTGGGGAGGGGGGACGAGAGGCCGGAGGCCCCCCCCCCCCCCCATCAGAAGTTTTGTCGGAAATTTTTTGGGACCATTTTTAGGCGAATTTATGCCTAATAACATTAAAATGCTGGCTTTAGGGATAAAAACATGCCATTTTGGGTAAATTTTGGGTAAAAAAAGACCAATTTTAAGGACATTTGCAGTAAACAACAGATTCTTTCTGTTTGTTTGGGTTTTTGTTGTTGTTACACTGTCGGAAAATTTTGGGTCTGTCGGAAAATGTTGGGCTTGTCCCTCCGCCAGCGAAAAGCTATCTACGCCACTGGCGTACACTCGAGAACATTAAGCATGTTTTCATTTGTTTTTAACCAAACTGGGATTTGCCCTATCAGAGAGACACGCCGTAACTATCTGCAGATACTGACGTGTGAGTTTAGTCTGCGGGACCAGGTCAAGAATGTGCTGACCGTTCTTGTGTACACATATCGTCCCCTGAGTTCCAATGTGTTCTATGTGCCAGTAGGCGCATTAGGCACACAGAACACATTGGAACTCGGGGAACGGTGTGTAAGCTTCTTTTCTTTAAGTTTTTTTTTAACCCTTTACCAAACATGAAAAGCAGGCGACACTTGCCTGAAAATTTTACAATCCTGCTTCCTAAAGAACCTTTTCCTCAAAATCACTGTAGCTGTCAATCAGTGGACTCCTATCTTCAACAACAAGATGTTCACTCGCTTCAAAGTTCAAACTCGTCTTCATTTTCAGAATCACTGGTATCACTCACAATTCACTACCTCTTTCAACATCAACTCCTTCTTAACTAGCGTCATCAGTATCCTCTGCTTCAAGCAGAGGAGACTGGTGACGGCAGTGAAGGGGGAGTTGAATCCAGGAGAAAGTGGTGATAAAACTAGCGATTCTGAAAATGAAGACGAGTTGAAAGCGGATTTGGGTGTTCACACTTCTCTTAGGAAAAAAAAACCTTTTCGTATGAAGATGGCAGATTGCCAATAAAATATGTTCCTTTTCACGAAAATAAATAGTCTTGTTACTTTCGTAAATTTACTTGATATTATCCGGGACATTTCCCGATTCTCGGTTCTGAGTGTAATTTAGAAATAGAATAAGAGATTTGTCCATTTTGAATGAGGCAGTATTCGGTAGAATATCCTACAGTACGTCCGCCGTGGACTGGGCACTTTTCACGGGAGGGCAATATTTTCACGGCCGCAATATTATGTTCCACACACGAATTATAGGAATATATCATCAACAACCCGGTGCTTCATTAATTAAAATTTTGCTGCTGATGATTTATTACCCGGTAAACGCATGCGTGGACATCGTTGTCCACGCGTGGATTTCGTCTAGTCCACGGTGACTGTGGTGTCAACCGCGTTGTGTCCTTGGGCAAGACACTTCACTCCGATTGCCTACATGGGGGCACGATGGCGCTGTGTACTGAGGCGTACTGCACGTCGATGGTGCGCATGTCTTCAACCAATCTAACCCTACCTGTGCTGCGGTGCAGAGTTCAGAGTTCCGATGTTGGAGAGCTGACAGATGCTCGTCGTTGCTCGGTGGTTCTCTCCGGGTACTCCGGCTTCCTCCACCCGTAAAACTGTCCCGGTCACGATTAGCCATTGTGCATAAGTATGTGACCTTAAAGACCAATAAATAAATAAATACTGTGGTGTACATGAATCTAGCGTGTAAGTGTTAAGTATGTAGGTGTAATTTCCAACTGATACACTACAGGGTTCGACTCTTAGTCCCCTGCTTTTCATAATATGTGTAAATGACATACACAAAGCGGGTGAAAATCAAGTCGAAATTTTCCAGTTCGCGGACAAGAGACTCAACACCGCAAGTAGGTCCCGTGGCTTCACAGAATGCCGATTATGGGACACACTTGATGATCTAGAAGAATGGTGCACCAAGTGTGAAATTAAGCTAAGCCCAAATGAAACTCAAAAACTGGTTGAAACTGAAAACAAATCGTGTTCTCCATCGATCTATATCTATAGGACACCGAATTGAAAACCTGCGATGGTGTCATATTTTTAGGAATGACAATCGACAGAAAACTAACCATAAACAAACTCATCTCACCCAACGTAACAAGAGCCTGCCAATATACAAATAGATCTGAAAATGATCAGAGATGAAGGCTGCGGAGCCAATAAAAACGTCCTTCTAAAACTTCAGATACCTTCACATCACTTATCCTTGAATTTGGCCATTTATCACAAAACATCTCAACAAACCTAGTAACAAACGTCAGAGAGTTTCATAGCACGCAGGAGGTCCCGTGCAAGGTATTCAAATACCACACAGAGTCTTTTCAAATCCATTCACAGCTGACAAAGTGATCTTCCATTTGTTTTTCATCCATCAAAATGGTGGCAGGTGGTAACCTCTCCACGTTAAACTGGTACGATATAGGTATGCGCCGTCAGTTATTTGCAAACGGAGCACGAGTTTCGCTCTCGGCCAATATGGAATTAAGTTACAACGCGTATATTATCTTATAAACTGTGTAACTAATTTTAACTCACTTAATCGGCCTTCCAAAATTACAGAATGCAGTTGAGACGGGCTTTTTTATCGCTTTGCCCTGAAGCAGTACTGTAGAATACCCGCGTACCCTCGAGAACATTGGGAGCGCGGTGGCTCAGTGGTAGACTGTTGGACTTCTATCCCGAGTTCGATCCCCGTCCGGGACGACCCGCGTTGTGTTGGGCAAGGCACTTTATCCCGGTTGCCTACACGGGGGCACGATTACGCCGTGTACTAAGGCGTACTGCACGTCGATGGTGCACATGTCTTCAACCGCTGTAACTCTGCTTGAGCGGAGCTTGAACAGAGTTAGGTTGAGGAGCTGACAGTTGCTCGTCGATGCTCGGTGGTTCTCACCGGGTACTCCGACTTCCTCCACCCGTAAAACTGTCACGGTCACGATTAGTCATTGTGCATAAGTATGTGACCTTAAACACCAATAAATAATAAATAAACAACTCGAGAACATTAAGCATGTTTTCATTTGTTTTTAACCAAACTGGGATTTGCCCTATCAGAGAGACACGCCGTAACTATCTGCAGATACTGACGTATGAGTTAAGTCTGTGGGACAGGTCAAGAATGTGCCGACCGTTCATATGTACCCATATCGTCCCCTGAGTTCCAATGTGTTCTATGTGCCAGTAGGCACATAGAACACATTGGAACTCGGGGGACGATATGTAAGCTTCTCGGAAAGCTGTTCACGTGGGTAATGGATTATTAATAAAAATCTGAAGACATAATCTTTAGTGAAAAAGACGTAAGTAGTAGGTCTGGGACTTTTTGACCTAATTGTTATGGTCCGGGCTTCTGGGTCAGGAGGCAACGTGGGTGCCGTGTGGGTTGTCATGGTAGCGCGCGAGAAGCCATGTGACATAAGCAGCCGCACCAGAAAGTCTGAAATGGTAATAAAAGAGTCACAGAGCATCTCCGCTATACTCATGGTGGATACCCCACGAATGGACAGTGCTGTCGTTATCCCAGGAAAAAGCTGCAACTCAGTTAGGGCAGATGATATAGCCCGAACATGTCCAGGAAAAGAGATAATGAGATATAGAATACGTAGAATAAGGCCTGAGATAGGTAAATACACAAAATGGTTTGGACTCTTCTAAAGTACTCCAATTCAATCGAACACACCTCTAGACCACTTTATCTATAGCACTACGTGCTATTTATATCGACAACCTCTATATTGCAACCCCCATAAGTATAGACGATAAACACCCGCCGTAGCCCACCCCAATCGCACTCCATTCAAACCCATAACATTCTGGAACACCGAGCACACATGCAAAACACATTTCACCCGCGGGAAGACACATATTTACATTTCTGGAAGTCACTCGATCCACAGCAACCACGTAACACCATAGAAGCCAAGATGTCTGTCTCCATCATACAAAATGGACGACGGAAATACCAATAACCATAACGCGCTCTAATACCACGTATCACCACCACAATGACGCCCAAAGATGGTACCTTATCCGTTCTAACTTGACAATCCACGTGACACCCAGCATGTAGCGCTGTATGACATCATTTCCGATGCTCGGGTGCAGGGTCCACAATTATGGGATCAAAAAGTCCCTGCGATAAAACTAACGGAAAACGTATCAACATTCTTTCAACCAAAGGACCTCTGGGATCGACGCGGGTTCAGTGGCTGAAACGTTGTGCTTCTTTTGCTTTTTAACGTGACACAAGTATTCTGTTAACCCTTTACCCAACGTAACGACCAAAACCCGACCAGCGCTATTCACAAAAATCACCAATTAATTTTCATTATTTTTTCATTTTTTGTCTCAAAAACATAGGTTATGACCCCTCTTTGGAACGAGCTCAACGAGCTCGTTCCAAAGAGGGGGTCATAACCTATGTTTCTGAGACCAAAAATTGAAAAAAATGAGTTATTCAAGAATTTTGTTTGCAAGTGTCGTCTGCTTTTCATGTTAGGTAAAGGGTTAAAGTACACCGTATATAACTTCAATATAGTTGTATCACTAGGTGAGAAATTGGCTGAGTGGACCGCCAGTGATTTTCATCGTGGGTGAGAGCTGAAATAGTTATCAGCCTGGTGATTAATAGGGGCGCCCTCTCTGTAGTAAATAAAAATAACCACTTCCGGGACATCACATCAGTAATGTCATGGGAAGGAGTGGATAGTTTTTGACTGGAAAATGCTGACCCACTGTGTGTTTTAACCCTATCTTTGTCACCGCGCCCGATTCGAGCCCTTTTTTGTCTCTTTCTACGTCTCTGTCTATCTCATTAACTCAACCTCTGTCTGCCCCCCCCCCCCTCTCTCTCTCTCCGCTACCCCTCCCCCCCTCTCTCTCTCTGGTCACTTTCCACGGGTGGGTAATATTTCCACGGTCGCAATATTATTAGATTCCAAACACTAATTTTAGGAGTCACCGCGGCCGATTCGAGCCCTTTTTGTCTGTTTCTACGTCTCTGTTTGTCCCTCCCAATGCCTCTCTCTCTCTCCCCGCTACCCCCCCCCCCCCCCCTTCTCTTTCTCTCTGGGCCCTTTCTACGGGTGGGTAGTATTTCTACGGACAGTGGCGTAGATAGCTTTTCGCTGGCAGAGGGGCAAGCCCAAAATTTTCCGACAGACCGAAAATTTTCCGACAGTGTAACAACAACAAAAACCCAAACAAACAGAAAGAATCTGTTGTTTACTGCAAATGTACTGAAAATTGGTCTTTTTTACCCAAAATTTACCCAAAATGGCATGTTTTTATCCCCAAAGCCAGTATTTTAATGTTATTAGGCATAAATTCGCCTAAAAATGGTCCCAAAAAATTCCCGACAAAACTTCTGGTGAGGGGCCTCTGCCCGCCCCCCCCCCCCCCCCCCCCCCCCCCCCATTTATCTACGCCACTGTCTACGGACGCAATAATATGAGATTCCAAACACTAATTATAGGAGTAATCAACAAAAATTTAATTAATGACGACCCGGATACAACCCGGTGCTTCATTGATTAAAATTTTCCTGGTGATCATTTTTATTACCTAGTAAAACACATGCGTGGACATCACTGCCCACGCGTGGATTTCGACCAGTTCACGGCGATTGTACGGTATAACAACTAGTGAATTATAAAAAGAAATATTCTATATTTATTACTTTCCAAAGTGTGATTTACTGGGATTTTCGGGTTTGATTATAAACGATAACTTCACAAGTAAATTATGCAATCAACAATTGT
Source organism: Pictodentalium vernedei (assembly GCA_031216915.1). Lineage (NCBI taxonomy): Eukaryota > Metazoa > Mollusca > Scaphopoda > Dentaliida > Dentaliidae > Pictodentalium > Pictodentalium vernedei. The sequence goes on from CM062295.1 coordinate 27,633,931, forward strand.
GTCATGTATCCGTGCGCGCAAACAAAGACACTTTGCCGTGGGTGTAATGGGGACTTCATTGTTTTTTGTTTTTGCCAAAAAAATTCTTGAATAACTATTATTTTCATTTTTTGTCTCAAAAACAAAGGTTATGACCCCTCATTGAAACGCGCTCGACGAGCTCGTTCCAATGAGGGGTCATTACCTATGTTTTAGAGACAAAAAATGAACAAATAATGAAAATTAATTGGCGATTTTTGAGAATAGCGCTGACCGGTTTTGGCCGTTACATTTGGTAAAGGATTAAATAATGTAATTATCGTTAATAATGGAAAGTAATAAACAGAGTAATCGCTTGACTGGACTGGTTACGTGAAATAATTCATTCGAGGCGAGGGACTATATTGTAAAACACTTGTGCGCATTCGCGCACTCTCGTTTGTACAACGTCCCTGACCTCTCGTGAATTATTTCACGTAACCAATCCAGTCAAGCGATTACTCTCTATATATTCGTCGACTTAAAATAATCATTTATATTTATCAATTTTCATAATTCCTCTGTTCGTTTAATTAAATCCATTAACATGCAGACCCTTGTGGCACAGGAGACGTTACTCTATGGTGACACACACCCAAATACTATATTACTTCATGTCTCTGTTAGAGATGCACTGTAAAATATTACCGTAATTTTTTACGGTCATATGACCGGCAGCTAGTTTCCAGTCATATGACCGTAAGCATTACGGCAAACCGTAAAAAAAATTGACTCATTTGCCGTACATTCACGTAAATTTTTTTTCACGGTTTGCCGTTATTTGTACGGTCACATGCCTGGAAACCAGCTGCCGGTCATATGGCAGTAAAAAATTTCAACCATCATTTGCCTTACTTTCCCGTAAAAATTACGATCAAAATAATTACGGTTAAAATGACCGGAGGCAGAGTTCAGCCATATGGCCCGCAAGCAACTGAAAGCCATAATTTAATTCCAGCCATCATTTACCGCATTTTACCTTGAACCAATAAAACAAATGGGTATACCGGCCTTAGCGGGCCAACTAAACCTGTTTAGGAGGTATTATTTTTAGGAGGTTAGTCGAAATTAGGGCAGTATTAGGGTTAGGAGAGGGGATGGGTTAGGGTTAGGGTTAGCCCCAGGGCAGGGCTAAAGGTTAGAGGGGTTAGAACCCAGTAGGGTGGGTATTGGGGTCAGGAGTGGGGGTTTAGTTTTTATAGCCCCTAAACCAAAAAATAGCCCCTAATCCTTTTGGTCTGGCTAGGGTGGGGTTAGGGTCAGGGGTGGGGGTTGGGTTAGGGTTAGGGGTAGCCCCAGAGTAGATCTTAAGGTCGGGGAGGTTTAGGTCCCAAGGGGTGGGGGTTAGGGTCAGGGGTTGGGTTTTAGAGTTTAGGGTCAGGTAGGGTAGGGTTAGGGTTAGGGTGTAGTTTTTGAGTGGATGGGGTGGGGTTAGGGTTAAATATAAGTTCTAGGGTGGAGGGGGTGGGGTTCTGGCTAAAATAAGGTGATGGACATATAAAATGTTTTTTTCGTAGCCCTTAAACCCAAATAGTTGGAACGTCCGGGGATCCGTGGCCACAAGCCATAAGATGCATCGAATATCGGTGACGCGGTACGAGCAGTCTGCTATGCATGATTACCGAAACAATTATACGCATAAAAAATTGACGTTATTTGATTTTCGTGACCAAGACTGCAATGATCATGATTCACTTGGCCACAAACTTACAAATTGATAGTAATACGTTGTTGTTCGTCTTCAAACGCATCGGGCGTCCTTCTTGGAAATGGCGACTTCCAGAGTGGCATATAGTAACGCCGATCCCACAATTCACCATTTTTACAGCCGTGCGGCGTAATTGGACAGCGTGATAGGAGAAATACGTTCATTGGATCAACTTTGCGGGTTTTTCTACGGCAACGCCGTTAAAATTAATTTACTGCCTCGAGACCGTTGTATTTGACAGTCATCTGCCAGTAGTTAGCCGTAGAATTACGGTAATTTTTTTACAGTGTGGGCGGTATTGGAATTTTAAGTTCGGTATCAGTTTCGGTATTTTAGTGTGATTTACTGCGGTATTGGTTCGGAATTCGGTATCTGACTTGACTGAGACTTTCTTATAGTCACAAAGGGGAATTCAAGCCAGGAACATACAGAATAAGTTGTTCTACCATAGAGCCACAAATGCCACTGCCAGTGAGATCAACATTGACATTCTATTGCCAACATAAATCATATCTACTGTAATTTTAGGACTTTCAAACACACCTTAACCTTTAAAGGCCTGGGCTATTGTCATCTCTTAGCATGTGCCCTTAACATGCCGTAATTTGAAGGTCCTGCCTACAATAGACAAATCATCTGAGCAGCGATTTATAGTCAAATCTTTTCTGCCTTAATAGGCCTTAATAGGCCTTAATAGGCAGCCAAGACTTGACTAGACATCACTGCTAAGCAACTGGACGCGTACAGGTTGTAGTCTTTCTTACAGAATGCCCAAAATACCAGTCTAAAAGAACAAGATTCACGGGGAGTATAAGTGGGATGGGAGAATGAAGGACATGTGGTTAGGGGGCGTCTCAAAGGAGAGGGTTAATATACTAATCGAAGAGATTGGGAAGAATGGGGCAAGGAATGTCATGAAGCAGTTCGTCTCCGAGTGTTGGGAGGAGAGAAGAAGCGCGGGAATAGGGAGGCAGTTGGTAGAACAGGGGTAACCAAGGCCTTCTCATACGAGAACCGCGCCAAATCAGCGGCCGGCCAAAGTGTTATTATTATATTATTATATTATCTACACTGCAAAAAATCTAGGTTCTCTTTAGAACCAAAACTGATTCTAATCTTGTCCCTGAGATGGAACCAGTTCTGTTTAAACAGTATTTATTTCAAATCAGATAAATTTATAAAGATTAACATTAAATATTAACAGAATTAAACATAACTTGAGGGGGTTCAGTCGTAAGTTTAGAGCCTATACGAGGTTGTCTCAAATCATTATTAAGCAAAGAAGATATGAACAGTTGGCATATCGAACCAGTTTTGGTTCTATACAGAACCAAAACTGGTTCAATATGCCAACTGTTCATATCTCCTTTTTTCAATATGTTTGGCGACTGCGTTGAATAAGCTCCAAGTTTACTGCTGAATCTACTTCAGTTCATATAATATTCTGTTAAAATTGAATGCTAATCTTGGTAAATTTATTTGATTTGAAATAAATACTGTTTAAACAGAACTGGTTCCATCTCAGGGACAAGATTAGAACCAGTTTTGGTTCTAAAGAGAACCTATATTTTTTGCAGTGTAGTGGTAATTCAAAACAATTGCCCTTTTAGGGTTAACTGGTAGAGTGTTGAATTATTTTTGGTCATCAAAGTTTGTTCACACATATTTGCCTTGTTACAATTTATTGGAGAGTGCCAATGGGCACTCTCCCATAAATTGTAACAATGCCAATCCAAACAGTCCAAATAATTTCACTTCAAAGGTGATATAAACAGCATCCATAGAATATGAAGCCTTTAAGTTGTGGTACCGACACTTCAGAATAAAGCCCAATTATATGGGCTTCCAGCACCCTATCAGTTAACAAAACTAAAAAGAAAATCTGTCACTTCAGCATGCAAATGAACACTTCGGCTGCTATCAAGCCTCAACAAGGTCTTCTAAATAGAAAATTGAGGAAGATTTGAAAATACAGATGGTTTCGGTATTCAATGATTGGTTTGGTTCGATTTTTCGGTTTCCCCGTGATATCGGTATCGGTTCGGTTTTTCGG